>OY804546.1:3300400-3500400 GCA_963680865.1 Spergularia marina
GGGAAGGATGAATGTTAAGTGAGTGCCCAGCAAAATGAAATTTGCTTTTTTTTTTTCTTCTCCTGTTGATATGGTTTAATATTGAAATGGTTTGGGAAGGGTTTAATAGTGATACAGTATCCGTTCAATGATATAATGTACAATTTATATTTAAATGGTAAATGTAAGTGAGAATTTGGTGAGAAATTGAAGAGAGATTGGCGAAGGGTTTAATTTCACATTTTGACAAACCTATGGGGATCAATTGCTACAGTTAAAACATGTGGGGGGTTGATTTCACATAAGAGCAAACGTATGAGGTTCCTTTACTACTTTCGCCATTTATTAACATTATAATCTCATTTGTATAAGATGATACACTACGTTGTCTTATAATTAAAAGTCAAAAGATGATCAAATATCATTTTTCGGCTCACCTTGAAGTGAAGTAAGCTGATCATTTTCATGGTGTGGTCACTAAACTCCCACTAGTCGCCCAAATTGACTCAAAGAAAATCACATTTTCTTCACAGAAGGAGACAGCAAAATGAAATATTATTACTTTTCTAATAACAATACTATTCAACGAACAAGTCGTTGAAAAAATTGAGAAATTTGAGGGAAGCCAAAAGAAAAATTAATAAAAATTCAGACAAGCTGACATCGTCAATTAAAAAGAATAAAAATTCAACTTGAGCCTAAAAAAAATCAGATAAAAACTCCACAACATATTGACACATCTTCAAAAAAGGCTAAAAAAAGAATAAAATAAACCAAAGTAATTACCCAAAAACAATTAAATAATTAATTTGACAATTAATTAATCAATTAAGATAATTACTTGACCAATTGATACGGCATTATAGGACCTAGGTGGTTAAAAAATATTATCAATCGATGTCTATTATGAGTAAAGTACAACTGTACCAAGTGTTCATCCAATTTTTTCTCACTCTTTCTGTAGTTCTGTCTCCATGCATACCCATATATAAATACACACAAAGGTGGAATTGAGTGAGACACCCAAAAACCCAACTGTTTGTTTTCAACTATATCCAAAGAAGTTCAATACACACTTTTGGTTCAAAACTATATAAATTTCTCTTTATTATAAAGTTTTCATATCATTTCTTTTCTAAAGTTTTCATCTTTGATCAGGGTCTCATTTTTTCCAATCACTTGGTAAGACCCTGGCACTTCTTTCCTAAAGTTTTTGGTTTTGATAAGTTTAAGCTAAAGAGAAAATGGCTGGAGGAGGATTTACTAGCAATGTTCCTGCTGGAAGGGCAGCCATGTACAACTACAAGATCACACCTTACTTCATCTTTGCTTGCATCGTCGCCGCGAGTGGAGGATCTCTCTTTGGCTATGATCTTGGTGTTTCTGGTTTGTTTCTCTTCTTATCATCCACCATTTTTGTTTTTGTTTTGGCCGTCTGAACTGAAAGGATCTTCTTCTGTTTTTTTGGGAGAGTTATTACCCATTTTACCTTCCTCTTTGATTTACTTCCTTCTGAAGTTCTGATCTGCATTGCACAGGAAACCCAATATAGTAAAAAATAATAAATAATAAATGAAATAACACAATTAAAAAAAAAAAGGAGATTACGGAATCTCGGTGCTGTAATATCCCTAACCAGCAAAAAAAACTGATTTTATACCATTTCTGTTCCTTGACAGTGCATCATTGATCCCCCCTGACCCCTTGACCCCTGTTGTTATTCACCCATTCTCAATGTTGGACAATATTAAGAATTACGACGACGATAACAACAAAGCCTTCGTCCCAATGGAATTAGCTAATATGAATCATCATATGAACCTCCTAGGAAGAATTTACTCCATGACTGAAATTCCATGAAATTTTCGATGTAAAACACTTTAGTAGTGCATCTGAGTGGACATTAATGATTTAGATACTGATATATTACATCAATAATTAGAGGAAAAGGAGTGTCCTTGTCCACAGAGTATTCAGTGACAGAGATTGATTATAAGACTGATAAGATATATGGATTACAAATTATAGTGCATGAAATAACGGTGTTTTTCTTTTTACTTTTTCATTACAAAATCATGCTGTCTTTAGGAAATGTTGTGAAAAGTTTGAATGACTGTTGATGAAATTCCCAAAAAAGTTACAGTTTGGTTAAAATTTCAGAAGATTGTAACATAAAAGTAAAATTAGTATGAAATACATGAAGATGTGGAGAAGAAAGGTACCTGCTTACTGCTTACTGCTACTGCAATGAGCTACTGACAAATCGCTGAGAACTGACCGCGTACATGTTTCAGGTGGAGTGACTTCCATGGACGATTTCTTGCAAGAATTCTTCCCAAAGATCTACGAAAGGAAGCATGCACACTTGCTGGAGACAGATTACTGCAAATATGACGATCAGATACTGACCCTCTTCACATCCTCCCTGTACTACGCGGCTCTGGTGTCCACATTCGGAGCTTCTGTTGTGACTCGGACCAAGGGAAGGAGAGCCAGTATTCTAGTTGGTGGTGCCGGTTTCTTTGTAGGAGGTATCATCAATGCATTTGCCAAGAATGTTGCCATGCTCATCATTGGAAGAATTTTCCTTGGTTTCGGCATTGGATTTGGCAATCAAGTAAGCCCTACAAGCATTCACAAGTAGATTCACAAGCAACTCGCTGAGTGTACTAATGTACATCTGCTTTTATTCTGTGACTTAACAGGCTGTTCCTCTCTATCTTTCTGAAATGGCGCCTGCACAAATTCGTGGAGCAGTTAACCAACTTTTTCAGCTTACAACATGCCTGGGAATACTGGTTGCTAACTTCATCAATTATGGGACTGCGAAAATTCATCCTCATGGATGGAGAATCTCGGTTGGTTTGGCTTGCCTTCCTGCAACTCTGATGTTTGTTGGAGGTCTCTTCCTTCCAGAAACACCAAACAGTCTGGTGGAACAGGGCAGAATGGATGAAGGAAGAAAAGTGCTGGAGAAAGTCAGAGGTACCTCAGACGTTGATGCAGAGTTTGCTGATCTAGTTGACGCAAGTGAGGCAGCAAGGGCCATCAAGCATCCTTTCAGAAACCTTCTCATGAGGAAGAACCGTCCTCAATTAATAATTGGCGCTATAGCACTCCCAGCTTTCCAACAACTAACCGGCATGAATTCAATTCTCTTCTATGCGCCTGTGTTCTTTCAGAGTTTAGGATTCACCACCAATGCTTCTCTGTATTCTTCGACCATTACCAACGGTGCTCTTGTCATTGCTGCTCTGATTTCGATGTCCTTGGTAGATAAGTTTGGTAGGAGAAAGTTCTACATTGAAGCTGGCATTGAAATGTTGATTGAAATGGTAAGAGCAGTGCGCACATACAGTTTCTGGGCAGTTAGAAAGCAATGAGAATTTACTCAACATAATGTTTACTCGTACCAATTTCACTTACTTCTTGTCTGATTTTCAGGTGTGTGTTGGTGTTACTCTGGGAATTTACTTCGGTAATGGGTCAGGAAAATTGCCGACAGGAATAAGTTACTTCCTTGTGCTGATGATCTGCTTGTTTGTGTTGGCTTATGGAAGATCATGGGGTCCACTCGGTTGGCTAGTACCCAGTGAGCTTTTCCCGCTGGAGACGAGATCAGCTGGCCAGAGTATTGTGGTCTGTGTAAACATGATCTTCACTGCCTTGGTTGCACAATGTTTCCTTGCTGCCCTGTGTCACCTCAGGTACGGCATCTTTTTGCTGTTCGGTGGGCTGATCCTGATTGCGACAACATTTGTGTACTTCTTCCTCCCAGAAACTAAGCAAGTACCAATTGAAGAAGTGATCTTCCTGTGGAGAAAACACTGGTTCTGGAAAAACTATGTATCAGACGAAGATGTGCTAGCCCACACTGGTGGCAAACCTGACAAGTTAGAAGCATAAGTCCAAATTTGTCAACTTTGAAGTGAACATCATGGAATCCATTGCGAGCTAAACATTCATAAACATACCTAATTCTTCATAAATCAAACAATTCATTCCCATTATCGATGTCGGGGTCCTATGCAATAACCAGTTGTCATCCAGAGCAGATATTGTTATGAACTTACGGTGGCAGCAACTGCATCATAGGAAGCAATAATCACTCCCAAATTAGCAAGCCTGGAAACATGCCTGTAAATACCAGTAGTACAATATTATTTGTTGCAAGTGTAATCGGTTTTCCGATTTAAAAAGCAATGAATGAAACACTTGCAGATCATTCAACACCATGAGCTTCAATCAATGATATTAATCGCATGAATCCTTAATCCACCCCGAGCAAAGTTACTTTTCTGCCAAAGTTAGAAGCCTGTAATCATAAAATCACTATATTTTTATCTAGTATCAGCTATGCTGCCTGCTATGTCCGTGTTAGCATCATGTGTTCAAGCATAATATATAATTCTTAAAAGCACCACAATTTCAGGCATACTAACATTTTCTCAATGCATCAAATATCAGATAATCAGAAATAAACTCTGTCTTTGTTTTTAAACAAACAAATCCTTCATAGAAGCATAGAACTTGATCTCCCAAAAAAAAAAAAAAAAAAAAAAAACAACGTACCATAAAGAGTAGAGACAGAACAGAACATCACAAATCAGCATTTATAGCTAAAGTTAGCTTCAAGTACAAAGTACAGAAGTATAGCCAACAGGAAAAGACAACATAATAAGAACTAAGCTTTCTGGTTTAAATCAAAAACTTCTTGGATGAATACTGTCTAGAAAGCTTGACAACACGAGTACCAGTAAAGAAAACATCTGTCACTTATTTTTGGCGCTCCAAAGTAGCCAATCCAACTCTTGAGCAAAACAGTTCGCAGTTTAGTTTAACCAACCCATTTCAATTCTCAGGTTCCAGACTATGAAAGGAAAGGGACAAACAAAGTCCAAAATAATCGGTCCATACTCTCATCGCACCAACAGAAAGAACAAAAGTCGCATCTATTTGAGATCCCCACTACATTGTTCATTCTTTGTGCTTACAAGTCTTTACTATTGATAGTTATTTTTCTGACGGTACAAGCCAACCCTCTGAACGAATTTGACTGTTCTAGGTGTAGCTGCTCTAGCCTCTAGGATATAGTCACTATCAACTGATACACTTCTAATATAAGATATATCTCAACCATCTCTGAATCCCATGAATATTGACATGATTGATAACAGTATAAAGATAAGATAACTAAAAGCCTATAATTCTTAGCTATCATCTGAGGTCTGAGCAGAAAAATGAAGAAAGTTAATAGTAGCATGATTCTGCAACGAGAATAGCCAGATTCATTATATGCATGCCAAAAATGTCTACAGGCGTCTATGTATATGCATGCCAAAAATGTCTACAGGCGTCTATGTATATGCAAGTTGCTCTCCAAGATATTAGGATAACAAATATTCATTTGAACTTTAGAGGACTTTTGGAAAGTGAGGTTTTTTTCCCCAGAAAATAGTTTTTGTAATCAGATAACAGAGAAGGATTGCTATAGCATAGATCTGCTTTAGCAATTGGTAATGACCTCTGCTGGATTTCACTCAAAATCAAATGATTTTAAAACCATGGCCACAGAAAAAGATGCAGCAAAAACCATGTACTGCTGCAAAATTAATACGAAACTGAACTTACGAATGTGATAGATCTCACTTCTTAACGGAATTAATGCTGTTTTCTATTCTTTGTCACAGTGTGTAAAAGCTCAATCAGTATGAGAATTACAATACAAAAGCGTTGTTCACAGGCTGCAGACATTGTCATTTTTTTTTGTAACAGATGCTTATGTACTTAAGTGAGAGCACTTATGTGTATAGAAGTTGTAACTTTTGAAGAAGAGAACATCAAGCAGCAAGCAGAAGCAAGGAGACACATACAAGGTGAAATACAGCACCTTCAAATAATCAATCGGTACAAAAAAAAAAGATGGACGTCATGTTAACACAACTCACAGATGGTTTCTTGAGGTAACATACTCTCTTGAACTTGCTGCTTCAGCTGACAAAAGCAAAGTAACACAACTCTCGGTTCCAAGAAACCTGTAACAGATACATTACCAGGGTACCAGCCAAAAACTTGTCATTGTTAGTATGAAAATAAGTCAGCAATGGGAAAGAACTAAAAGCAAACTTATAAAATCAAATTAAATTCGAGCAAAATGGTGAAGCTTAGATCTATTCCTGATCCTTGTCCTTCATATTTCATTTGTAATGAAAAAAAAAAATCATTTTACACAAATGCTTAAGACACATAATAAAGGTGGGACCTACTAGTACTGGAACAAATAAAAATATAAAGAAGCTTGAAAACTAACATAAATATAAAGTAGACATTTTTATGTATCGAGGGTGAAGACTTGCGACTTACAACCAGTTATGTAAATGATTAAGAACCAGAGCTGATACAACTGAAAATGGTACAATTCAGTAATTCACCAAACAAGACCTGAGAAAAGACATGACATCTAAAGAGCCAATATCTATCAGGAGGTGGAAAACTAATTTCACAGAAAGCATATTTTCATTATGAAATAAGAAAACAAAGATCATACAGAAATCACACGGCACATTAAGCCAACAATTTCGCAAGTTCATCAATTTTTAGGCTTCCCTGAGGAACTACATCAAGAAATTCCTCTTTGAAAACTTTAGGTTTCGAGGTCCTAGAGTTCTTCTTATCCTTCAATGTCTTTCTGGATGATTTCTTTTCAGCCACTGGCTCATGCACTACCTTGTCTGCTTCTACAACCACACCTTCAACACTTTCCAAGGTTTCAGATTTCTGGATGGCCACCTTCCTAGGCCTCTGTCTAAAAGCAGGTCCAGGAGGGGCTACCTGGGAAAAGGCAACTGATTTCTCATATATGACATCTGCATCCAAGGAGCTATCGTCGAGAATTATAGCACTTCCACTGTCTAAAGCTTGTCTCAAAAGAAAAAGAACACCTTCTGTGCATGGTGAAGCCGCCAGGGAAGGACCGCTTTCAGTGTTCTCGATGCTTACTAGCGGATCTCCATCACATGCAGAACTTGTAGGCGAACTCCCCACCACCCCTTCCAAGTCACTAATACCATCAGCATCTGACTCAAAAGCAGATTTTACTCGAGCATAAGTTGGATCCACATCACAGAAATCAACGACGGTCCTAGATTCTATCTCAAGGGAATTCACAGCAGAGATAGTATCCTTTGGAGAGATTGTATCCTCACATCCCATAACATCCAGATCTGAATCAGTTGTCAAAACTTCACTCAAAGTTGGCATTTCATCAAATGTTTCAGAATTTGAAATATTTGACAAACATGGTTCTGACTCTTGTTCATCATCTGAAACAGAAGGATCAGAAGTATCTGAACCGAGAAACTCATCTCTGCCTCTTTCAGAAATCTGATAATCTTCACTACTGGCTTCAGATAGCACGAGAGATGAGGTCCAATCTTTTCCTCTCCACATAAGTATGTGCTCATGTTCAAATGAGATTAGCACACATGGTACAAGATCCTGAAAGTAAACAATACAAACTAAACTCTGTTAGACAATAGAAAAGAGAGCAAGCTCAGAATGGAGAAGACAACATGTTACAGACCTTAAGTTTGGCCCCAATTTTACGGTAGTCACTCGGGTTCAGTCCCTGACAGTTTACCCTTACCAAATCACATACTTCAAAAGCCTCCTTTACATGTCTCACAAGCCTCACATACACACCATTTTTCCCTGTTGATGCAAAACAGCAACATCACTCCATTATTCAACAGTAAATGAACTTTCTCAACAGCTACCCTCCTGCTGAAGAAAAACATACCAAGCTTGCATATTGGTGTCAATTCACGTCCCCTCCTTCGCATCTCAGTTGCCTCCTCCAATGTCAGACCTTCTGGAACACGTTTGACTAATCTGGGGTAGACAGGTGAAACAGGTTTCCACAACATAAGAGGAAAGCGAGGCCGGGTTTTGTAGTTATAATTCCGACCACGGAAAAGGAACAGAACACCTCCTCTACGGTATATAATTTTCCCTCCAGTTCTTTCCTGCAACATGATTCAGATTATCAAAACACCGTGGCAAAGTTTGAACTGTTCATCTTAACAAGCTAGTATATATATAGTTTATCAACAATTCCAGAATCTTGGTCAAGTGTCCCTTGCAAACAGCCGATCTGTTGCAGAGGAAAGACAGCATATGCCAGAATCCCCATATCCTGCTTGACGCAAGAGCCTCTTTATAGACATTGGGGTAATGAAAATGATCAGCAAGAAGCCCACATGATAACGAGTACCATCCCAGCTTGGTATTATGTCTACAAGCTCAAATCTTCCTTTTAGACCAGTTGGATAGGCGTAGCAATTGCACCCAGCTTGACTAGCCCACCACCAATTGTTCATGATCTAAAAGGTCGTGGAAAGAACCATGACTAAAGCAAACCCAAAAGGACAAGTGGTAAATCCTATACTTGTAGATTAGAGATTCAACATCGATCCAGATTAGCTTGTATCAAGTCAAAAAGAATGCTACTTGGCAGTCACAGTGAATATGCTATTGGGAAAAGTGAAATAAAAATGAGACCATATGTCCATCATAAGGAAGTTATCCAGAAAGCCAAATGCTCTTCCACCATGTTTGTTCTTTCTAATAATGAATTAACCAGCTCGTCCGCATCTGACTTCCTATACACAGAAAAATGAGACTCTACTGCAAGTTTTAATAGCACGAGACACAAACCTCTAGTTGCTCACAGACATTGTCCATGTCTACGGTACAAACCCCTTTGCACTTTATCTTGCAAACCCTTCGCCGCTTCCAGTGAGCATGGATGTTATCCAACATGTTATGCGTCAAACCATCTCTGCCTAAACAGATCAAAGTAAACCGTGTTAACTGTTAAGAAAGCCAGGAATGACTATTAAAGCCTTCTAAAGTCAAATACTAACAGACACACTTGGTTCATATAAACTGAAATTCACTTCAATGCCATACACCATGAAACCACATCATCCATCAAAACAAACCCGATATTCAACTATTAACAACAGGAGATGGCAGCACCAAATCCAATATAATCTTTAAAACTCTTGAATCAAACAAACTCATTCACACAAGGGTTCCGATGACAGCATTTCACAGTTCAAGTGTAGTAGGACTTGATTCAACTACCCCTAAACGAATCATCACACATTGGAACCATAACCAATAGCATATGACACCCTCCTTCCACCCCTAGTCAAACAACACCATTCCTAATCGCACGTCCAAACCTTCCAAAAGCTAGATGTCAGTCACATTCACAATGCTACAAATGTATATATTTCATCCGACCACGATCCACATTCACATCAACATTCCAAACCAACTCTAAACCACTTACACAATCATATCAAATCCAATTCTTCACAAACCATTCCACAAAATCAACAAATGACAAAAAGAGGATTTCGAAACCAACACTTGATCTCACAAACAAGGCAATCAAATTGAATTCAACACATAACACAACACGAGAGTCGAAACCATCAAAAATGAGACCGTCTCATACAAGACTCGAAAATTTCATACCCATATTAAGCTGCCTCTTAGCCTTCCTACACCCCTCAATCAACTCTCTGACTTCCACCTCAGTCAGCGGCTCCCCCAACACCTCCTCCCTCGTCAACACATACCTCGGCCCGGACCCAGGCAGGTACGGCCCGGGCTTCTGGACAGACTTAACCCCCTTCTTCCCGGCCGGAGGAAGCTGGAACGAGTCGAATTCCGGCAGCAACTTCTTAGTCCCCGGCAGCGGCTTCCGCCCCGTCCACGGTCTCGGCATCGTCCCGGGCCCAAACGGAGCCACGGCGGGCTCCCTAAGCCCGACGGGCCGCACTCCCTTCGGCGCCTCCGTGTAGCTGTACATAAACTCGAACGGCGCCCCCGGCACCACGTACGTCAGCCCACCGCGGTCGCTCACCTTCACCTCCGTCTCGACGCCGACGCTATCGCTCTCTTCCGCCGCCTCGCCGCCGCGCGGGAGCTTGGACCGCTTCGCCGCCTTCTGAAACGCCGGATGCGCGGGTGTTTTCCGGTTAATTAGGGTTTTGGAGTACTTCGATTTTTTACCGGGAATGGAGGGAAGAGAGGGAGATGACGGTGTTCCGGTGGACTTCGGCGGTGGCGAGGACTGTGAGGAAGTGGCAGGGGTGTAATTATTGGTGATATTGAGGGCGGATTGGAAGCGGCGGAGGCGGCGGAGGTCGTCTTCGATGTTCTGCTGAGTGCGGCGGTTAAATTTCTCGGCGTTGGCGTTGTTCCACCGGGAGAAGCGGACTTCCGTGGTGGATGGTGCGGTGGTGGTGGTGGTGGATGGAATTGGCGCGAAAATTGGAAAGGGGATAACGGTTTTAAGTGCCATTTTTACAACGGTAAGGTTCGCCGGAGATGGAACGACAGTCTGATTTTGGTCGGACTGTTTGTGATAGACTACTCTGTTGTTAGTTAGTACTTGTAAGTCGTATGACACCTTATTACAGTTACGAGTTGCAACTTACGGAGTATTTCGTTAGTACGATGTCGAGAAACGGAAAATGTCATTTGTTGAGCCGATGAATCAGAATTTTACCATCACATATCGGTAATATCGACCGAATTTTACCCTTTTTAGAACTAACCGAGATATCGAGGCAAATATCGTATCGGCGGCGGCGTATTCCGATATATATCGACCGATACATAATATTTTGCAGGGTGCGGGCATAACCCCTCAAACATGGGTGCGACAAATTAACCATTACTATAGTACAGAGGACATTTGGCAACGACCTCACAACACAGATCAATCACCACAACCAATCAACCAAAAAAAAAAAATGCAAAATTAATATCCTTCAAACAGATTGCATTAAGGATCAAGGCTTAGAGCAGCCATAGTACCGAGTTCATACGACGAGCAGATTGCATTAAGGATCAAGGCTTAGAGCAGCAATAGTACCGAGTTCATACGACGAGTTCATACGTGTGACTCCTTACTTAAGAAGACGAGTTCATAAGACTCATTATATACTTAAGCTATAACAGCTACTACCTCCGATTCAAAGAGATTTTCCTCTTTATATCTGCAGGTTTGAGTTGTCATGTTAAGAGCTACTTTTATATCAAATGAATCATTCATGTATTGCAAAAATTAGTACATATTTTATTCTGCAATGCAGTCTACCAACTCCATTTGATTCCACGACAAATGGATCTTCCATTTAGTCTACATGTAGTCCATAACATGACAACTTATAACTGTAAAAAGAAAGAGAAAAATCTCTTTAAATCGGAGGGAGTAGTTACTAACGATTATATTACATTAAAAACCTTCAATTCTTCTTCATCAATTCTTCTTCATCAGATTTTCTACTGTTGAACTTGCTTCCTTAGTCTAAATAGTTCCCTAGCAAGATGAGCCTGATTCATCATCAAAATAAAATTAGGGAAATAACACAATCATAGAAGTTCAATACATAAGATCATTATCATTACGAGAAGTGAATTAACCAGAAATTGCACAGAAAAACGGCAGAGTCATGCCGGGAGAAACAAAAAGCTTATCAAACTAGCTACGATTTTAGATAACCAAGCAATCTCAAACACAACGATTAAAAAATGAACGCAACCAACCAACGAACAAAATCACAGGGACCAATAATCAACAATCTTCATAATAACATAAAAAATCAAAACCAACAACAAAGTTTACAAATACAAACCCAGAAAATACATAACGCCGAACATATTAAAATGATGTATTGACCATAAATTGCACAGAAAAACGGATCGGGAGAAACAAAAGGGTTATCAAACTTTATACCTTAAGTGAGGTGAGAACATTGACGAGCTCGGGATCTTGGGACTCCTCGAACATTCTTGCACCAGTGAAGAGGACCCGAGTGTAGTTAACTGAACCCTTCATCAGGAACTGGACAGCATCCAAGGGACGGAGGTTAAAGTCGTTGGCCATCTGGACCACATCACCACCAAGAGAGAGCTTGGAACCACTTTCATCAGCTCGAACACACATCTTGTAAACAGCCTTGCCCACTCCTTCAACCCTCGGATCAGCAGCAGCAACAACCTGACTTGGGTCAGGGATGACAACAGGAGGAAGAACTTGAACCTCGACTTCACCCTTAACAGAGGAGAATGTCTGGTCGGGGCCGAAAACCACCACAGATCGGTTCAAGAATCTGCTGGGTGGATCAGGCACAACCACATTCGCCGGCTCCGGGAGAAGAGGTCCATGAGAGAGCACTAAGTCTTCTGAAAGAGGCAGGACAGGGACTTCTAAAACGACTTCTAAGCGAACCGTCGAGATCTGAGCGCGAACCGCGATGTCGACCTCGTCGTCGTCGATGATTACGACAGGGACATGGACAGGGGGAAGGTTAGCAGTGGGGTTCAAAACAGCAGGCACATCCTCTTCATTGGGATCCGGGAGACGGATATTGAGATCCGGAATCTCCACCATCGTGACGGCCATATTACAGTTAGGAAGGTAGTATGACTTATTTTCCCAATCTAATTGGAAAACCCTTAATTAAGATCAATTTTATGATAAAAGAAATTCGATTTTTCAATTGTGTGCCCACTGCCCACATACATGAAAAAATGTAATTTCTTGCCGTATTAGTGTGAGATATTCCCAATTAATCCTTAAAATATCATGTTTTCTTTTTTTCAAGTGAAAATCTCACTTAAATAAGGCAAGGAATTAATAACATGTGCCTAGTGGGCACACAATTGAAAAAGCATATAAGAGCCTGTTTGGTATCATTTTCTATTTTAATTTTTCGGTTTTTTGAAAATCAAAGTCACGTTTTTAGGGCCTGTTCGGTATCATTTTCTGTTTTCGGTTTTCTGTTTTTTTGAAAACCAAAGTCCCATTTTAAAAACTAGAAAAAGTGGTTTTCAGTTTTCAGTTATCAGTTTTAATTTTCTATATGACTATTATGAAAACAAATAATTAAAACTTTATTTTGTAACTTATTAAGCTAAATTTTTTACCCAAAAAAAAACCAAAAACTGAAGACAGCAGTGATACCGAACGGGCCCTTAAAAATCAGAAAAAGTGGGTTTCAATTTTCAGTTGTCATTTTCTATATGATTATCATGGCAAAAAAACCCATTTAAATTTAAACTTATACGGTAGTGATACTGAACGGACCCAAATTTTGAGTTGCAAGTTGCGACTAACACAATGCATCACCTACCACTCATCGACCAAAGCCAGAGACACAGAGCATCGACCCCAGACACCGGCCATGACCCAGTTCTTGAGATAGTCAACGTGAGTCAGTAGCTCGGGCCTCGGGATTTGAAGCTCAATTCAAAGGTAATTCTCCCTCTTTCCACACCCTATGCTAATTGGTCCCCATGATTTTTGTTTCCTTGCTGATTGATTGTGCTATAATTAATCACATATTCTTGTATGAGATGATATGGCACTGTGAGACGATCAGAAAGCCGAAAACTAGTTATCATTAGTCCTTAGATGGTAAAATGAATGCCTAAAGTTAATGTGGTTAGTTTCTTTAAGGAACAGAAACGGATTGGTATCATTCTTTGTTAAGGTTGTCTCACGCCATAGGTTAACCTCATGCCCGAGTAGCTGTTATAAAATATACTCCGTATTGTTAGAGTGTTCACTCCATAGAAAATTTACTATAAACGCGGAGTATTTTTTTCACTATGCTTATATGATACTTACATGTAAAGGCAAAAAAACACAATCTGTAAGTCATATATAACGGTCTCAAATAACGTAGTGTAAAATTACATTATAACTTACACAATTAGTGATAACTTTACTAGTGTTTAGTGTTCATTTTACTTTATAGTATGATCTTTATCCTTAGATTTAAAATGAGTTGCTAAATCGTTGTTTAACTAGTCTAAACTAGACAATCGAAAACAACCATTGGGACGGTATATTTCCACAACTGGTCTACCAAGTACTCGGTACAACTCTAGACAAGCCTTACCCTTACGTTGAAATCACAATGAATCGCACCGAGCCATTGACCAACTGCTGCTTCACTATGCAAGCGCCCCAAATAGTGCTCATTTCCAAATTGAGCTGATCCCAAAGAAATGAGCTTTTCTCACACCATAATTTTCATTCTCATACCATTTGAAACTTGAAAGGTGAGTTCTTTCTTGAATTTATGCGTTTGTTGCTTCATGTTTACACCATCTAACATAAACCCTGAAACTCACATTCTAAAGACACTGACTTTGCAGATTTCAAGTTCAATTACCTCATATAAAATTGCAGAAGTGCTCGCATTTTCTTTTGTGTAATCTGGAATATATTTTTGTTGTGTTGTATATGTTCATTTTCTTCAGATTATTAACTTGTAATGAAAACCCAAGTTCCAGAATTTCTTTTCTTTTCTTGTAACAGTAGATGTTTTTTTTGAGATATAGTATAAGTTGAGTGATTAATCTTGTAGTTTACGCTCCTAGTAGTAACTTGGTTTTATCTCTGTCAACTGCTGTTGTTACTTGTTTCAGACTCTCAGGAGCTTGCTTTTATGTGCAATGGAGTAGATTGGAGAGCCCTAATTGTTGAAACTGACCAAATAGTAAATAGGAGATTGTTAAGGTTTAATTTGATTTACTTGATCAGGTAGAAAATGACTGGCATAAACCTGAATATATGGATTCTTAGCAGAAGAATGCTCCTTTCTGTGATGGGGTTTTTAGCTGCTCTGATAGTTTTGCATCAGTTTTCGGCGTTTCCTACTGGTAGTGGTAGATACTTCTCTGAATCGTCGCCTGGTAAAGAGGCTTCATTAGTTTTGCCAATTAGGAGTAGTCTACAGCCTGGAGAATCAACAGTAGTGAAAACCTTTGACTTTGTAGAAGGAGTTGATAACAATGCAAGTGATTTGGGAGATGAGGGTGAGGAGAGTGGGGTTGTGTCTGATCAAGAAAATAGCGATAATAATGTCGGTTTTGGTGAGGATTTCTTGTCAATGAGGAGATTTAGAAGTTCGGGAGATGTGGTAAAGGAATTGTATGCAGTGGATAGTAATGTAACAGCTATTCATGGCAACGAGACTGTCAATAAAAAGTATAAGGGATATTCTCGAAATGGTAGTGTTTCCACGGACTTTTCAGCTGTGGATAGAACGGAATCAGTAGGTACCGAATTGAACACTTTGGTACAATCAACGAACTTAGTACCATCGAGCAAAATCAAGCAGGTCCTGGACTTGGGAACTGGGATTAAGAAAAGTGGCGTGGAGCTTAGTTGGAAGAATGATTCATTGATGCTTGAAAGATATGTAAGGAAGATGAGGGGAGCTACTATAACTTTATCCGAAATGAAGTCTATGTTACTTAATGGCGTCACCCCTGCTGCTGCATCAACCTCTATGGTATGTTGGTGTGATTCTTGAGTTTTAATTCAGGAAGCTACGATGGTTTACAAGTTGATATCTAATGTATCGTTTGGCTGGTATCAGAGAAGGAAATGGTCTTCACCTCGTGATCGTGAACTTGTGTCTGCAAGCTTACAAATCAAGAATGCTCCAGTTCTAAGGACCTTCCCTGACTTGCATGCTCCACTTTTTCGGAATGCATCTATGTTCAAAAGGTATTTAAATTACCTGTAATCAGTGATACGTTGTGTAGAGTTCGTATGGTCAAAAATGTGGAAATATGGCACTAACATAATCAGCCTATTGTGGCTCAACACTTCTGCAGAATGATCTTGAGAAAAGGAGGATGTTAGGGTAGTTGCATGTTAGCTTTCTTCTCTTTGTGGAGTCACCTGTGAAGTTTTGACGATTGCTTTTGCAGGAGTTATGAATTGATGGTGCGTCTTCTTAAAATTTATGTGTATAAAGAAGGAGAAAGGCCGATATTTCACCAGCCAAGGGTACGAGGAATTTATGCTGCTGAAGGATGGTTCATGAAACTGATTGAAAAGAGTAAGCTATTTGTCGTAAGGGACCCTAAGAAAGCGCATCTGTTTTACTTACCTTTCAGCTCCAACATACTGCGCAACACCCTTCATGATCATAATATGAAGGATTTGGAACATTATCTCTCTGGTTATGTGGATTTGATCAAGAAGAAACATCGCTTTTGGAACAGAACTGGTGGAGCAGATCACTTTTTGGTTGCTTGTCATGACTGGGTATGTTGTCCAAGCCCTGTCAGTATAATATGGTTTCCTTCACTTCTCTGTGTATTTGATCATCATCTTAGTGTTTAGTTAAACTAAATCTCAGCACAGATATTGTACATTAGGGTCATTAGCTGTACCCTGTATGTCATATACTTTTGCTGCTTTAGCGCTCTCAAATGGTAGAATTTGAGGAACTTTTATACTGACGGGAAATCATAAATTTAGGGTCCACGAATAACTACACATATGAGCACTTGCATAAGAGCACTGTGTAATACCAATGTTGCAAGAGGATTCAGCATAGGCAGGGATGTCAGTGTACCTGTAACTTATGTTCGTAGTGGAAATGAGCCTACAAGAGATATTGGAGGCAAACCACCTTCAGAGAGAGATATATTAGCCTTCTTTGCAGGCCAGATGCATGGTTATGTGCGTCCTTTGCTATTAAAGTATTGGGAGAATAAGGTATCCGACATGAAGATCTCCGGTCCCATGCAGCGGGATGTGGAAGGCAAAGCAGTGTACAGAGAGTACATGAAAAGCAGCAAGTTTTGCATTTGTGCAAGGGGATATGGGGTTCACACCCCGAGAGTGGTAGAGTCCATCTTCTACGAGTGCGTACCTGTGATTATCTCTGACAACTACGTTCCTCCCTTCTTTGAGGTGCTGGATTGGGAAGCATTTGCCGTTTTCATATTGGAGAAAGACATCCCAAATTTGAGAAACATTCTTCTTTCTATCCCAGAAGATAGGTACTTTGAGATGCACTCAAGAGTAAAGATGGTGCAACAACATTTCATATGGCATAAAGTTTCAGAAAAATATGACTTGTTTCACATGATCCTTCACTCAATATGGTTCAGTCGAGTTTCACAGATGAGTTAGAGGGTTTTGGTAGAATATACATGGATGGATGCTGCTTATGAGCTGCAGGCATCAGCCTGCTAGTTTTACTAGCAACAAGAGGTGGAAAGTTGAGAACCAACCAATTTGGATCATCTCAAAGAAAAATGTAAGTGTTGATGCATTTTTTTCCTTGTAAATTGTGATATGTTGTTCAGTTTAAGCTGCCCGTTTCTCAAAAACTTACGGAGTATATCTGAAGAAGCTAGTCTCAATATTGTGTAATGAATCACGGTCTAACTAAGGGCCCGTTTGGTTCAAAAACTGGGGCACTTTCTGTGGTGCAGTTATAAATTGCTGGTCTCTGCTTGTCAGACAAGTTCTTTGGCCAAACTCCCACAATCGTAATCTTTTAACAAAATCATGGCTCTTTTCATACAAGTTGTGAACTTGTGATGCTAAGTCTTCTTTGCTGGTGGAACATGGAAGGAACTCAGTGGATAAGTACATTATTTTGGAGCAGCTACTCATGAGTTCTTAATGCGCAAAGGCTTGGGAGTTCTCTTGTTCACAGTTCAATCTGATGAAACAAGAAACTGCTATGTTGCTATCTGCTCCAGCTAGTTGCCAATTTTGCGCGCATCTTCTATCAAGATTTGTTCTTGTTTTGCCTAGAGACAGGTAGTTATCTTATTTGCTGATGCTATGACTGAACAGCTGTTGCGAGCAGCTTTTACCAATGCTATGAGATCAAGGTCCCGAGCACAGAATCAGTCCAATGAATCGATTTTCCATGGTCTGGCCTACGAAGGAAGGAATGATTTCATCTGAAATCCAACGAACAGCCTCCCATGTTTTCGTACTGGACCAGAACTGGGGGTTAAAGCTGGGGGAGTTCAATAAGACGCCATGGCTAAGAGCCAGTCGGAACTCAGAACTGTTGAACTGCTAGAGAAACCGATCAACCTTTCAACAGTCGACTTGAAAGCACCAGCAACTCAGCAAGGCTCTTCACTGTAGAATAGTCACTTATACCAGTTTTGGCATTGTAGATTTGTAGAAGAAAAAAATATTAGTAAATGACATTGAACCTTGAAATAGAGTAACAGAGCTGCATTGAACTGCTCTCTGTCAGAACAAGACAGATGATTATACAGGTGGAGAGGATTACACAAAATATGAACTTTCTTTTTTCTTCTCAGCAAATTGTTTACAGAATACTAGTATATGCTTTTGTTTTGAGGTAATGTTAATATGATTCCATGACATAAAAGCAAAAAAAATAAAGTCAGCAAGTAATAGATTACGGTTTCGCATAACGTATTGTAAAATCACATTATAACTTACACGATTAGTGATAACTTTATTACTGTACTTTTTAGTGTTCATTTTACATTATAGTAAGATCGTTTCCCTTAGGTTCAAAAGGGGTTGCTAGATCGTTGTACAACTGGTCTAAACTAGACAATTGAAAACAACCATTGAGACGGTTTATGTCCACAACCGATCTACCAAGTACAACTCTACAACAACAACATTACCCAAATGTTTCGAAGACTCCTACTATAGGCTGGATAAGCGAGGTGGGTCTACACGAGCTTTACCCTCCCTTACGTTGCAGACACAGAGAGGTCGCTTCCAAATGACCCATAAATAAAATTATTTCGAAAATCACACCGACCAACTGCTACTTCACGATATAAGAAGCGCAAATGGTTTCGTGAGAATTTGTGAATATTGTACTATTACAAATGGGCTACATATAAGCAGATTAGCCAGTCTAAACTTATCAAAAAGTTGACTGTGTTAGGACTTAGGACCAATAATGCTCATTTCCAAATTGAGCTAATCACAGAATCAAAGTTTTACCAAGTGGGGAAAATATTTAAAACATAAAACACCCCCTAAATCTCAAAGTAGAACAATCCCAAAGAATTGAGCTCATTTCATACCATGATTCTCAACTTCATACCATTTGAAACTTGAAAGGTGAGTTCTTTCTTGAATTTATGCGTTTGTTGCTTCATAATTACGCCATCTAACATAAACCCACATCCTAAAGACTCGAACTTTACAGATTTCAAGTTCAATTTTTCTCTTATATTGTAGCAGAAAGAGCTAGCATTTACCCAGCTACTTCAATTTGCTCTTAAATTGTGCAATCTCTAATTTTTATTTGCTGAATGTGCAATTTGTAATGAAAACCCATGTTCCAGATTTTCTTTTCTCATACTTTGGCTGCTGTTTTTTTTTTTTGGTTTTGCTGTTGTTTGTACAAATTGGATGCTGAAAACTTTAGGTTTTCATCATTATTTTACTGTATTCTGTTTATTACCACTACCAGTATGTGTTATTAAACCAATGTTTTGGGTGGTTCTATAATTTGCAGTGAATTGGGGTTGGCTGATTTAATCAAGTGATGAATGTTGAAAATCCGCTTACTTTGATGTTAGTGTTAAGTTAATTTGGGTTCGAGTTCGACCCGGTTTGAACTCTTTGAAGTACTTTTGAGATGACTGGAGTGAGTTGTACTTAAGTTAGGAAGATTGATATATGTCAGGGAGATGGAGTGTTCTGTTCAATTACTAGAGTTTGGCAAGATCTAAGCTAGTCGAAATGGTTTCGTGATGATTGGAGTGAGTGAGTGAGTGACGATTATTTACAACAACAATAACCGAGCCGCATTACCAAATTGATTTGGGGTTGGCTTACATGAATCGTCATAAGAGTTGAAGATCATTGCGAACAAGTTTAGTTTGGGAAATTTATGTTTTTGTAGGAAGATGGAGTATTCTGTTCAATTACAAAAGTTATGCCAGATTGAAACTAGGAGGTATATCTTAATAGTGGGTATGATTGCTATCACCTATTTAATGTTTCAGTCGAGTATGCTACCGTATGGAAATGCCATTAAGTCGCTGTTGCCTGATAATGAAGTTATGCTTGGTGTCAAAAATCGGATTTTGGCGGGAGAGTTATCGGTGGAGTCAGAGAAGGAAGATGGGGTTAAGTCTTCTAGTCTTGTTGGTTTTGTAAAGGAAGGTGATCAAAGTAGTGCTGTCGTATTTAATAGAAGTGGTAATGGTTTAGAGGAGATTGGCAGGATGAAAAGGGACATGGTGTCACCAGAAAGCGAAGGTCTGAAAATACCTGTTGGGTTTTCAGCTCCTGAAGTTGTGGATCGCAAACTAGAATATAATTCTACATTGGACTCAGTTAATGACGGTAACAATGAGCGAATTGCAGGATCAGAACCTCTTGATTCACTGAACAGTAGTTTGGACTCTTTAGAGTTGAATGAGAGTTCCAAATTTGATGAACATGAGAATCTTGTTGAGAATTGGATTCAGGCGAATTCAGAACTTCTTAAAAATGGAAAGGAACTCCCTTTAAGTGATTCTGCTGATTCAAAGAATGTTGCTGAAGTGAAGAGTACTCCTCGAAGGAAGAAGAAGGTAAGACCAGGAGATCCTCCAATATCAATAATATCCACAGATGAGATGAATCGGAGATTGGCTCGGCACCTGGCCTCATCTATTAGGATGGTACGTTATACCCTTTGTCTACCCTAATCTTAAGTATAGCGACCTCTTTATAAGTTATTGGCTCACCTAGACTCATCTAATAGGATGGTATGTTATGCCCTTTGTCGATCTGAAATCTTAACTAACAGCGATCTTTTACCCCCCTTTTTTTTAATGGAGGAATGAGCAATTGACTTAATCTTATATGTGATGTAGTAGAAATCTCAATGGTCCTCTCTCCGTGACTGTGACAAGGAAATCGTTGATGCAAAGCTGAAGATTATCAGTGCTCCTGCTTCTCTTGTTGACAAGGAACTTTATGCTCCTATTTTCAGAAATGTTTCCAAGTTTATAAGGTGAGTCCCATAAGAAAGACTGTTTGGTCATTTTCAGCAAAATTGTACGCATATTCTCTGCACCATTGCTTGAAATAATTCATTCATTGTAGCTACAGGTTCAGTAATTATTAGGACAGTATAATAGGAAAACACCATTTGCCATGTAAGCATATAAAAATATGTTGCATAAGCAATACTGCTAGTTGAATACGATTACTTGGGAAAATCTAATGCTACGGACTGTATTCTCAGCCTCATTCACAAATACTCACCCATTTATCGTGCTACTATAACTTTAAGCTCCTGATTCTTCGTCATACGGGGAGCGATATGTCGTTATTGACTGTTGCCCGTTGAAGAACTTATGTCTGGGTTGATTATAGAGGCTAATGACATTTAATTCTTTGTTCACTGTGAAATTTCTGTTCAATTGCATGACAGGAGCTATGAACTGATGGAAAAAACACTGAAAGTGTATGTTTATAAAGATGGAACAAAGCCCATATTTCATCAACCAATATTAAAAGGTTTATATGCTTCAGAGGGATGGTTTATGAAACTGATGGAGGGAAACAAGCATTTCCTAGTGAAAGATCCAGAAAAGGCTCACCTCTTCTATATGCCTTTTAGCTCAAGAATGTTAGAGTATGCCTTGTACGTGCCCAATTCTCATAATCGAACGAAATTGAGGGAATTTGTGAAAAGCTACACAGAATCCATTGCAGCAAAATACCCTTTCTGGAACAGAACCGGGGGAGCAGATCATTTAGTTGTTGCTTGCCATGATTGGGTATGTTCCTCTTGTGACTGATTTTACCCATTTTCTTCTTTCTGTTTCTTTTGGGCATTCATTGAGTCTTATTCATTTAGTCTTTAGCCAGCCCCCAACCAATTTAGGACTAAGATCATTATCCGCGTTTGGATTGAAAGTGGATCCATAAAGAGTCGAGTGATATCCTGTGGCCCTGACTTAGAGAAACTCGGACCTTACAGGAGATAAGTTTATGTAGTTCATCTTCTGTTTCCATTAAGGGAGTTAGTTTGTTGAGATGTGATTAATCTGTAGAAAATCGCCTTGGGTGGAAGGTGCAATAAGACCCTGTAACATTTTTGGAATAGCCTATTATAGGTAGTAAGACATAATCTTAGTATACGCAACGTAAGATATTAATTGACTTGCCATTTTAGGTGCACCAGTCCTGCATTATTGAGGGGTCCAGCTTAAGTCTCAGAGAGATTGTTTAAGAGCCAAAACAAGTGCCAATGAATTGTTTTCTCTTTTCGTATGCTTGACAAAATCTTCTGTAACTAGCCATTTATGGAGTGAACTTTCTGACACTAATTCTATTTATCGGTTTGGTTGTTTTGTCTTTTGTTATCGGGCTCTTTAGGCTCCATATGAAACCAGGCACCATATGGAGAACAGCATCAAAGCCCTTTGCAATGCCGATATAACAATAGGATTCAAAATAGGGCGGGATGTGTCGCTCCCAGAAACCTTTGTTCGCTATGCGAGAAATCCTCTCAGAGACCTCGGAGGAAATCCTGTCTCAAAGAGGAACATCCTTGCCTTCTTTGCTGGAAACAGTCATGGATATTTACGTCCAATCTTGCTAAAATATTGGAAGGACAAGGATCCTGATATGAGGATTTATGGTCTGTTGCCAGCAAGTGTTTCTAGAAAGATGAATTATATGCAGCACATGAAAAGTAGCAAGTACTGTATATGCCCCAAGGGCTTCGAGGTCAATAGCCCTAGAGTTGTGGAAGCCATCAACCATGAATGTGTTCCGGTGATCATTTCTGACAATTTCGTTCCTCCCTTATTTGAAGTCTTAAATTGGGACGCATTCTCAGTCACAGTTGCTGAGAAAGACATTCCGAACCTGAAAAACATTCTGCTGTCAATACCCGAAGCTAAGTACCAGGAAATGCAGCTCGCAGTGAGAAAGGTTCAACGACATTTTCTCTGGCATGCTAGGCCTGTGAAATATGACCTTTTTCACATGACCCTTCATTCTATTTGGCACAGCAGAGTTTTCCAGATCCGAAAATGAGTTTACGAGGAGGCTTGCCTTTGAAGTGTGACTTTTCTTCATTACTGTTCGTTCTATTTGGTTCCACGGAGTATTACCAGCTGGGAGAAACAGATTTCATAACTAATGGTGGGTGCCTGATAAGAATTTCTGTAAACCAGATACGCGACACAGCTGCTGGAACCAAAGAGGAGAATCGCTGAATTATGAAAAGGATGAGTCGAAGTTCTCGTCATCTTAAATCATCTCAATGTCCGATCATACCGAGAATTGCTGGTAACTACAAGAGGTCAGGAGTACAGGTCTACTTATAGCTGAACAGTATACAAAACGTTGCATTCTACATATGTATATAACAGTTTTGTGTAAAACATTCTTCACGATTCTTATTGTACTCATTCTTTCATCAATTTGGATCATTAAAGTTACCATCTTCAACACTATGCTGGTTTACACAACTAGTCTCGTGTTTCGACTCGTCCTCAAGACAAAATACCATCTTCATTGTACCGGCTTTTGCGCCTCATTGCAAATAAAAACAGTAAGCAACAACAGGTGTTTTGCTGTGAAGTCCTGTTGTTGCTGTGAAGTGTGAAGACTGAAGATGATGCAAGCAAAAAATGGTCAAAGTGAAAGACGACACTAATCACCGTACTATGCTTGACACGTGTCAATTGGTGGCAAGTCAACTTTGACGGAACTGGTAATTACCATTTACTCCCAACTACTTTGCTGAACTCATGCTTTCCAATCAATTTTTCCTCCCATGCGCCACGTATTTTTCTTAACTACGTTACATAATACTGTCCAAAATGTTACTAGCATTTTGCATATTCTGTTTTGTTGTCACAGTTACGTACTTACTTTCGACAGTGGCAAACGTAGGATTTAACCCTTCAATGAGTCATGACTGATTATGAGATTTATATTCGGTTTTGATTTGAGAACATGTTTACAATAAAATATCGTCTTACAAGAAACTTGTTTTTGTTTACCTTTGTTTATGTGATGTACTTTTACCTTTGTTCATGTTTGTTGTTGTTTGCTTTCAAGTGGTACAAATGGGGACGCTGCACAATTTAAGAAGAAACATTTGCCGTCTTAACTAATTCAACTCATATAAATAGTGGATCGACTCAAACATCGTGCTACATATAGCATTTTTCACCGAAAATTTAAACTTTTACAAGAAAATTCCCACCTTCGTGGATCAGGCATGCTAAGCTGGACTTTGCCTCTTCAACTAAGCAAACCCCCAAAATTCTTGTAAATTAAGCCGACATTTTATCTTATCCAGGGTCTTTGCTTTTGCAGACACCGTCTGCTGCTTACAGTTGATGCGTGAGATTGAATTTTCTTCTAAAATCGAATAATGGGTATTAAAGTTCACCTCAAATTCAGCAAAACCCCTAATTTTTTTATTTTCTAAATTTGGTAACAATTGAATATCTGCTTTTTGCTCCACAGTCTGACACACTGATGTCCCTTTCTTAAGTACCCACATTCAGATTTTGTTCCCCAGTTCAATTCTTTCCAAATTAAAGTTCACTTCTTTATATAGCAACTTCTCAGAATTTTTGTACTTTTATAGCTTTATTATCTTCATTTGACTCGAAATTAAGCAAAGACTAAAACTTTATGCTTGAATTCTTGCAGAAAATTCTCAATTTTTAGTGGGGTTTGTAATTTGTGATTTTCTTTCAAAAAATAAAATAAAATTGTGGGCCATTTTTAATTGAGAAGTGGATAATGTAATGATGTGTTCATGTGTATGATGAAATCAGCTTGAGTTTATGTCCACTTCATGTCCACTCTTTCCTCTTTTGGTAAGTTGCATTTATTTATAGTCTGAATGAAAAAGATAACATTTTTTAGTTATTACTTTATGGGGTATGACAAAATTATGGGTCTTGAAAATCATGATATATTTATAGTGACTTGGTTGGTGCAGTAGACATGGGAGTCAAAGGAAATGTAGAGCTTTCAGAAGATCTTGGAGGTCATTCTGCTTTGTAGCTTTTGCAGGTTTGTGTACTTCACTTTTTTACTTACTGTGTTTATGACTTCTGTTGTGTATATAACAATATATGTCTTGCTGGTTTATTGTAACATGTATCTGAAGGTGTTAGTAATAAGGTTGCGTATATCCGAACCTGTAAAATTAATACACGACGTGTATGTGTCGCCTTTTCGTTAAAACCTCCACCCCGATCAGGAATCCTGTCGGGTTTGGTGGGGGATGGTTATTAGTGTTTATGATAAGTGTTTCAAAGAAGGGACTGATGGTCAATTCTCCACTTCTTGGTAGATTTGTCTGCCTGTAGTATTTGCCTAATTATTTCATATTGAGGTTGTCTTCATCAAGGTTAAATAACATTGAAATGCTGTTTTAAATAATCATAGGAAACAATTTGTATTAGCAGAACTTTGGGGTTATTTTATTACCTAGAACATTGGTTATTTATAGCTGAACTGAACTAACTGAAGAAATTTTGGACGGGGTGTTAAGGACTTAAGATGAAAAATTGAAAAGCATGAATGTTAGATTTTGATCATGAAGGTTGTGGGGATTTCATTTGTAATGGTCAATGTGTCTATGTATCCCTTCGGATTGCTTTTGATCAGAAGGATAACCTGGAATTTCATTATTGCTGATGTGACCTGAATAGGCCTGTGGTGCGGCCCTGAATAAGTCGACTCATTTTAAGGAATAGATTGAATCGAAAGATATAGATGGAGGATGCATTTGCGAGGATCTTGGATTTGGCATCCTACCTCAGCAGTTCCTTACTTCATTTTATTGGTGAGTAGTCTGATAATTAATATGTGATCACGTTACAGGGTGGCATCTCAGAGATGCTCACATATACCGGATGATTATGTTCTCTGTAAATTCTCTTCAGTATATATTTACTTAGCAGGCAGAATTCTGACATTTTAAACTGTTGTGTGTGCAAGATTTGTACTTCGGAAGCTTTAGTGGGCACTATGGGTATTTAGAAGGTAGACATCTGGAAGAATTTTCACCATCTGCTAGCTGTAACAACCTCAGATTCAGTTTGGAAGAATGTTCACCCCCCTCTAAATATGATGCTGCTACAAGCAGAGGCATGCTTGGGAGATCCTCGAGTCCCATACATCGATCACTTGTAAACACGATAAGTGCAAGCCTGCAAACGCATGATGGACAGAATCATGGTGGAATGCCTCTTGTCCTTCAAGGGTAATGTTAATTTCTCCTTGATTCTATGTATCACATATATGCAGGCTATGTTTGAAACAATGTTGGTTTCAGTTGATAGGTTGCTGTCTGTGTGTTTGCTATTTAGCTAATAACAGTACAGGTCCAAGCCCATTAGTCACATGCTTGGAGGTTCTACATGGAGAAATGATTTATCATGTACTTCACTGCTATATATCTCATAATCTTAACTAAGTTTATCACATACTTGTTCTTAGTGTAGGTTGATTTTCCTCCCATCATGTGGTCTGAGAGTGGTCCAACAAATAGCATTGGCCTCCTGGAGATGCTTTATCGGGTACATCAGATATGTGAAGGAACAAGTTTGTAGGTAGGTCATAGGTGTAGTGAACCCAGTCACGCTGAAATTATACTGTATCTATTGCTTTCCCTAGTTTCTAAGGCTTCACCCCTTGTTGCCTTTTCAGTACCATATCACGATTTCAGAAGGCTTTGCGTGGATCATCTGATGACATAGGATGGTTGCAGCGCACTCCTGGGATGCCTCCAGTTAAAGATGGTACAGTCAGGTTCTTGGAGCTGCTTCAGGAGGTCAGGTACAAATATCCTCTCAGATTTTTGTGGTTGCTATTCTGTCAGGACACTTAAATGTGAAACTTTCGAGTTTGATCACACAATGAGTTCAAATTAGGCTGTAGACAACCTTGCTTTTTTCTCTGCAGCTGTAACATAGGTTATGGCTTTTGTTACTTTATTTATTTCGTAGAGATGGAGATTGGAGTAGCTTGTGGGCAAATTTCGTCCACTTGATTTCAGATTTAATATTTTTTTTTCCGCTTAAATTGTGTTTTAAGCAATGGCATTAATAGGGTTGTTTCTTCTGGGACAGTATAAATGGATGTTTGGTGACGTCAAAAGAATATTGGATTGTTAGAACTTAGCACGCATCTTTGTTTGTAAATGAAGGCTCCATGGCAGCATTTGAGTGATTCTTGTAGGAAGATAGATCGATTATGGGTTTGGGTATCTGCATTCTTGGTGAATTCTAATTGAAAAGTTGGGGCGAAAGGTATTGATCTTAAAAAGGAATAACCACTGTATGTGGCTTTCTAATAAAAGACTAGAAATCATACCATGATTTCCACTTTCTTCGGATTTGGTGGAGTCCTTGATTATGGTTCTACTCATGTTGGCCTTACATGATTATTGCTATTGCCTGAACCTACGCAAGTAAACTATTGTTAATCAGGTTACAAGCGTTCAAGCTTTAGTCTTAGCTGCCCTGTTTAGTAACTGACAGTAGAATTATAATCAATATAAATTCAGTTCAGTGACGTACTAGTCATCCAATTTTCAACTCGGCGAACATTGTTCTCAATGTAAGAGCTAAACTTTGTTGATGGCGTGGAATGGGTGTAATACTGTTGCTGCACGTTGAAGATTATGTAGGAAGATTTCCATGCATTAAATGTCTCATAAACTACAATTCCGCTGATTGACTTTGTATTACCTATTAGCCTGCTGATATGTGCTATACACTTGCTTCTCAAGTCGGTGACAATTTATGACTGCTTATATATGTTCATCAGTGTTTTAAGTTATGTCTGAAGTTATTAAGCATGTAATCAAGATGTAGTGGATTAGTCATGCAGATCTTAATGATCCATGGATGCGTATATGATACTAGTATTCTTCAGGAGTCAGGACCAAGGTCATTGTGGTGTCTTATTATATAACTATAAACTGTTCTTTTCCCAAACATACTGATGGGTTCTACACAAGATACTGTATCATATGTCACAAACTGGCTCATATGTCAGTCTACCTTCTAATTCAAGAAGGCTGCTTCATACCATTGTATATTTGTTATACTTCAGGGATGGGAAGCATACACTGCCTGACTCATTTGTGTACCTGCTGATACCAGGTAAGATGTCTAACCTGACTGTTTAAATTGCCTTGTTTTCTTTTTAGCGTTGTTCTTAAAAATGATGATTTCTTATATATGTGTGTGCTACTTTTTGTGTGCCAGGCCTCTTTAGCAACCATGGTCCATTGTATTTTGTTGCAACCAAGAGGTTTTTCTCGAAGATGGGCCTTGCTTGCCATATTGCCAGAATTCATAGCGAGGTAAAGAATCATCGATTCTCATCTCAAGATTGAATACTAAAACATACAATTATCTTGGCAGTCACTTTCTGTACTCCGCATTGCTGAACTTTTGAATACATTTCTTTTTTGATTTTGTGTTCCCTGTTTGTTCGCTATAAGTGAAGGCCTCTGTGGAACACAATGCATGGTTTCTGAAGCACTACATTGAGGAGCTTTTCTGGGGATCCGGGAAGCGTGTAATGCTACTTGGCCACAGCAAAGGAGGAGTTGATGCAGCTGCTGCATTGTCAAAATATTGGAATGATCTACGAGGCAAGGTTGCAGGACTGGCCCTTGTTCAGAGTCCATATGGTGGAACTCCCATCGCTTCTGATATAGTTCGTGAAGGTCAGGTTGCAGACAAGGAAACAAGGAGAGTTATGGAGCTTGTAATTTGCAGAATGATCAAGGTATGTTTCTTTAAACACTCTTCGCTAATTAATAGACGTAACTGCAGAACACTTCACAGTGTTTGCACAAAGATGAACTTCATCCTGTACATTTTTATCCTGATTATATTAATAATTCTGTGAAATCGTAAGAATAGATGTTTTAAACTTAGATTTTGTTGCATAATTACCCACTTCACTTTATGACTGGAGAGATTGTACATGGAAGTATGCGTCTCTGTCCTGATGAACCTAGTTTTTCATTTGTGAATTGTAAACCAGCAAGTTCAAACCCGGCCTTGATGTCAATGTGTAATCAACGTTAAGAACTGTAGTCTTTACTAAAAAAAAGCTCTATGCTTTGTGGAACCCAATGCTCACAGGAATTTACACTGGACCTCAGTTTAGATGATGTAATTTATAAAATGGAACTGTTGTGGACAAAACCCGATATCCTAGACCTGATCAGGGATGATTACGGAAACATTTGGTGTACTGCAGTGTGGATATTTTAGCGTGAATAGTTCACATCAGATTGATGTTATCATACATGTGTATGTTTGTTCAGCTACTCCGATCCTTTCTAATTTATGTTATTGGGTGAATATCTTGGTTTAAGATTTGTGATGCAATATGTGCTCAGACCTTGTTTTATTTCTCTAGGGTGACTTTCGGTCTTTAGAAGACCTCACATACGAAAAGAGGAAGGACTTTCTCTTAAGCCACAAGCTCCCTGAAGAGATCCCCCTTATTTCGTTTCATTCTGAAGCAAACATCGCACCTGGTGTTATTGCAACACTAACACAAATAGCCCACGCTGAACTCCCATGGCTTCCTCTCCCAGCATCGTGTGTTCAATCATGCGAAGATTGTGTCCAAGTATGCCGAAGGGTGCCTATAGTAATTCCTGTTTCTGCCGCCATGGCTCTCAGTGCCCTACACCTTAAACTAAGGTACGGTGAAAATAGTGATGGGCTCGTGACATGCCGTGATGCAGTAGTCCCAGGCTCAGTAGTAATCAGGCCGGACAAGAAGCTTGATCACGCCTGGATGGTTTACTCCTCATGGAAGAAGAATCCTAGTGAGCCCGACTGCAACGAAATGTGTGAAGCTATTTTGACCTTGCTTGTGGAGCTTGGGAGGACTAAAAGAACAAACAAGGAAAGGAAGCATCACTGAAAAGAACCTGACACGATTTTTCGATTTTTCACTGTTACCAAATGTTTAACCCGACGGGAAATCCGATGTCCAGAGTACTACTTATTTACTTTTAGTGTAACTGTGGAAGGCACCAATCTAATCTCGTGCTAGTTGTTTTAGATTGCTCTTAAGCCTCTTATATATGGAGTCATTCCCAGTCCTGTATGATGTTAATACAGTATATCATATGCCTAGCAAACATTACACAAAAACTGTAAGATTATCACTTTAGCAGTACCACGGCCTAGGAGCCCATGTGTTTGGTCTGAATTACAGAAAGATGTGCTCGCATCGCTCGAATAGCTGAAAATCATTTGGCTTCTGTTGATGATTTTGCTGCCTTCTCTTTGGTGTGCCGATCATGGCATCGTGCTGCTGCTACTTGTAATATGGGCAAATCGAGATGAAAGTGGTCTCATGATCAGATTCCATGGCTTATGCTAGCTGATTGCAACACCGACAGTTGACGAACAAGGCTATAGCAAACCTGGTTTTTTATTGCCTCAAGTATTGAATGATATAGAGGAGTGGGAGGAGGATTTAGAATACATGTCAGAAGCCAAAAGTGGGGGCGAAGAGCTCTATACTAGACGGGTTATCAAGTGCCCTGAATTGTATGGAAGGTCATGTTGGGGTTCCGCGTATGGTTGGATTGTGACGGCAGGTAGTGATGGTAAGATGTTTATGTTCAATCCCCTTACCAAGAGTCGTGTCAGCCTCCCTCTTTCGGAACATTCCAGAGGCGGTTGGACAATGAAGAAGAGATTAGTCAGAATCATTATGTAAAAAGAGCAGTTGTTCTCTATGTAGGAGCCGATGATGCCCAAACTTATGGTGACGGTGTTGAAAATTTACGTGTGGTTGCATTTTATGCCTATGACAATGTTGCTATTGCCAAGCCTGGGAATAGTAGGCGCTGGGTTGAAATTGAGGGTTGTACACCTCGAATCTACTCTCCATTGGTGGATGTTACTTATGACTGGGAAAAGTCTTGCAAATGAAGGTATCGGCATTTGTTCTTATAAGACTGAGGTATTTCACGTGTATGTGCTTGATAATTTCATAGGCAACTGGATCACTTGGGAATGCACTAATAATCTGAGGGATATTTCACTGTTTGTGGGTAACAATACTACAATGGCGTTTGATGCAAGCAAGGCACCAGGTCGCCAGGGCCTTCACATTTACTACACTGATGATATTAGAAGAGATTCTTGGAGAACCCAAGGCATGCTCGGAGGTGATGATAATGTATCTATTGTGAAACATATGTGTATCAGAATGATGAGGAATACTATAAGCAATTGTATGAGGGAAGGTACGAGCCATCTTCCTACTCACTCTTTCCCCTTCTTCTTTGTACCTTCAATCTCGGGACCGTAAGTTGTATATACACTAGAATGCATGTCTACAAGCATGCATGTCAAGATGCCTGATATCACCAATGCGCGATGAAATCAATAGAATCACACGCAGGGTTGGCCGCTTGTCTCTTAGACCATGATGGTAAATGGTTAGCTGGAATTGTTGCGCATACCTTTGCAACGGATGCCACACTAGCGGAAAGCTTGGCGGTCCTAATGGGACTGCAATGGATATATGAAAGATCAACAGAAAAATAGCTTCACTCTCTTTTGTGATTCAGAACTCGTAGTTCATGGGGTGGCTGATAGCAAAAACCCTACAGATAGATTAGCTAATGTTTACTTGAAATGCAGAGAGTTAGGGATGGCACTTCATGCGAATGTAGAGGTTGTCAACCGGACGCACAACAAGGTGGCGGATTTTTTGGCGAAGGAAGTGAGAGCGATTTGTCCACATATAATTTTGAAGACGTTTGATGATTTTAATCATGTTGAAGTGGGGATTGGCGACATCCTGCTTTCTTTGATGATGACTTTATTATTTTGCCTCCGGAGGAGGATGTAATAGCTAGCTAGTTGTAGTTTTTCATCTTTGTACCAAAAAAAAAAAATAACGACACAGACTAAACTTCAAAGTTCACTGCATCCTGTAATATACTCCATACTTAGCCGTGGGATTGGACTAGTACTTGTGAAAGAGTCGGGCAATGACATCTGCTTAGGGTTTTTTTTTTTATTAATGTTTCTGATCCTCCAACAAATGAAAGTATAATTTCTACTTTATCTACGGTTTATCGTTGTCTTTAAATTAAGCAGCTTTCTTTACAAGCTGCAGAAGGGAGTTTATATAGAGGTGTATCTCCAGGTCAGATATGCTAATGTTTTAATTCAATTCCGGTAACACAAGACTCCTATCTACCCTGTCAAAAGAGAGACCCTTGGTGAAGATCTAGGCGTACTATTAATAGGAAGTCGATTAAATGCTTGACGGGATAACACGAAACATAATCCGAGGCGAGGCTATGCGACTCGGCCTGATCGCCCTAGCATAATATACTTGCTTAGGCAGTTAGGCTATATAATTCAGCCTGGTACATTTGTGGATTAAATCACGACTTCACGAGTGGTTCCTTCTCATGCCTGAACCCGTATGTGGTCACCTCTATAGGTTGGTCCTCCTAATGTGGCTGTAGTCCACGCGCAACAACAGTTTCACCACATTTTCTTCTACTTTGCCCATTTTTGATACGTACCAAACGTTGATTACAATTCAATTTAGTGGAACATAACAATTTAAGAGCACTCAGTGCGTTTAAGATTTTTTTTATAGGGTCCACCAGTGTAGAATTAGTTTATTGAAACGTCGGATATTGATTCCGCCAACATTACATCAGTCAACCACACCGGACCGAAAATCATTTCATACTCTATCTATTCGGCTACAATAACCTACCTACTAATCTACGAGGGCACTCATTATTATCCTCCCTAAAACAAAAGTTAAATCGAACATAAGTAATTGAAGCAAGTAATAAAAAAAAACCGTTGTCCAAATAATCGAGAGAGGTGACTCCCACTCTCCATCCACCAGCGGTACTGACCATAGAATCATCGACTCTCCATACTTTGAAAAAAAAAAAAAAAATCTAAAAATGCTAACGACGGTTTAAAATCAAACGGCAGTTAGAAATCAAGGGTTCTATATATACTCATAATTTTTGGGCGCACAACCTCCAACCTGCGAATGCCTCCCAATCAATCAATCCGGCTCACTCTCTGTTCCGTGTGCTATACAGTTTCTTGAACTCAATACAAGAGGTAATTAATTTTCGACATATTCTTTTTTTTTTTTCTTATGAATTAAACTTTGGTTGGTTTTACTGTTTTATTTTATGCATCTTTTTTCTGGTAAGTAAATCTTAGGTTTTAGCTTAACTTGAATGTTTTTGATTTTGCTTTGTTACTAGTAATGATTCGAGTTGCGAGCTAAAGATGACATCTTTATGCCCAGAACCTTATATTGCTCAAACTTGTAGAGAAAGTTACTGTACCATGAATTCTAATTTGTCATATTTTTACTGATAAAGCTCAAGTTACTTGCCCATTTCGATTGCAATGATATTTCTCAGAGATAGGTTTTGTGGTAATACCCGAATTGTGCCTTTTACCCGAATTGAGACGAGATTGCTCCATCCCGTCTTTTAATGAATTTGGCCCGCTTTTGTGGTAATACCAAGTTGCAATAGTGTATATTTGCTCAGTAATTAGATTTTTAGTGATTGATATTTGAGAGTAGGAGCTGGCATTGGCATTACGGTGGTTAGGATATCGATCCATCGGAGTTCTTTGGGGTGAAAGCCGTTTCCATTTTGTTCTATCTGTGACAGGATTTGGCTAGTCCTTTAAGAAACATGAATAGCTTGTATGCAGTGGCGGAGCTTGCTAAAAAATATAGCAGGGGCCGGGGTTTGAACCCCTGACCTCCCCTACATAATTAACAGATCTTACCACTGAGCTAGGGGGGCCAAGTGATATTATTGCAATGGAAATTGTATAAATCCCGAATCTCAGCAGGGGCCTGGCCCCCTCCCAGCCTAAGGAAGATCCGCCTCTGCTTGTATGTATTTAGATGCTTCTATCGTACATTCATTTGTTATCAGAAAGTTGGTGACTTGTTTTCGGCGTTTGATTGATTGAGAATCTGAGAGTGTATATTTTTAATGATTGAGAATCTGAGAGTAGGAGCTGTATTGGCATTACGGTGGTTAGGATTTCGATCCATTGGAGTTCTTGGGGTGAAAGCCGTTTCCTTTTTGTTTTATTTGTGACAGGATATGGCTAGTCCATTCATTTTAAAAAACATGAATAGCTTGTATGCATTTAGATGCTTCTATCTTACATTCAAAAAGTTCGTAACTTGTTTTCGGCTTTTGATTGATTGGAGTTGCAACTTTAGTTCGTTCATTAAACTAAGAAACATGGATAGCTTGTATGTGTCTAATTGTTTCTATCATATATTCATATCTTTAAAAGATGTAGATTCATGCAACTTTTCAAGTAGGCTCTTCATCTTTATAACCTGTGTGGTGTGTAAGTGTGATTTTTTAGAATTTGGAAATTGAAACTAATGTTGGTGTATGAATGGCTCAGGAAAAAAAGTGCAAAAAGGCAGTTGTTTGTCACCGCGGGTGATAGCAGTGACCGGTCATCCATGACGGGACTCTGTGGATCTGGTTTGCAAATTATTAAGCCATTTGCTCAACCCCTTCCAGTTGATTATCATGTGGGTGAAAGCACTGACGGGTCTCTCATGTTGAATTTCTCGATATCTGGTTTTCAATCAGAGGAATCCGTCCAACAAATAATGAGGCATATTGCTGATACTTCTCTTGCGCCCCTGAATATTCGACTGGATATTCCAACAGATGAAATGGCTGCTAAGACTCATGTGCAAAGGTGTTTCTCGAAAGGCTGTGAAAATGCTGTTGATTGGTCTGAATTAGGTCTAGATGTTCTTCTTTGAATTGTTCAAAACGAATTGGTTTTGGTTGAGGATTTCATAGCGTTCAGTAACTTTCATGTCAAGATTGCAGACTTAAAGAGATTGAGATGATATTTCCTACAGAAATAGGTTTAGTGTATAAGCTGATGGTATCTCTTCTGAAAAACATAAGTCTAATGAGACGAGATTGCTTCATACCGTTTTTCCTTCTTGGTGTTTTGACACACATCTAGGATTTTACTGCTGAAAACATCAAGTCAGAAAAACAGATATCTAATGCGAAGTCTGCAACTTTAGTGAACTCTAGATGGGAATAACTGCAAATTGGTTTTATGGCGTTTGCAAATCTAAATGTGGTAAATCTTATAACAAGGGTTATATTTCATACAGAGTTTGGGTTTGTGATGATTGGAGTTGCAATTTTTTGTCAAAGATTATATCTTAATGCAAGTTAGTGATGATTGGTATTTGTTACTACTATGGTAACTTGTTTCAAGTTTTCAACTTTAGAGGAACTTTATGGAGAGGTTTGTACACTGGCCATTCGAAAAAAGTTGGCCATGTTGTCTTCTGTTCTCTCTAGAGAACCCTGTAGTGCTTAGCTTCTAGGAACGATGCATATATACTCAGATCAGCCACTGTTTAAGATTTCCCAAGGATGTGTGTATTGCATGTTACACTGTACTAGTACTCTCTGCTCTGCTGCATACCTTGATTGACGGCTTCTCGCATGATATCTCTGTAATAGTTGCTCTTCACCATTATTATGTGCGAAGCCCTTTTCCATATTCCTTTTTTTGTCATGGGCATGTCAAGTCGATTGATTAAATATGAATATTTAGTATATCACTGAAAATTGGCCAGGTTTCGTGGTAATAGCAAGTTGCAGTAGTGGATTTGCTCAATAATTAGATTTTAATGATTGAGATCTGAGTGTAGAGCTTCTTTGGCATTATAGTGGTTAGGATTTCGATCCATCACAGTTCTTGGGTTGAAAGCCTTTTCCCTTTTGTTTTGTTTGTGACAGGATATGACTAGTCTATTCATTTTAAGAAACATGAATAGCTTGTATGTATCCAGATGCTTCTATAGTATATTCATTTGTTATCAGAAAGTTCAGGAACCTAATCCTTATAACCTTTATGGAGTGTATTTGTAATATGTAATACTGAAACTCATTTTGGTGTACGAATGGCTGAGGAAAAAACACAAAATGGCGGTTGTACGTGCTGTGGGTGAAAGCAGTGACATGCCGTCCTCACCGGATCTCTGTGGTTCTGGTTTCGAATCAAAAGAACTTGCTCCAGGCCTGACAGTTTCTTATAATGTGGGTGAAAGCTTTGACAGGTCTCTTGTGTTGAATTTATTGGTATCTGGTTTTCGGTCAGAAAATTTGTTGATCGTTGTTTCGGTGTTGCGAGGTGCAGCGTCCCGGAAAACGACGAACCTCCGATGCTGGAATGGATTTGCCTACCTGAGGATAATACGTATACATACCAGGATAACTATTATGGAGCGTATATTGCTAAAGTTGGTGCTGATCTCTACTTGGCTATGAGGCTAATAGAATTTGAGGTGGAGACAGATGAGAGATTACGAGCAAAAAATCTTGCAAATGAAGGTATCGGCATCTATTCTTATAGGACAGATTTTTTTAAGGTGTATAAGTTTCTGTATGGCCCCAAGAATTGGATCTGTTGGGACGATGGTCAACTGAGGGATATTGCACTGTTTGTGGGTAACAATGCTACGATGGGGTTTGATGCACGCAAGGTAGCAGGTTGCGAGGGCAGTAACATTTACTACACTGATGATATCAGGAGAGATTATTGGAGAACTCAGGGCATGCTCGGAGGTAATGATGATGGAATGTATAGTGATAAACATTTTTACGAGGATCATCGCAAGCAATTGTATGACCATGAGGGAAGGTACCAGCCATCTTCCTACTCTTTTCCCTTGTTTTTTGTACCCTCAATACGCCCTCCACTGACGGAAGTTGAGTGATATCTGGTACCATTACCCCCAGTTTATAGCTTGGGGGTAATTGTGCATATAGACCACCAACACCCCATGTCGGGATGAGGGGGTCTTTGTATCAATAGGGGGTGTAATTGCGCTCCCTGCATAAATGAGTGCTCCTGCCCCTTGCATACTAGTAATGTATTTTAGAGTTTAAAATCCCGAGTTTGCGAAACCCTCCCTTGATAATATTTATTGTAAAAGACTACCTTAAATTTTTTATTTTATTTTTTGCAAAACCCTAGCTAATATCTTTTCTCCATCTGATTTAACACTTCTTTATACCTTCACCGTTAGTTTGACCTTATCTCTCATCACTTTCTCTCCATTCATCCCTAATTCTACCCAGAGTCCACCATAGACCCTTGTAAAACAAAGCATTATTTAGCAATAGTGAACCCAAATTCGCATCAAAGTGGCAACAAATTACAAAATCAGAAAATCCAAACCATGTGGCCACTTGTAGAATTGCTGAAATTTTAATCTGAATCCATTAGTTTCCCTCTACGTTCTTCAACAAAGACAACCTAAAAAACAAAAGTTGCAGCACCATTCATGGTAATGATAATGGATAGTCGTATGTTTTATCACTTACAAAAGATTTAGTTCTACGGTTCAGAATTGAAAAGACACCATTCAAGTTAGTTAAATTTGGGCGGATTAATTGAGGACTCTAGGAAGGGAGAAAGAACTGGGATGATTGGGGGATGATTGAAGAGGAAGATGAGGAATAAGGTCAAACTAACGGTCAGGGATAAGTAGTGTTAAAACAGGCGGTTTGCAAAAAAAAAAAAGGTAGTCTTTTACAATAATTGTTATAATAAAAAGTAGGATTTGCAAATTCGGGACTTTTAAAGGTAGGGCCTCGCAAAAACCCATTATTTGATAATACTTCGATCAATCTCAATAATGTATTTTTCAATTGGTGCTTATCATTAAGTTGTTTTCTCAACTTATAGGGGTAATTGGGCGGTATCGATAGTGTGTAGTTGCGCTGCCGCCTCTTGTACCAGTAGTATTTTACTTCGACAATCTCATAATGTATTTTTTTTTTTTTTGAGGGACAACGGGAAGGGGGAGATATATTAGCTCAAATCAAGGTCCGCTAAAGCCACAATAGCTTGGGGAAAGTTCGAAGTCAAAACAACATTTTCCCCTATCGAGGGGCACAATCTAGCAACACTATGAGCTACACAATTTCCCCCCCCCCCCCCCCCCCGCTTAACATGAGAGAAACATGAAAAGGAAAAAGAGTTCAGCAACATGCAAATATCCTCCTCAATAAGGCCTGAATGTTTCCTATCAAACACTTTTGTCCGCAACGCTGTAATCACGCATTCACGCCCAGCGCATCGCACTCCAGAGCCACACGATCATACCCAAGCCGATGGGCAATCACAAGGCCAAATCTCGCCGCAGCCGCTTCCGCCACCCGTGGGCTCCATCTCGCAGCCACCCTCGAAAGCGATGGCCCGGACAGCCCTGCTTGAATCACGAGCAACCATACCCAGCCCACTACCATTATCTTTAAAGACAGCTGCATCTGTGTTTACCTTAATCCAGCCAGCATCTGGGCGACACCACTGGGATGCAGAGAGGCACACATTAGCACGAGGAGAGGGAAAAACCTTCGTAACATATTCCTTGTAGTCAGCCACTAACCTGGAGAAACCAACAGTCATGCACTAACCTGGAGAAACCAACAGTCATGCAAGCAGCAGAGGGTGGCTCCTCTTCAAAAAACAAAGCATTACGCAACGTCCATGCCGCCCAAGTTAGTGACAGAAAGTTACATACCTCATCGCCATTGATCTTCTGCAGCAGCCATAGAAAGCGGTCCATAAAGGAACTAGAGGGCGCGTCGAGAAGGAGGTAAAGGAAAGAACTTCTGGCCCAGATCTCCTGAACCCCGCAGCACTCGAAAAGAGCGTGAATAACAGTCTCTTCGTCATATCCACATAGTCCACACTTCGGATCAAAGGTAATATGTCGTCGGAATAAGTTGCCCTTAACAGCGAGGACATTAGCGCAGGCTCTCCAAATGAAGTGGGCAAGCTTTGGAGGAATATTAAGATTCCAAATAATGCTCCACACTGACTCTTCGTTACTGGCTCCAGCTCTCCTACACCCAGCAGCTCCTGTGATGCCAAACCAGTACCCAGACTTAACAGAATAATTACCGTCAATGGTTGGCCACCAGTAGAGTTGGTCCATAGGCAACCGGGTACTTAAGGGAATATCACAAATGAGATCTCGATCACCTGCTTTAAAGAGAGCGTTCAGGACATCCATCCTCCAGGTCCCCAACTGTTGGTCAATAAGATCGGAGACACACAATTCCTCATTAGCATCTGATCCACGATGTGGAACAAGCCCAGAAGAGTCGTCTGGCAACCAAGCACAATCCCATACCCCAATCCTCATCCCATTACCAACCCTCCATTTCAAACCCTCCAGCAACTGAGCCTTAGAACCCCACAAACTTCGCCCCGAGTAACTCGGGTTGTAGCCAAGCCTAGCGTCAATGATAGAATCGTTCTTAAAATACCTTGCCTTAAGGATCTTGTGAGCTAGCGAGTGCGGAGCATTGTAAAGCCACCAAATTTGCTTCGCCAACAGAGCTTGGTATCTCATAATGTATTTTTCATTATTCTTCTTGTTGTATCATTAGATCGTTTGCTCAACTTTTGATATTCAAACCTCTCGAAAGCATTAATTAAGTTGTCTATTTGTAGGTTAACTAGTCATTGCTCAACAATTTTTCATTGGCAATTTCCAATTCAAAAATAAAGTGTTCTTTCCGAAACAAAAGATTTCACGTAATATCAATTATTAAACCAATTTAATTGTACACATTATTCCATATACCACCTGTATCATTAGCATAGCATCTAAGAGTTGGGACGTAAGGGTTACAAGTTTACAACAATTGTGCTTATCGCAAATCGCCAATTATTATGGAACCAACTCTACTTTTTTTATGCAATATACTCTCAACAATTGTATACTCCGTATACACGAGAATGATTGTCGTATTTTGAACTTCACCAGAATCCATTCAACAACAAGATTTACATAAACAATCATTCCCTAATCAAGAATTAGAACGTGGCATAGTTGATGATAACTTGATAAGATCATAATCTACCTGTAACAAAAATATTTGAAAACTTTGATCAATGTTTACTCCCACATCCTCAATATAAGCCGCAAATTCAATGATAAAACTTGGAAAAACAGAGTTCATTCAATAACTTACCAGGGCTATTATAAAAGATTCCTGGGATGCAGTCTTTCGTTCCTACATTAGCAAGGGAAGATGATTTAAGATCTTGTGGCGAGTTTCGAATTTTCAAAAAGAATAAACTTAACGCTCACACCGCCTTGTGCAGTAGGATAGTCATACTCATTACTAGGCCATTGAGTATGTTTCCGAACTCAACCTTGGTAGCATATCATTTATTTTATACTGATTCAATACGAGTTAACGAATCTGAATATTCTGATTTACCCAATGAGCTCATCCTGCACTCACCCTAAGGCCGATTAGTTCTCAAAACAGTTTAAGTTTGTTTTCGGTCTGAAGTAGTTGATTTTTACTGTGGGGGTAGTATTACAGTTGGTTTGGTTGATACTTCATGTGAAGATTCTTGACAAGAAGTCAGGTGTAATTATCTGTGTAAGCAGTACAACAAGCAATTTTTTTTTTACTTGGTCTCACTTGAATGGGAAATTTACCCAATCTGCGAACGTGAGGGTGTAAATTGTTTCATCATCGGTATATTATCCTCTTTTCTTTGTTGAATTGGTTGAGATAAAACTGCTCTCCAACTTGTTCGAGGATGAACCGTAGCATAATTATCTGAGGTGGGTCTTTGGTTGGCCTCGACTTGCAAGACAAAATATGTGAAAGGATCCAGACCACTAAATGGCTGGCATCATGTCATGACTGCTTTTAGTACAGAAAGTAAGCAGATAGACATACATCTGGTCTCCAAAGACTCCCAGAGTCCCAGTATCCCCACTCCACTCATATGTTATCCTGCTGGTCTCCCATTGAGCTCGCAAGGGCAGTACGCGCAGTTAACTCTACAATTGCGGGCTCTAAGTTCACTGTAACTGCAAGGCAGGATTCATAAGAACGAGAACTGTTAACTTTGCAGACACTGTTTCAATTATAAAAGGAAAGGAAGGACAAGAAGTAAAGAACTTTTGCAGGCAAAGGCGTGGCCTGGTTTTCCTTGGCATTGCTTTCAGGACTGCAGATGGTATGACAGCCTCAAACCCGTAAGAGATATAGTCCGGGCACACTGCACAGTCATGATGAACTTCTTTCAAGTCCATACTGTCGGGTGGAGTAAGTCTGAAATCTGGAATATATCTCCGGAAACCTCAGCGCCAATATCAATATTAAGCGTCCAAGCCATAAATTGGCAAACCGTACTCGCCTACTTGAATCACAGCTTTCTGCACTGGGTTGAAGTTGGGTTCTGATAGAGCCTGCAATGCATTCTTCAGTACTTTGACCGGTTTCATGACGAAACTGAAACCATAGGTTGTTGTGATTTAGGAAAGTCGTGGTTAAGGAAATTAGGGTTGTGCATTATGTAAAGTTCATGTCGTCTTGGTGAATTTCCCATAGTCGTTAGCTTGGCCGTCAAGTTATGTCATGTATACTAGTATATATTGTCCTCAAAATCAATGAAAACACACACAATTTCTTCCTCAAAATCTCTCGTATAACTTAGCTTTTATCAACTAGTTTTAGTCGTTGCTGTTAATTTCCCTGTTTTTCTATTGAATTTACAACGACGATATTGCCCCAGCATCTCATAAGCAGATAGGTTATTTCTATGGCGAGGTAAGGGGGGTTGCATGTGCACAACCTTATCCCATATGTTGAAGACATAGTAGAAATTATGTATACAAATAAACCATAACGAAAATTGTATGGATTGACTGCTATATCATAATACTAGAACCGCAAACGGCTTCATGAGCCAGTTAGCTAGTAGTATAAATAAGCTTTTAATGTAGCAAAGCCCTTTCTTACACGCTGTGTAATAGACCAAGTATGGTGATGGACAAATTTTGCGGACTCATCAGTATAATCATAGATTTTATCAGTTTTTATGGCTTTAATTTGAAACATTCTCTTCGCTTGTTTTAACTTAGAGAGAAAATGGTCGTGGAGGGTGGAGGACATGGAGCCGGGGGAATGTGGTGGTCGGTGTGGCCTTGTCGGCGGTGGGTGGTGGCAGTGGCGGCAAGAATGGTGGTGGCTAGTGGTCGTTAGAGATGGTGAGAGACTGAGAGGGTGGTTTGGGTAAGGAGGTGGTTCTGCCTTTTGGTTTTGTTTATATTTGATGGTTCTCCACAAATTTATTTTAATAAGGTGGTTTCCAAAAAATGATGAAAGTTGGGGGTGGTTTTCCCCAAATTTTCCAAAAAAAAAAGCCATAGGATATATTATGCAGGTACTCCACTACTCCGTCCTCTTTATTAAGCATGGTGCGCCAAGCTTGTATCTACGCCCTAGCTAATGACGAAAATAATTACGATATACATCGACAATCTAATTTTAGTTGCTTGCTTCCCGACGGTATATATCTATGTATATTATATTTACTATTTTCTAAGACATTATCTACTTTGAGGCTTTGAGCTGGTCATCAAACGTGCATCCGAACTTATAACTTTAAGTACTCCGTATTTAAAGTTGCGGTGAGTTAGTGAGGTACTCAAAACGCTCAAACATGGAGTACATTAGCATACGAGTATGTGTTGGGATGTCAACTCAAGTCTCACATTGAAAAAACAAGGACATGGATCCTTGTATATATGTTCCACCTCCACGCTATATAGTATGAGCCCTTTTGGGTAAGATTAACCCACTTTTCAAAATCGTGAGGGCTTGTCTTCCAGCCTAAAGCGGACAATATCATACTAATTGTGCAGCCGGTGGTTTGGCAGTTCACAACAAGTGGTATCAGAGCCACGGTTTAAAGAAACCTGTGGTGGCAAGTGGACTCTGGCGTTTGTGGGCATCCCCCCTCGGTAACATCTCGCAACTGTGTGTCTCCGTATAATAAACGGAAGGAGGTCCAGGCCATGAATTGGGCCTTGGTTTGAGGGGAGGATTGTTGGGTGTCCAAGTCCCACATTGAATAAACAAGGACCAGAATCCCTGTTTATAAGTTCCACCTCCACACTAAATTGTATGAGGCCTTTTGGGTAAGATTGACCCACTTTCCAAAAACCGTGAGGACTTGTCTCCCCGCCCAAAGCGGACAGTATCATACTAACTGTGGAGCCGATGGTTTGGCAGTCCACAACAAGTGGTATCAGAGTCACGGTTTAAAGAAACCCGTGGTGGCAAGTGGACTCTGGCGTTTGTGGGTATCCCCCCTCGATAAACACCTCGCGACTGTGTGTCTCCGTATAATAAACGGAAGGAGGTCCGGCCATGAATTGGGCCTTAATTTGAGGGGAGGATTGTTGGGGTGTCAACCCAAGTCCCACATTGACTAAACAAGGACCGAAATCCTTGCATATAAGTTCCACCTCCATAATAAATAGTATCAGGCTTTTTGGGTAAGATTGGCCCACTTTGAAAAAACCCGTGCGGGCTGGTAGTCGGACCCAAAGCGGACAGTATCATACTAACTGTGGAGCCGGTGGTTTGACAGCCCACAACAGTATGTGCATGTACAATAGTATATAAAATTATTCAAGCACAAGACATTGCAAATTTAAAATAAAAAACCCACCAACGTAATATCGAATTAAATTTGTATAATTGTATAAAACGATAATAATGAAAATAAAATAGGGTTGTTGGGTCCGTCTTTGTGAGGTCGGTGGAGAGACTATGAGTCATTGTATGTGTGACGAGAAATCTTGCTTACCACTTTCTTCGTAATGGTGTTTATCCAAGTATCTAACTAACATATTTTTTTCTAATTTTGTTATAGTAACATGTAATCCGAAACAGATTAGGGTTTAAAAATGAGTGGAATCGAAGAAACACGTATAACAAGAAAAAAATTCATGATCCAACACCATTTCGATGTCGTTTTGCGCATCATCACTTTTCTATCTATTGGTTTCTTCTCAGTAGAGCGCGCGTTGCTTTTTGGATTTTCGTTCTACTCCCTCCATTTCATTAGGTTCTTTGTATTTGGTTTGAATTTCTCTCACAAATTCAAACCAAATGTAAAGAACCTAATAAAATGGAGGGCGTATTTAGAGGGCAACCAACTACCAAAAAACCCAATACAAATGAGACCCAAGCCCAAACCCAAAAAAAAAAACAAAAAAAAATTCAGTCCTCCGTCACGTAAAATCCCGCCCTTATTTTCTTCTTTTCATTTCCTCACCCATCATCTTCTTCTTCACGCCTCCCCTGTTCTGCCGTCGCCCGAAGCCCCCCATCACCTCTCCATTTGTGTGTTGATTATGATGGGTAATTTATTTGGATTATTTTCATGAGTTTTTTTTTTTTTATACAAGTTTCTGAATTAAAAAGCCTTAAAAATACGAATGTCATGAATTATAGGGTTAATTGCTTCATTTATATGTTTAGAATGTATGAAATTCGTTTACGTATGATTGAATAGCATGATTTCTGATTCTTGTTGCTAGTGAATTCAATCAGATCTTTTAAGAATTAATTCTTTCGTGTTTTGGTTTATTGATGTGCAATTGTAGAACTTTATTTGGGCATTTTAATTAGATCTAATTAACCCTAATAATTAGTGTAAACCCAATTTTCGAAATGTTAATTAATTCATTAATTTTCGAAATGTTTATACAGCCCCACCCGCGTGGTATGTTTCAGAGGGTTTAGGCGTATAGTATTATTCTATTGGGTTGGCAATATTCACTACGTACGGGGTGTGCACACTTAAAGTCTAGATTGTCAGATTGGCTTAGTTTAGTCTGCTCTCATGCTAGTTTATCAACTCATTGAACTCATCGAATTATTAGTTTCGTTTTGTTTGGTTCCGATACTATCTGTAAATTCAGGTTCGCGCGCGATCGTGGAAAGATCTAATCAATGAATGAAACTATGGGCTCGCCTAACTGTTCAACTTTGATTTGTACAAATATAATGCTTCCAAAAATCGAGTAGTAAGTGTTTTTGGTTTTACGTGTTGGTGTGTTAGCTTACTCATTTCCTGACTTTTTGCAACTCTGATTTTAGTGTATTTAAATCTAACACAGGTGGGTGTGATAGGTTCGTCCTTGTTGTTGGTCCTACACTCCTACTTGGAGATGTGTTTAGCTTCCACTTGCAAAATTGTAGTTAATTGTTTAGGCCTTGTCGCCTTATAAATTGTAATTAATAGCCTATAATCTTATCAGTTTTGTGTACCGATTGTAATGTTGTCGAATTTTGGCACCTTTTGTAATAATACAATGCTTCAAATTACAGCAAACCTCGGGGGTACCATAGGTATTACGAACCCCACGAGGGTACCATAAAGAATTACGTAAACAACAGGGATACCTTGGATAATATCATCTTTTTTTAATGTTGTGTTAGTAACATGTAATTCGTAAAGGACAGAGTTTAAAATGAGTGGAATCGAAGAATTAAACTGGTATAATAAGAAAATTTCTCATGATAACTACCATTTCGATGTCACTTTACCCCTCTTTTATTAAAAGCAAACGTTATTATAATTATTATGGGTACAATTTAATAGTATGTGGTTTTGGGCATCATCACTTTTCTATCTATTGGTTTCTTTTTACTAGAGCGTTGCTCTTATGGATTTTCGTTCTTTTTCATACGTAAAAGCTAGGGACATAGTCACAAAAAAAAAAAAAGGGTCATCTCTTTTCATTTCGGACAAGTAACGCCACGAATGAGTAGCCAATCTCGTTAGTACAATGTTTAGTTACACAGATACATCACGTGCTATAAAGCTTAGTGCTCTGAAAGTAACTGTTTCGTACTGTTCCTTATTTTTTGGAAAGGTTCATTTATAGGGCGTAATTGCAAGTTTGGGTCGTTTTCTCAAATTTCATCATAAGCTTGGCACCTCCTAACATACGAGTCTAAATCGTTTTATTTACTATCGCTTTTAGGTAGTTATGACGATCTAACAATAATGTTCATTCAAAGTTGTACGATATTGTTAGTGAAAGCGTTCAAATTACTAACCCATTATTTAGGCATGTATATAGTGTTCAATTGTATTGATAATACCATACGAAGAAAGTTTACGTGTTTCTTTTTGTTCGATCATGTGGGATCTTCACATTTGATGTATGTAGTAAGAAATTTTAATGTTATGGACAAAGCTTCAACTTCAAATTCATAAATGTTAACAATTTAAAAGAAAGTGCGAAGAACCTCTTTATACTGAAAATTATATCAAGGTGTGCACCACGTTGGTTTCCATTTGTTAGAGCATTATTAATTTTTAATGGAAAAAGAAGACAACTTTTTTCCAAAATAATGGACGAAAACAACTATTCATCCATATTATTTAAAACCACTATATATACATCATTTCCTCATTGAAAGTTTTATGATTATTGTGACCCTATATATCTTTTTCTTTCAATTTTTGGTGTACTTGATAACATGAAATGCCCTAAAATTGAAGACAGAACTAAAGCTTTGCAACGACATTTCGAGAAAATATCGTGCATTCGTGCTGTATATTGTGAATAAATCATGAGCTATTGCATGTCGTACGTTCATGATGCATATATTGATAGGTTTCTATCACATTTAGACTACGTAGGTACCAATCGACGTATACCTCTCTTTTATGGCCAATCTGCATGGACATAAAACAGTTTGACGACGTGTACGTGAAATGGGAAAGTTACATGATTTTATATCAACGTATTGCAATCCCATTAACTATTTGGAGTCTCACAATTTCAGGTTTATTTCAGTTCGACTTGTTTCCATGTCTGCTTTTAACTTGTCGTTGAGCGTTAAATATGTACTTTTCATAGACGTAATTATTACGTATATTATGTTGAGGCATACAGTATATATAATACTACGTCAGAACCTTTGTACCAAAAAAAAAATACTACGTCAGAAATTACTAGATCAAATGGTTTGATAAAAATTGGTAAGGTGTAAACCATTAACAAGTCCTAGAGCCATCAATTTAGACTTTTGGTGAAGTAATAATTTTTTCATCGATTTATGTAATTCAATGAGAGCGCTAGTATCTTCGATCGGACTCGAAATACATACACTCACGGGTGCTGAAGTATATCAGAGAAAATGATTGATGAATACATAGAGAATACTTAATAGAATTTAGACAAAATTTGTGCTATCACAATTTAGATAGATGACAAAGGGATCATCATGAATGTTTTCCATCTAAGTTTACTGTAGTCGTCGTACGTACCAAGAACATTTAATGAATCGGGTTAATTAGTTGTGGGCGCATGATCATGTACTGGTCCAAACCCGTACATATAATAGTACATGAATCTGCCTACTCAATAATTTATTTCAGGGTTTAAACTTCACTTGTTCATGAAAATAGGAAGTTTGCCTTGTGCTATATGAATAAAAACAAATATGCGCAGAAGTAATCATTCTCGAATTTATTGCATGAAGTTAAACTACCAAGTTTTTTTTTTTTTTTTTTAATGACACCCGCTACCTTAGGTGCGCTCCCGCAAGTATATGCAACACCGTACCCTACAAGCCACACATCAGGTAAGACACGTTTGCATGTGGTAGGCGAAATCCAGAGAGGCATAATCTCAAGCATAACACCCACTTTAGTAGGGTTTGAACCTGAAACCAAGTGGATAGCATTCTACTCTTTTAACCATTGAGCCACACCCTAGCGGGAAAACTACCAAGTTCTACTCCGTATATATTACTCTGTTTTTCCAAATGACCAAATCCAAATTATAAATAATGTGGATCCACGCACCTTTAACTAGGGGATAGTCCTGCTTGGATTCCAAATCCACATGTTGATCAATAAGGTTAGAATAAAGCGAGGGATCGGAGAGCTAGATATATATGTAAAAAAAATTAAGCCAAGAGCTAGCTAGGATTGTGCACATCCGAGATCTTCGTCAATTTATGCATAGCTATATATAGCCTATAGGAGTCACATCACTTGACAATTGAGAACGAAACCATTACATACAATCGACAGGAAGACGATGAGTATATTCTAGATAGGGGACGAAATGTCGTGTTTATGAAGAGTCGAGCTACGTACTAAACTATCGGTCATTATTAGATAATCGGACATGCAACGAACTAACCTAGAAGGCTAGAATGTGTTCGATGCATGAAACCATAGACGGGAGGACGATTATGACTAGATTATGGCCTACAAATTGATTAACCACATCTGACTATGTAAGTTTGAACCAAGTCCTAAGGTAAGTGGGCTTCACGTAGAGTACTGGTGGGTGGGCCGGCTGACAATTGTTCAGAGCATGAGATCAACAACAGGCCTAGCGATCTATTTGCATAACATTAAATTTCCACGCAAAATTTTCATATGACACAGTTTAAACTCTTGAATATTGTAGTGAAACTTTACGAAAAATGTCTACACATTTTGTCACTGAATATATACAAGCTTCCTTATAAATAAATAAAAAGATTATCTTGATCAGTTTTAGTATATACTCCGTACTCCTGAACTCCCTTTCAAAAGAAATTTCTTGTTTACTTTCGTTGTACGAGTACCTTTGATCGAAACACATGCACTAGTAATGATAAACTCATACTCCAATTTACTACTCATATAAAATGTAATATAAATATTAGAGTGGGGAGAGAAATAACTGAGTATGATAACGTCACGTTAGAATTAACTGATACACGCTCATGTCATCATGTGTACCTGGAAATTCATAAACCTGTTTGGGTATATGACTATATGACATGACTTATTAGACACAAAAGAGCGTGGATTAGTTGATTTATGTCGTAGATTTATGACATGGTCTATTATTGAGTACATATATATCGAATTTGATTTATTACAATTATTGTTGCGAAAAGAGACAAGATAAGGTTAAAATATTTGACAAGCTTGTTGCTCACAGTTCCTAGTACGATTTGGACAAGTCTTAAAGACAACTTTAACCTATACGGATAAACATTTTGATGGCGAATTATGTGTTTCGTCATATTCTTTAAAGAATTGATTTGATGATAATGAGCAACGAGGTTGATTACTATCCTCCAAACCCCATATCCTTCTTTTTCTCTTTTCCTTAGCGGGGGACGGGAGTACCATTATTTCAAATAATTGGACTATAAGTAGTCCGCAAGGATTGAGTCTCATTCGCATCAATATTATCGCACTCAGTAGAGTGTTACGTACATGTTAAATTTACGGTAAGTATTCCCTCCGTTTTATTGAATATTATAAATTTGGTGTAGATATGCAAAACATACTAAAGTAAATATAAAGAACCGAACCAAATAGAGGAACTTGATGTAGTTTTTTACATTGCCATTGATAGAAAGTATACCTATGCGCTAGCTCATCGTATGAATTTTCTTGCTTGGCACGTCTGATGACTCTGATCCAACTATATATTAATAGAGTATGTTAGGTAATATTGAGAATGGGAAATGATATTATGGAATATGTTAGTTAAGGAATAATATATATTTATTTAGGGTTAGTTATATCATAGGATTATTGCGTTTACATTATAATGTAAACTATATAAAGGGGTCTACCTTAAGGTTATGTAACAAGTAATTTTCACGAGTCTTATTAATGTTAAGAGTTCCCCCAAAGAGTGTACGTTATAATTCTATTATATATTTCATTAATATTATCGTCATTATCATTGGACGATGGTCCATACTCCATAATCCATACACGGTATATTATTTCAATGAATTCTATTGATCTTCGCATGCAATAGTGTTGCAGGTGCCAAACTGCCAATTCAATAGAAAAAATCATAGGATATACTGTATTACTGTATATATTATATACGTACTCCATCATATCGTCGTCTTTATATTAATGAAGCATGGTGCGTAGTGCGTCGAGCTTATATACAGTAGATACTGTAGCTCCCATGAACCATGAATTCATGATGTATGCCGCATATCATCTAGCGTATTAGCATTCGACTCTTCGCAATACAAAGAGACTCGATGTTACGTGTTCCATAAATGTAAAAACTGTTTTACTTTTAGTAGTTGATAGCAATGGTATATTTCGGGTAGTATTCATTCGTTGACAAACTAGCTAGCTGCGCTATATATAACACGTTAAAATGTTCCACATTCAAGAAGAATTGAAAAAGTCCACAATAGGAAACTTAATTAAGAGGAAGTATGATAAATAGTAGCAGATTAGTAGTAAAATGAAAGGGTGACGATTTTGCCAAGGCAAATCAGCATCTTCCAAGTCAGAACGCCCAAATGAAATATTTGATAACAATTCTCTCGACACAGCTCGAGTGTAAAATTGTGTCCATGATGGCGGAAGACCTAAAGAGACCATTTTTTATAACATTTGATCGGATTCAAAACCCTAATTTACGATGCTAAATTGATGAGTTGATTATTTCATTACGAATTGTAACACATACAATTGGCAACCTCGCAGCTCAAAAGGTCAGCTTTGGTCTCTTACGGATATTATATTATTGAAGATAGTTATTAGATCTCCTTTTATTACTCTTAGGATGAGTATATCATTTTGTTTACAAGGCTACATTATTATTCAATAATCAAACAAGTTTATCTTATATATACGCCCTAGCGAATAATGAATTGAAAATAATTACAATCAACAAGCTACCGTTAGTTGCTCACTTCCCAACAGTATGTATCTATATACTCTCTCCTACCCAAAGAGTTTTTTTTTTTTTTTTTTTTTTTTTTTTTGCAATTTTGAAGTGTCATGTTGGGAGCTACTCTTAGACCAAATGAATCGTTCACTTGTTGCAAAAATTAGTTAATATTCATTGTGCATTGCAGTATACTTGATTTTAAGACAAATGGGTCTTTCATTTGGCCTACAATTAGTATCTAACATGACAACTCAAAATTGCAAAAGGAAACATGAAAATCTCTTTAAATAGGGGTAGTATATATTAAATTATTTTCTAAGACATCATATTTCTACTTTAAGCCGGTCGTCAAAAACGTAAATACAAACTTATTACCTTTTAGTACTCAGTATTTAAAGTTGTGGGGAGTTACTGAAAAAGCTCAAACATGGAGTACATTACTATATAGTATATACGAGCATGTGCATGTACACAATTATATAACTTTATTCTTTGTTAAAAAAAAAAAAAAAAAACTATATAACTTTATTCAAGCAAAAAATATGCAAATTAAAATTAAAAACCCCACCAACGCAATATTGAATTAAATTTGTCTGAAACGATAAAGAAAATAAAATGGGGTTGTTGGGTCCGTCTTTGGTGAGGGCGGTGGAGATCAGAGACTATGAGTCGTTGTATACTTGTATGAGTGACGAGAATTCTACCAATTTGTTCATAAGAACCACGAGGCCACTTTTTTTTTTATTTATTTTAATTCAATATCAACCACATGCATTATTTTATTTTATTATATAGTATTTAACCAAACTAACATACACGACATTTGAACTAATTATTACTCGTTAATCTTCTTCAAGTTTGAACAAGTACATACATTTCTACATCTACATCGTTACTACTCTTCTTCAACCATTGTTGATGTAATGATGTTTATGTAAGTACCTAACATGTAATTTTAATATTAAGTTAGTGACACGCAACATGGTTTATATATGAGCGGAATCGAAGTATCAAACTCGTAACAAGAAAATTCTTCATGATCGATGACCACGGTTTCATGTCATTATTTGATGTTTTTGTCTTTTTGATAGTGTTTGTCGTTAAACTGAGTAATTCAGTTTCTTAAAGATCACTAGTTGATTGTTATGGTCTTCTCATTTAATTTGTTTATATTCAATTTGAATTTTAGATTATGTGTGAAACGAACAGAGTAGTAAATTTATACGAAATGTTGCGTGGGAAATCTTCAAAAAATTTGGAGTCCTGGCGAAATTTTTAAATGGGTCCCCAATACGTCGGATTTAATACATTTAGGCTCTAAAAATCATACAGCTTTCTGCAATATTTTGAGGTGGGGCCTGAATTTTGAGTGGGGGCCATGTGGGCACTAGTGTGGATCACCCGTCCCACTTTCCTATCCCACTCCGTGTACCCCTCCAATCACGTATTAGCATTGCATAAATCTTTTTAGAAACTATAATATTTTAAAGATAAAATAATGAAATGTTAACACTTGATTGGAAAGATACACGGAGTGAGATAGGAAAATGGGACAGGTGATCCGAACTGCCTAGGCATACGCTCGTCTCGCCCATACTCATCCACACTGCATACGATCCAACAATTTATTTAAAGTCGTAATATGCGAGAGCAATAACATCAATTTTGATGAATAATTCGTACGCATAATGCATGCAAATGACAACAAGATATAAGTTGAATGTAGATGGAGTACTGTATCTTGTGGCCTGCCGTGTTGGGGTGCTACTTAAGAAACTCTCGGCCACACCTAGTACAACATCCAACGATGTTTGAAGCTGATTAGTTTTGCCCCCAACAAGTTAAAAATGTGTTTTTCCTATGCATTTACCATTGCACGGTTTCAAATAACCGTGATATTGTACGTCTATAATTATATCGTGCATGTTCGACTCCTCGCGGCGGCAGGGGAACTTAGATATGCCCCATATATGATTTATGGATAGCATGGGTGTTGGTTTACCGGTCAAAATGTCAAATTATTCGGAAACATGTAAGTATGAAAATTAACTCGTATGTAAGAATAACAATAGTTTATAGGTTACACCAGTCTTATAGGGCTACATCCACCCCTGCCGCACGAACTTGAGAAATTCTTAAGAGTTAATATTACTCCTGTAATTTCTTTAAAGAATTTACATTTAATTTCAATTTCTCTCACATAGTTTATACAAATGTTAATATCCCGAAAACTAAAAGTTATAACTCGTCCTCCCGTTTTTCTTCCACCTACTCACCTCCTTCCCACGATTTCCCTAGTAAGTTAAATACATAAGTTAGGGCATGATTTCGTCAAAGTAAAAAATTACTAATACAAGATTGGTCGATCGAACATTACCAAGTTTAAATTCTCATACTTCGTTCTAACAATGACTATACCATGCTCTTTGTGATCCCGAGATCATGATATAATTTACCCCGTTCTAACACATAATTAACTACTCGTCTAGACTACTCAAAATTAACTGAATGTATAATATCCAGGGTAGTAGTTATAATTGCAAGGTCAAAGGAACGTGTGCCAGCTGTGAGCATTTTAAGCAAAAGAGTATATGTTTCTTGGGTTTGGGACTTTGGGCCAAGTCAGAGTAAATAATTTCACCTCCAATTCCTAATATTCGGGCCCCACACCCACAAGTCCACCTCTTCTTCTGAGTTCTCCCTCACTATTTACTCCTTGTACCTCTAAATCCGTGTTATATGTCTCTGTTTTTGTGCTCTCTCATCAATTCACCCCTTTTTTACATATAAAAACTTTATACTAAAATTTATACCATGAAATTAATGTCACTATTACTATTTCTGATGCCGATTGCTTCGGGTCGGCCGTTACCTTGTTCCATAGAACCTACACCTCCACCTCCCTTTTCTTTTTTCTTTTCACCCCTCTCCCTCTAATTTCCAAGTTTCCCTCTCACTTTCAAACTTCTTGGTTGTGTGCATTTTAAGCGTGTTGCTTCGGTTTATCATCTCTGTCATCTACTCATCCATTTCTAAGCTAAACTCTGTTTCATATTAACTAATCCTGCATCATTAACATCAAGATACGTATTCAGATCTTATCAATCGGTAATTACAAACGGTTTTACGACTTCAACTATTAACAAATCCAACGCTGTAAATGGATGATCGAGTATGACAAATAAGTACCCTTCCCGAAAAACAGATCGACAATACTAGTTTTTGTGTATTGTCGTAGTGTTACGTTGATTGAATCAGATTTTATTAACTCATCTATCATCATTTTTTGCAAATTTTGCGCTAATATTATTGTTTTAAATGGTAGATTTGATCTTTGTAAGATGGATGTACATCAAACAAGATTCATTAATAATGAAGATGAGTAATAAATGCAAATGAATCAAATAGGATGGGACGATTGGATGGTGATCATGATCACATATTCACATTACAAAATGCCCATTACTTCATTTCACCATTCCCTATATTATAACCCTATGTTGTAGTACTTTGGTACATACATACACCACCCCCATACAAGCATCAATCCTGTTTACACGTAATTAGTCCTAATACAAAGTGACAAAAACTTTAGTAATTAATACCCAAGTTACTACTAAGATACTTGCATTAAAAAGGTTAAGTAAGAAAAAAAGTCATAAAACTTTATACTTAACTCCTAGATACTCCCCCTTCTTTCCCACCCCTCATGTGTCTTTGTCTACACTCTTCCCCCCTATAAAAACCCCTCACTTCCTTCCTCTAAGATCTCTCCTCACTAATTACACATTTCCTTTCATTTTACTCCCTAACATATATACGTACACAATTGGTTGTCATTAACTCAATGGCTCCATATGATCACAATCACAACCATAGCCACGTTACAAGTCGGTACACCTCAGACACCCCTACGTCCTCGAGCTCAGCCTCGGACTACCAGGCAGAGCTCGAGGCTGTAGTATTAATGCCTGCAGGTGACAATAATAAGAACAGCAAGAAAAGGCAGAGGGATACAAAGCACCCCGTGTACCGCGGGGTGCGAATGCGGGCGTGGGGGAAGTGGGTGTCGGAGATCCGAGAACCTAGGAAGAAATCTAGGATCTGGCTCGGCACTTTCGCTACGCCCGAGATGGCGGCGCGTGCTCATGACGTTGCCGCTCTTAGCATTAAAGGCTCCACCTCCGCCGTCCTCAACTTCCCTGATCTCGCGCCTTCTCTTCCGCGACCAACCTCCAACTCGCCACGTGACGTCCAACTCGCCGCCGCGAAAGCCGCCGCTATGGACTTCCCTACACAACCCACCACCGCAACAACAACCACTAGTAGTTGCTGTCACAGTGACGTGGCACCATCTTCACCGTCCATGCCGTCACCATCATCATGTTCATATTCTACGACAACAACAACGTTGTCATCGTCAGCGTCATCGTCAGCATTGGCGGAATCATTGGCTGTGATTTCACCGGAGGAGGATCAGCTTCTAGGAGAAATAGTTGAGTTACCGAGTTTAGAGGACGAGTCAGTTGTGTTTGACTCGGGCGAGTTCATGATGGAAGGGCCGTGGATGATGTACGAGTACGAGTCAGACCATTTGTTGTCGTCGTGGGTAAATGGTAATAATAATGTTTCAGAAGGGTATTTTGGGGAACAATGTTTTAGTCATACGTCGACTACTAATACTATTGCCTCTTGTTTTGACGCCTTGTTATGGCACCATCATTAGTTACCAAAGCATTTTTCAGCTTTTTTTTTGGGTGAAATATGAAGAAAAAATATTATTAATTCTTTTTATGTGTTTTTTTCGTAATTATTTCTCTTTTGCTAGATATCACCGTGTGAACTTGTTCGTTATTATAGAGGTAATTTTACGTATATATTTAAATCTCGGTTCACATCTTGCTTCAGACTCGAATCTACGTACATTGACAGCGAGATTATTGTTATGATGATCATTGTGTAGTATTGCTTTTGTTGTTACTCACTCAACTCGTCAATATTCTCTTCTTTCTTCATCATTTTTTTGCTCTTTTTGAGTGGTTTATATTTTTTGTAGAAGTCAATAAGCCAGCAAATGGGCAAATACAAAATGCGTCCTATAAGATTTTGTTCACTTTCTAATATTCACAGACTTTTTTATAACATGATTAGTGTCAGCATTATTATAACAAAATAGACCAAAATAAAAGGACAACTCCATTTACTAGTTTTTCAATTTGATGTTCTTTTGCGTAGAGGTAATTAATTGGCTCAATAACCTTAACCACATAATAAACAGTTAATTATTTTAACTGAAAAAGGCGAATGATATAGTCCTAAAGTTTTAAAACTTGAAGTATGTATATATACGGATCAAGATCCTCTGAAGTTATTTTTCCTAGAGTTCCCTGGAGTTTACCTGAAATGGAAAAAAAAAATTATGAATGTCTTTTTTTAAATAAGAGAAAACACTACATGGTAGAGTGATGTTTCCATTTCAAGTAAACTCCAGAGAACTCCAGAAAAAATAACTCCAGAGGATCCGAATCCGTATATATACATATGGTTCGAAACTTCGAATAATCGACCTCATAATTGGGATTTCGGAAAAACAATGGGAGCTCAGTTAGTTGAGATCCCGCATAACCTATTATACGTAGGACGACTCCATACTTCCATAGCAATATGGGAGTAGAATCACATTCTTCTATGCTCATTAAAATATGTTTAGATTTGCTAGTTTACGTGCATAATAGTGGGGAAAACTAGGCTTTGACTTCCATAATCATTTGATTAAGTTTCCATTAGTAGTATTACAGTATAATAAGCACCCTCTCAGGAAACGATCTAATATATAGTTTTGACGAATGGGAATAAATATTTGACATGGTCAGTTAGTTTTTTTTTTTTTTTTTTTTTTTTTTTTGCCGTAAGGTCAGTTAGTTTAATTACCTCTACTTTTTGGGTAGAATTGAAATGGTCATTTACTTGCTTTCTTTTTTGGTTACGTGCTATTTAGTTTAGTCCCATCGAGAAACAGCTGTGTTTTTGGATAATTTGCCGGGCCTAAACTCAATTCAAAAACTCTAGTTATTAAAGTTGGCAAGTCTCGTGTTAACTTGACAAGTATTTACGGGTGCATATCAATTGGTAGGAATTTATTTTGTTATTTCTTCCCATATACTACTAGCTACTATATACTACTAGTACTATTTTGTGCTAGAATTCGGACAAAAACTTTCGAGAGTGAGGACAGGGAATTTATACGCCTTGTTTGGCGTTAACTGTTAAGAATTTTATAGTTGTTGTTAGAACAATATGGATATATACGGACTATAATAATGGGGACCTTTCTATTGAGATTTGAGGTGGCTGGATTAGATATACGTTTTTATGAATATTGTATTGAATATTTACCAGCACTTATAGGTTATGATAAATTAGCTGTATTTTGTAGGTTATGTGGATATACATACATACCCAATTTTGTGTACATTGTGAGTAAATTACATAAAGGACAATCAATTAATTATGCTGCAAATATGGCCAATTGCAAAAGAAACACTGAAAACACCAATATACAACAATTTATACAAAACAACACTAGACTTTTAGATTGATTTTGTTCGTATTCTCCATGTACATACTTCAAAGTTTACAATACGTCAAACAACATATATCATACGTTGACAAACAAAATTTGTTAATAGTTTACTTTGGTGGTCAGCTGAACTCCAAAAAAGACCAATTAATTGATTGTTCACCTTAACTTCTAAATACTTATGGTCAGTAATGGTTGTTGATTATGTTATGGGCAGTCCGCTGATCCTTCAAATAAGGGAAAAATTAAATAAAAAAAAATAATACTCTACATGTAATTTTGACCCTACACTCTTTATTATTATTATTTAATAATTACGCCGCTACTAATATAGCACGACGGAAACACAATTAAGATAACAAGATCAGAGTTATCTTATCTTATACTATATATTAAAAGGTGTGTTAGAGACAACGACCACGTTTACCGGCTTCAATTAGGCTATTTGTCATGCCACGTGGCATGTCTCTTTAATTTTCACTTTAAAAAATTCATTTAAAATGTATTTTATACTAAAAAGTGTAGATGGATATTTCATCTTTGGTAATAAATAAGTGACTTTTACCATATAAAAAAATTCACAATATTTTTATTGGAATTGGATCCCCTAGAGTTGAAAACAAACTCTACCATGTAGAGTTTACTTAATAAAGTAAGAATTAATTGTTTTGCATTTTTTTTTTGTGCATTCCAAGATTCTTTCCTTTTGTCTTATGGGTGAGGATCCCCTAGAGTTATTTCTTGGTAGTGTTGGTAGAGTTTGCTAAAATTAGTAATAAGATAAAAGGAAGAAAATGTTGGAATGCACAAAAAAAATGCAAAACAATTAATTCTTACCTTATTAAGTAAACTCTACATGGTAACGGGCAAACATACTTACTTCTCTCTCCAAACAGCTCCTTTCTCTCTCCTCTTTTAATTCTCCTTGTCTCCTCCGCCTGCCTTGGCTTCTCAGGCCGGAAACGACTATTTTTTGGTCATTTCCGGCTTGATTTAGTCCATTTTAATGCTTTTTAGTTGTTTCTTTGTTCTTCCGTGTTGTTTGATAGATAATCCCTGTCCTTTAGGGAGTTTTTCTATCCCGTCAAGGGGATCTTTTTCTTCTCAACTTGTGAGAGGTGGTGTGTTGTGTGGTTTGGTTGATCTAGTTCCTACTAGCTTCAATTTCTTCACCTGGTGTTCTTTGTTTGGATCTGACCGTTTTCGGGATGGTAGATGGAGGACTTACTCCTCTCTTGGTTTGCCCATGGCGGTCGAATGCTTGCTGTTCTTCTGCCTCAAAGTCAACCTCTCAGATTCACCTTCGGGAATGACGCTTTGGAGCTCCTTCGACCTTCGCTACTCCATCAACTTATACATCAAGACGGTTATAGCACATCTCGAAGTGTTTTTCTCCGCCGTAAATGATGTGAGAACATTCAAAAGTTATCTCGGATTTCGATCTGTAAACAAGGAGCCTTACTTGACCCGTTGTTTATTTAACTGTCTTGGTTGTATTTTTTGTTGTAGTATCGTAGATCGTGCTTATTGTAAGTGCCGTTTGGCTATTTATCAATGAGTTTTTAACATTCCCGTTAAAAAAAAAAAAAAAGTAAACTCTACATGGTAGAGTTTATTTTCAACTTTAGGGGAACCAATTCCTTGTCTTATTATTAATTTAGCAAACTCTACCAACTCTACCAAGAAATAACTTTAGGAGATCCTCACCCATATTTATTATAAAAAACCAGTATTTACTATTAATTGATTTCATCTTTACCTTATTATTTTGTACCTTTCTTAGTATTTATTTGAACTGAAATCACATCATCTACAATGAAAGTGAAAGTTTTATAAATTATAATATTAATTGATATAAGTATTTGTTCACAAAGAAATAAAATGGTAAAATTTATTTCGGGCGTAAGCCGGGTAATAAATAACAAAGATAAACTGACAATTTTATAAAATGAGTATAACAATATAGATATACAGCGCGGGTGGCATGTAAACTAGTAGTATGCATACTTAAGTATAAAAGGACAATGTCATAGATCAACAGAAAAAGTTGTCTACTAGAGTATTCGTTTGGGATTCCTAATTGATGTCATATCGTAGCCTTGAAATTTTGAGACATCATGGGATGGTATACAGCTGAGGGTAGAGATTTGCCTTCAATGTGACAACAATCACGTAAAATTAATACTGCCACATGATGTTGTTAGATGCAAGTAGTAGCAGTAACCACAGAAAATCACATTATTGGATGCTTTTGTTTAGGGGAATTGGCCCATCTACCTACGGAGTACTCGGGTAGCCTTTAAATCATGGGACCAAGAAGTATTACGTAAATTAACAATACGGAGAAAATATGAACAATTAGGTCCGTTTGGTATCACTGTCGTTTTCAGTTTTTGTTTTTTTTGCGCAAATTATACCATGCTCTCGGGAGCACAATAAGCATGGTGGTCCTTCTCACAATAGAGAAGTGGGGACCACACTTAAAATAATTTAAAATCTATTTAAGTGTGGTCCCTACTCTTCTATTGTGAGGAGGACCACCATGCTCCTTGTGCTCCCGGGAGCATGGTATAAGCATTGGTTTTTTTTGTGTAAAATATTTAGTTAAATAAGTTAAAAAATTAAATTTAAATTGTTTAGTACTATAATAGTCATATGGAAAATGAAAACTGACAACTAAAAACTGAAAACCACTTTTTCTGGTTTTCAAAAACGGGACTTTGGTTTTCAAAAAAACAGAAAACTGAAAACAGAAAACGATACCAAAGAGGCCCTTACAAGCGGGTTTTTTTTAACTCTTTTTATTATTGGAGTATGTGTGGTTATTGATCGAGTTGTTGATATTTAACACACCTAACACTATCGTTAATGTTGGAAAATGTAAATATAATCTGGATGTGACTCATAATGAGTAGTGTAAAAATCAATCTAGCTAGAAATGTAAAATTCACTTGCTGGATGTTTTTACTCCGGCCGGAGTTGTCTTTCTCCAGCTCGAAGATGGTGTAGAGGACGGAGGAAGAATAAAAGAAAGTTGTAAGTTATTGGTCCAATAATACAAGAAGAACGCTACATTGATGTAGATCACTCACTTATTATATGGAACCTAATAGGGCAAAAGGTAGTAGCTAGCTAGAGATCGATTATATGCTGAGGAAGTGTAAGACATCTCTATCAGTTTGTAGCGCACATAGAATATTCAGTACACAATCATACATTCTCTAACGTACCGAATTTGAGAGAGATTAATGGGAATTAGCTTTGTATACAGGACGGGTATTGTCTCCACCTATTTTGGTATATATTAGCTAGCAAAAACTTGCACAATTTTGAAATGTATTCTTCAATATTATTCTTCTCCATGCACCTGTCAAAAGAGAGAACGTAAAGTCCGAAGTAACAACATCTAGCTCAGGTATATCAACTAGTATTTGTACCCAAAATACAAAAACATCTTAATCAATGTGAACGTATATCGACACTCGTGGGCAACGTCGCCAATGTTAAGTTTTTCGTCAGGATTTCTAGCTAGCTTTGCGTAGTACAACGCATCTCAACTGAAGTTTTTTTTATTAATATAATAAAAAATTACGAAGAGTAAGGTTGATGTAAATGTTAATTATTAAGAGATACACAATATTTTATTAAAAATACTAAACCTAAAATTGAAAGAGAGGGGTATATTATCAATTAAGTAATTAAGTAAAAATCTGGAGGTATTCTACTTGGTGCATAAAGTACTGTATACGGAGTATATGTAATGAGGGGTACATATGGTTGTTGACTTGTTTCTTGCTTGTTTGGTCGGTTAAGCCATCGGTAGTTTGTCGTTAATTGCTTATTAACAACCCCAAAAATCAGACATGGCTAGTCAATTGACAATTAGATACAGAAATTACCTCATAAACACCCGCTCTATATATGTATCTCAGAACTATAATTATTACGGAGTATTAGTTAATTGATCCAATAAGAAATAATTAATGTTTTTTGCATCGTAGGTCATACTCCTAGTCTTCTAGTGTACATTATTATTGCACTACTATAAATAAGCATTCCTAAGAAGTTTAATTAGTTGAAACCTAACCAAAGTGTGTACATGGCGTAAAATTTAGTTAGAACATTAATGCATGAACCTAAGTTAAGTCGTTAATTAGGAGTTCGGTTGACGTACTATTTAGTACTGTAGCTTTTATGTCAACGTGGAGTATGTCATTATAAGTACGTACTATATATATACACACGTATCAATCTACTATATATGAGTATCGAAGACTTTAAGACATGTAAATAAATACGTACTATATACGATTCAATCTACTAAAAGTCCATATATGCTTGAGTAGTTTAATAATCATATGACAGTTTAATTATATCTAAACTACAACTTTCACATTTAAATATAATAAAAAAACAACCATGCATTTCTCACATAAAGGGGTTAACTAATTCAGGAAATCTACCATGAGACATGAAAATAACGTCGTACCAAATTCTGAAAAATACAGCAATTATGAGTAATATATTAATATGATTCATCACTTGGCAAATCTATAATGACAATCATCAGCCTTATTGAATTGAATAGGTATGGTGTTTTTTTTTTTTTTTTTTTTGGAAGGATGAATAGGTATGGTGTTACATACGCTTGATTGTCTTGTTTGGAAGTTGGGACATATATTTCTTTCGTTGTTGAATACTAGCTAGTACTCCGTATGTAATTGCTTAATTCATTGGCATTATATCTTGAAAGGCCTCTTAAACGTATAAAAATAATTGGTTGTTAAATAAATAAGATCAATACTTTTAGACATTAGCTCACCGTGATCAGATACTAGAGACATTTTGCGGATCAGCATGAATACAACAACTACGTAGATTATAATTAAGTGTTTTATAAGCTCCGACATGTGGTATAAGCAGTATGAATTTTAAAATGCAGTGAAACTTAATCCCGGCCCTATATTGAAAATATAGATGTTACTTGTGAAAGACTCACAACAATATTTTTTTTTTAAAATCGCATTCACCGACTATTCCTTGGCAATACAGAGAAGATAATTATTTTATGAGTTTATTATTCACTTTATCCAATTATTATATTTCAAACTAAAGAATAAGTCTTAATTAATTCATCTGCACTAGAGAATTAAATTGTGATCATCAGCTATAAAAAGAAAAGAACGTTCATTTTATTGGCCCAATTTTCTTTTATTAAATTATAGGTATGTATACGTACGTAATATGTGAGATTATACATTGTAGTTTCGTTTGCTAGTCGTACTCAGTTCAACGGAGCTTACGTCCGTGTGTAAGAAGTTGGTGTCGCCTTACCGGCCACATGCACCAAATTAAATCTCAAAAATCATACTGGTAATAAAGTGGTAAATCATAATTTAATTTGTACTTGGAGAGTTGCTTGGAGGCATATACGTAATTTTTGTCGATTCACATGATCGATAATATAGAGTTTTCTTTTTTTGATCATATTTCAAGTTCGCACTTATAAACACACTTAATAATTAAAAAAAGGATGGCGTTATTGGTATACATATATACAAGAACAATTAATTACAAGTTCAAGAAAATTGAACGACGAATCAGCTGAGACCAATTCATTTCTTTCAAGGCCATACTCAAATATATATTTGTGATAGGTTTCATTATGCGGATATCTTCAGCAAGCAATGATCCTTTTTTTTTTCTTTTCGCTCTATCTTTTCGATCTCATGCTCTTTGGGCTTCGCCTGAAATTTGATTTTTATTTTCAATCATTTTACATGCATCCTTATTCTCTTCGGCTAGTATTTAATTTGTTTAACACAATGATCATAAAGTTAAGGTAATCTAGGGTACGAAATCTGACTAATAAACTGTTCGTTTTTTCCTTCTTTCAATATTTGAAGTACTATAAGTTGGTTTTAAAATAATAATTAGAGTACTATATGTCTATATTATACTGTACATTCATACTAATCCTACCAATGCTATTGAAAGCTAGCTTTTTGTACCGCGTTTATGCCGCATCAAGTCCCTATAATCTATGTGATGAGCTATTGATTCTTTCGAATTTATCGTGGAATATATATGGCATCGTACATTTTTGCACAAGAAATTTGTGTTAGACTATTATATATGATAAAACTTGGTTAGCTGTACTATATAATGATGATTTAGAGACCGAATTTCAGTCTCTATTTCGAGTCGTGTCCCATGCATATTAGGTACGAGTCAAGCTTATTTTATTTCAATTCGGAGGATGGTGTAGATTGATTTTTAACATGATGAACGGCTGAGATGAAGGCTGTTAAGGTGCTTTGCGGTACTTGTCAAGAACCTTAGAATTACTCACTCGTAAAATAAATCCTGGGAAACCACAATGCAAAAAGCTTATTAGTTCTAAAATAATTCGTGGGAATTGAAACCTAGGAAAAGCTAATTTGAAGGCTACTGATAAGCAATTAAACAAGGCTCGCTCTAATCATGTGGTTAATTTAATGTAATGGTACTTTTCACCTGATAATATTGGCCAGTCTTGGACTCTAATTCCATTGTTAAACTTCCAAAGCAAAATTAAAGTAATCGTCATTTTGAGTCAACGCATTCAACTCATCACCATCGTCGTTAAAATGTTGTTTAATATTGTGATTTAGCGTACTAAATCTCATTGTTTGGAATAATGCGTTCAGTTTTATTTTTATTAGCAGCGAGTCGTGATTAGTACGTAGTTAGCAAGCTAGAATATTCTGAAGTCAACAAAAGTCCGATTGGGATGATTAATTAAACATGTTAATCGACAATTAGTTAGTAATTGATTAATCAAACGAAAGTTCCATCTATGTCACATGCTGTCGTACGTACGTGCTTTCTTGATTGGGACGTATCATATTGATACGATCCTAACACAGTTCTTTTTACCTGTATGTTTTTTTTTTCATATACTCGGTATGCGCTCATTTATTATTTCTCTTTATTTAAAATTTTCTTTTCTATCTTTCAGTTGAGTTATTATATGCACATAGAGTCAAAGCCGCTATACTACATTTAGGGAGAGACTTCATCCATGATCCATGGATAATCATGGATGACTCGATTTGCCATGAATTGAATTATTATCCGCTCTAAATAGGAGTTTAATTCGCCACATTTGGAGTGAATACAATACTCCCTAATAGTTTATCTATTATGTACGAGCGAGAGATAAAGAGAAAATAACCCTTGGATTAATTAGACTAACAACGTCGTACATTAGTGAAAGTGCAACAAGAAAACATGTTTTTTATTTTGAGGGTGCCACAAGAAACTTAAGAGATATGAAGGTGTAACTTTCTAGGGTGTGGCCAAGTTTCTTTTCAATCACGATAGATTGTACTTAGACTTGTGGACTTGGTTGAATGTGGTACATATCCGTATCATTTCAAAGGTCCCTCATGTCGCTACTAATACGATTGAAAAAAATGTGGGGGCATATAAACATCTCATTATTGATGGAACTTGAACAAAATGTGTAGATATTTGCGAAGTACATGTCTACATACGTGTAGAGAACATTGTAATGAATTACTAGGTGTGCAATACATAGGTGTATTGGATTGGAATTTGGAAAGTAATCAAGTATGTATTCATGCGTCGAATTGGCCGCCCGCCGCAACCGATCCAATTGAAACTATGGCCATGAGGTATATATATACGAGAGCAACTAACAACTGACGCCAAAAACTTTGCAAAAGAAGAAGTAGAAAATATATGTAACCAATTCAAATCACATGTGGTGGTTAATTTGGAGATCAACGTGTTTCTATTCTTTTATATCCCGTTTTTATTACGTTACTCATACAAACGGCTAACTGATGTATGTAAGGTCACCAAAAACGAACATGTAATTCCAACAATTGCTTATCACTTGTCAATCTCTGACCTAGTTGATTCGATAGTATAGAGCCATAGAGGGAATGCTTATTAATTAATTAAGCTTAATAACAAAATAGCAAGTAAAGTTATTCAATATTTGATGGCAAACGCATTTGGCCTGGCCCGACAATTAAGAATAATGAAAACATCAAGTCGCAAAGTTGCTCTGTGGTTGGGTGGTTACTAGGGGCGGCTGCACCCTTACCCGAATTAACCGGAGCTTATACCTTACGCCACATTTTTACAATCTCGGTCTCCAAAATCCACCAAAGCCTTATTACTACTCCACCGATTATAAGAAGACAAAAAAGGACGACCCGAACTTGCATATTTTTATCCTTTAGAGTTTGCGAACCAATTTTAATTTGTGTTAGACATTAAAAATTGTAGCACTACCTTAATTTTGTTGAATAATTAATGATAAGTGTTTACTGGTTTCAATTGGATTAGAGTTTATGTCAATTTCTCGCTTTTCTATTTACGTTGATTTTCAAACCACCAAAAATCTATGATCAAGTGTTTACTGGCCTAGTTTCGGTTGGATCAGGGTTGATGTCAATTCTTCACGTTTTTAGTACTCTTTTCATTCATTTTCAAATCACCAACTAACACTATATAGTTATTTTAATTAAATAGGTCCTTCGAAAATTATTAAGCCATGAATCGAAGTGAGTATTTGCTAACAAGTTGAGAAATGAAAATTGACTCGTAAGTTGAATAATATAGTAATATATATGACTTACATAGGGAGTACTCCCTCCGTCCCAGCTCAAACGCCCCGGGCGTTATTTGTAGTGGAATAAGAAAAATTGATATAATAAGTTGAGCAGTGTAATATTAGAAAAAAGGAGGAGAGAGAACATAGGGATTAATAAAAGTAGGAGGGATAATGTGAGAGAGAATGTGATAATTTAATAAAAGTAGGAGAGAGAAATATGCCCCAAAATAGATGAGGTGTTTGAGTTGGGACGTCCCAAAATGCAATATGGGGCGTTTGAGTTGGGACGGAGGAAGTAATTTTCAAGACATTAGTCCTAAACTCTTAATTAGTAAGGTGCACTTTACTCAATTATTTACAGTATATAACTGTATAAGTAATGAGTACTTCTCTAATTATATACTCCCTCCGATTCAAAAGTATTTTCCTGTTTTTTTTTTTTTTTACAGTTTTGAGTTGTCATGTTAGGGATTACTTTTAAACCAAATGAAAAACTCGTTTGCCTTAAAATCAAGTATAATTGATATACTGTAATAAAAAATGTGATATTTACTAATTTTTGTACCAAGTGAACGATTTATTTGATCTTAAAATAGATTTCAACATGACAACTCAAAACTGTAAAAGAAACATAAATTTTTTTTGGGTCGAAGGGAGTATACGGAGTAGTGTAATAACTAGTACTGTAGTGGTAATAACAAATAACTTGGCACAAAGTGAAAAAAACTGATCATAGTCGGCATATCTCAAGGAGTGGGACATGTGCATGTCACGTGTGATCGACTGGTCAAATGTCAACGGTGTTGCATGAGGGTGCAACACTATCATCTGATTGGCTAGAGAAAAGAACCTGACCAGAGAAGCACAGGTCTAATGTGGGACCCACAATGAGGTATCTCTTCGCTCTCTCTCGTCGTACCAACCAAAATATACATGCAATGATGCAAATATAAAAAAATGCAATTGTTCCATTTATATACCTTCAAGATTTGCGGCTCGCTGTCGAAGGAGAGAGAGAGAGGGGGGCTGCATACTGTATTAGACTATGAGTATTTGGCGTAATTGAATATGCTAATTGATTGAAGATGTTGATTTGATGATTTTGGTAACGAGTCTAATGATTTTGTAATAAGAATTCAATACAAATATAAAGAAATTATTGAAATGGAGGGAGTAGAAGAGTAGTACGTCAATTTACAATCGTTTGGGTTTCATTATCCTAAAATTCACTGTTAATAAATTAGCAAAAAGTGTCTAATATTAAATCAAACTTCTCAATTTTCGTCGATATGGAATATTTAGTAAGATTCACTGGTGAAAAGTTTTGTTTTCTCTTAGAATGGATGAAGGAGTTAAACGACAATAATCTAAGTGGGGGATATGTGATTGATTCACTTCTTGGTGTTGTTTTCAAATAATTTAACTTTTTGACAACGTTTTATAATTATATGTGTCAAATACTTAGTGTTGGAAAAAGTTGGGAGAAGAGGAATGATTCAACGACTTTTGGCAGAATCTGATGGAGTTATTACATGTCGTTATAGATTGAATATACATAACCTAATGATTGATTTCAATTAAAACTTTAATTTAGAAGTCGACTGATAAAACAGTTATTATTACCGGGAAGAAAGATGGTTCAAGAACATGAAAATGAACAAATTCAACAAAGTTATCATTTCATTATACTCTCATCTCTTACTTTTATTCTTGAATTGAAAAAGATGAGCTCAATGAAGAATAAGTAGTGATCCCAACATTTGAAATCCTTAACACGATGATTAGGGGTTCCAAGGGGCCATCAACCAAATGGTTGCCGATGCCGAGGCCCGAACCTGGCCTCCTCCTCAACTCCGGTTTTTTTTTTTTTTGTTGTCATTACGTTGTGCTTAACTCGATCATGCATGTAAACATGTATTTGTTCAATGTTCACATATATATCTAGACTCTACTCCTCTAGTATATATGTGTGAGAGACATCGATCGACACCTTCCATACATGCTACATACGTTATCTATTACTCCGTATTATTATTGATAAGTTACATTGTTTAGCAAAGAAACACCATTGATAAACAAGCTAGTTAGTGTAGTTAGCTCTACATACATGAAACATATATAAATGACCGCATTTATGCGACTAATATGCCTCTGCATGGGCTTCGCTAGTTACATGCAGATCAGATGTTGTTGTCACATCTTTCTCATAACAATCTTTCGAAATCTTTGAGTTTGACATTATTTTTTAGCAGAGGAACACCTTTATCAGTAGTGCTCAAAGGTGTAGCCACGTTTATGTAAACATTTTATTGCAAATTAATTTTTTATAATAACAAACGTCCAAACATCTCTATACATAGACAAAAAAATCAACCCATAATTTTGATGGACCACGAAGGCACCAACCCCCTATCCCCCCCCCCTTTGTTTCCATGAATTTTTGTGTAACACTTTACAACAGCCGACGATCATTTCCCTAATAAAAAACTTGTTCGAAACGAAACTTTGTCTAAATATACATTTTCGACGACTTTGGATTTCACAACAACGCTAAATGGATGTGTCTACGGATTGATTATGCTTGAGCTAAGGTGATCAAACTCGAACGCCAATAACCTAATATTGAGGATTAAGTTAAGTTTGACCTGGCCTAAATAATCCTTATATCCACACTCCCGCATCATTAGTTAATTCTCTGTACAAAAAAATAAAATAAAATTCAATGAGCTAACTTTCAATTACTAGTACATCTGACAAGTTGTAGCCGACGAGCCGTTACATGCATATATCATACACTCACATTATCCAACCATGAACTAGTTCTCACTATTGATCCATTTGAAAATGTGTCATGTTGAAACACGATCGGGCCTGGGCCACGCCCGTAGGAGGAGAGAGAGTCCGCTTCATAAACCCAAGGAGGTTCCATCCTAAAACCAATTGACAATAGGAGGAGTAACTCCTTAATTTATTTACGACTCAACTTTCTCCTCTTTTTCCAATGTGGGACATTCACATGTGGAGCTCACTTTAACATTCCCCCTCACGTGTGAGTTCCCTTTTACTAGCAGACTGAGCTTAGGGCTAAATCGGGGCTCTTCTAGCTCTCTTCGGTTCCCACATATCTTGCCCATCTTGGCAGTCTGGACCTTCACAGGCTCACCGGGGCGGCTCTTTTTAGCTCTCTTCGGTAGCATCACAGACCGTGGCTCTGCTAGCTCTCTTCGGTTGCGTAAATTTGGTCCATCTGCATACGGGCCCAGTTTATCTTCATGAGTCCCATGTTTTCAACCATGGGCTCTGATACCATGCATGTTGAAACACAATCGGGTCTTGGCCACGCCCGTAGGAGGAGAGAGAGTTTGCTTCATAAACCCAAGTAGTTTCCATCCTAAAACCAATTGGCAATAGGAGGAATAACTTCTTGGTTTATATACGACTCAATTTTCTATTCTTTTTTCCAATGTGAGACACTAACAGGTGGAACTCACTTTAACATGTCATCGACGAGACAATATTGAATTATTACTATACATTTTATGTGATCATCATTCAAAAGTGACTTGAAGTATATATAATAATTAATAAAAAAAAGGATTAAATGATCGAATAGAGACAAGTCCATATTAAAGTTAACTACGCGCAATTGCAAACACGAAAGGTGCTCTTTAATGGGTTTTTTTCTTTTAACGCTTACTATACTTAGGTCTTTTCATATGATGTATGGTAGGGAGACAAAGAGGATATCATGCATGACCAAGTGTCTTGTGACAAAGAGGATATCATGCATGACTAAGTGTCTTGTGCTTTTCTAAAAGTTGGTTTTGTTGCTAATAACTTGCTGTATGTTGTATTAATGAGTGAGTGATAAGAAAATAAGATTCGGTGATGAACGTGCATATATGATATATGGGTGCACTCTGTTAGATCTAAGCTAGTCTCGTTAGATTGGATTAGTCTTTCTAATATGAATGTAAATTGCTAGACTGCCAGTGTTAGTAAACGTCGTATGTCAGTTCGAAAAACTCTAACGGAAAGAGGTCTATATATTTCCTTAACGTTTTGTTTTCATAAATGAATAAACTAGGTTAATCTTAATTACTACCAATTGGGTTGTTTCTTTCAATTTCTCGATCACATTTAGTTTGAATTATTTCTCTGACCATTTAAATTGAATGAAAAGCATTTTCAATGAATATGAAAATTGCATAATTAACTATCAACTCAAACTTCAGCTCAAGGGTTCTAAAGAAACTAGACAACTAATGTTAAGATCGAACTTAAAAGTTATTGGTCTATAATTAGAAAGGATAAGCAAATAAAATTAGATGGTTTGGTTTAAACAAGGCAAAAAGGAAGAATAATGTGGAATTGTGGATACAGCTGAGATGCATTAATGTCAATTTTTATATGTTGGACAATTAACATCAACAAATAAAGTTACAAACATAAGCTAAGATAAACCAATTGATGCGAAGATGAGTTCCAATAATAATTGGCCATTTGGCCAACACAATCTTTAATCATGATTCACGTAAAATTATTTAGTACGGTCAAATTTATTAGCATGAAAAGAATATTATCTTTTTATGGAGAGAGAATCGGGGATGGGGTGAGTGTAAGAGTAGAGCAATCGTGCATTCGTGCCATTTCTCTATCGGTTAAGTATTATAACTCATACGTTATAATCTCAATCTCAGAGTCCGTCTGAGTTACTTCTTCCATAATAAGCGTAATCGTGGATACGAGTTCTAAACTCCTAATTAAGCAAAAAGAAATTCGTTTCAAGTCTTACAACGTTAACTATGAATTGGTCGATGACTTCTTGGTCACAATATATAATGGGGTGGTATTAATTAAGAACGACTTGAAAACTCGTGAAATTGAGTCACACAATGTGCTTGTTAATTATGATATACTCCGTATGTAATGTTATACATAATACATTGGCTTTGGTCGTAAATGTTAAGATTCTACTCTTTTTGTATGAACAATACTATTTGTCTGAATCCGACAATCTAATAGGATATTTTCTTGTTGATTATGGTAACACTTAATTAACTCTTGATGCATGTCATTGTATGTGAAAAGCGATCATAAACAACAATTAACCGATAAAGTGAAATGGTGAATTAGTTTAATCAAACTCATGAAGCAATTGGCCGGAAGAACCAATATGTTAATGCCAAGTCTATGCATATACATGTAATTATTGGATGGCATGATAATTCATGTTTGTCGCAATAATCAGAACTCTCTTATCAACCCTGCTAGAAGTGATTTTGATGTAACTTATATGCTCTTTTGCAATTGCTAATATATTGTCGCATATGGAGCTGAGACACTGCACCAACCTTAATTACCACCTTAGAAAGGGGAGAAAAGAACATTTTCAATTTCTCTTGAATTAAGACACATAATAATGCTGCTCATCTGGATCAATTTAGCTTCAATTGTATGTCGCATTTTGTGTGTAACCTCATTTTGTGTCATCGATTATAGAATTTAGCTTCAATAATGCATGTATTTCACCTCACCGGTACTAATTGAGCATTGATTAAGTAGTTCTCATTATTAAGTTTTCTATAATGTTGTTTTTCCGACTATGAAATTTCTATATTAATTTATAATATCATATGATCGAATATATTATAGGACATAAGATCGATCATTGATTCTATGAGACACAAGATGAATAGTCAGCATCTCGTCCCATAATTCCCGCACGTAGTCACTCGTCATTTCATCAACCTAAAATTTAAAGAATTTTGTTTTTATAAGATACATTTAATATTAAAAGATCGGATTATGATAATTCAGTTCGTATCAAAATTTATAGGCGAACAGGAGAAAATTGGTTATTAATTTTTTCAGTAATTTTTTTTTTCTTCCGATGATTGTTTACTCTTTTACCTTGAGTTAGACACTACCTTTCATCTTCGTGCACATGCTTGTTACTTTAGTTTGTAGGAGTACAGCTCCTTATATGTGATATGATTATAATTTGACAAGAGATGACAAGAATCTGTGTAAAAGAAGGATTTATATAAATGATTTGGAGCTATATTATAACCATGGAACTAGCTAGAGATGATCGGGAGATTTTAATTGGCCGGATACATTATGGAGTGTGAAGACTAATTAAGACGTCGAGGGACAAGATTGTATGGTCCATGTGTGATACACATTAACACTACTATATAAAGAAAATGACATATCACAACAACATAGTTACATAGCTTCTACTACTGTATACATTGCCCTTCACAAACTGTTACATATTCGACGTAATACGAACGTCTCAAGTCAGGAAGTTTCGCAAATTTATTGTTTATCTGCACGAAATTTGCTCTTTGTATAATTGTTCATGAACGTCATTGTTATTGGTCGATGTCAGATCACTCGACTAGTAAGATCGTTAGGGCGTGCTACACTGCTACCTATTGTGAGGCTATGATCTATATACAAGCATACATTGCATTTATTTTGATAATGACAATCGGAGAAATTTGATCCTGAGAAACCACGGAGTGTATAAAGAGCTTTACTTTAGCGTCAGCGTAATTAGGACATTTAGGAGCAACAGTCAATATCAAATTGCCTGAAATGTGGCAGACGAATATCTAAGTATTCACTGTCATATGGAATTTGAAGACAATATACTCGGTACAGTGTGTATGATTCTGTAATGCAAAATTTAGAACATTTGTACACGTAACGAATTTATATTGTGACATCTACGCTACTTTTTTTTAAGTAGAATGGAAACAAATTGAATATAAATAACAATCATAGTTATTTTAAGACTACTAAAAACTCTTACACATATAATATTTTTTGAAAAAATATAAGAAATGTTAGCATATAATTGGTGGGGTACAAGGTGTGAGACAGGATAATGAGACAGGTGATCCGCTCTGCTCTCACACACATTGGCACATTGCTGTAAAATATACGGAGTACTCTGATTGGGCCCTTTCCTAACCCAGAGCAATTAAGCTAAAGAAAAAAAAAACAGAGCAATTGGTGGCCCAAATTAAATTGGGCTGTTGAGTATTAAGATTGGGAAGGCCTACGTTTTATCGGGCCTAACTTGGCTGTAATTTGCCGCAATTAAAATTAGTCCAAAACTAATAACGATTCATGGGGTAGCTTTTCTGAGGAAACTTTTTTCACCATTCACCCATGGTAATCGTGATTCATAATTAGTTTTGGACTAATTTAACTGCTGAGAGTCTATCAACTTATTGTGTTGGTTTGAGATGATTTCCTTCGCATCATATACTCCCTCCATTTCATTCATTTGTTTACGTTAAGTCTGAGTTCTCATCACAAAACCCGACCCCACGTAAACAAATGAATGAAATGGAGAAAATATGTTGTCTACTAATTCTAATGACCATTATAAGCCCAATTTGACTTATGGTCCAAGATCAACTTCTGTTTTCAAAGGCCCGCCCAACCGCACTCACTATATTCGAAATATTTTACCGAATATGGCCCGTAGTTTTTATCGAAGTATAGTACACAATTTTGATTTGCATTATATATTCGAACCAAACAAATGAAGCATAGATTATTCGGTAACAACGGACCGCGTAACAAGACTTCTGGCATAATAACAACAAACAAAACAGGAGGCTATATATGAAAACTTTGAAATCTTGTGACAGCAGTGAATGATGAAGCATGAGCATTTAAGTTGACTGAATTAGCCGAAGTTGACAACAGATGTGGACGTCCGCACGCACTTCTTATCCTACAATCATCAACGAAATGTGACCTTAGGTTAGGAGTTAGGACGATCTAATCTGTAAATTGACGCGGTTGATTGGGTGTCCAATGAACGTAGCTTCAATACAGGAATCACGAAAATGAAATTGAAAATTAGTTCATATATAACAAAGTACCAGACAAGATGAACTTACAGAGTCTCCCTCCGTTCGCCTATAAACTTCTTACTTTCTATTTATGGGTGTTCATTTTTAAACTTCCTACTTATAATCTTTCCTTATTTATACATATAAATACCAAAACACCCTTTCTTTTTAATTAAAAGTGCAGGTGGGACATACCCCTATGTGTAATTTTACACTAAGTGGACCCTAAAACTCATTCTTTATTCTATTTTTCTTAAAAACTGTGTTACGGCCCTACACGTTTTAAAGCCGAACGGAGGGAGTATAAGTTAGTGAATAACACTTCTTATGGTCGACTTATCTTCGGATAGAACTCTCATCAATAATTTGGTTGCTGCGAAATTCCAATCAGAGACCTAACCAACGGCCAATTATCATGCATATAGTTGCTCATATCATTGGCGCATACAGCTAAGTAGGCATTGGTAATACTCGTCATCACTGGCTCATTGTTATCAACGACTTTGAGAAGAATGCTACTAATTAATCTCAATTTGGAATCATTTCTCCAATAATAATGGTGTTGATTCTTATCTGCAAACCTAAAAAGTTATGCGCCAATTATATGACTTGATGAGTAAGACCAACAACATAAAGATATGTTAAACCAAATTTGTGCTCCTTACTTTACTAATAAAACAGCACCCATCCTTTTTAAAACAGGTCATAAATCCATTCAGTATAAGTGGAATTTGTAGACTTTTTTTTTTTTTGTTCTGAATTAGTTATCAAAATTGAGCTAATAATGCAAAAGTGAATTCGATTTTGATAGTGACACAGACACAGTGACCTGAAAAACTATTTAAGGAATTTTATTTTTAAAGTTTAACCCATGATCAATAAATAGAAACATGAATAAGACTCGAGTATTTGCTTTCGGATCAAATCTTGTGAGTTGAACTCAATAAGTTCGAATAATAGAAGTTTGATGTAACATTCTATTGCACCATGACATACTCAATGACCCATCTACTATTAGTGGGTAGCAATTCAACTTATCCAAACATCGTATAACATACTCAAAGAAACTCAAATTTTGGTGGGATTTGTGAAAAAAAAAAAAAAATTGTTAATCTTTTACATGCTATGATGTTGCATTGTGCAACACACTTTCCTTGAAACTATTGTAATACTATACCTTCTTGTACAAATCAAGCGCTCTCACTTAGGGGAAGACCTAGGAATTTGGGGGAGAGCGTTCAAACTATAAATAAATAAATAAATTACGTTCCGAAGAGTCATCTAACTCGACCATTAGAATGGATCCCCGAGAATACCCGAGATTGCCTCGAGCACAATAACGTATGTTCATCAACAAATGATGACTGATTCAAGTACCAAAATACCGACGATTACCAAACCAATTCAACCGGCATTTAAAGTCGTCAGTACCTAATCTGATCCGACCCCGATATAACTCAACTCGAACGTTAACCGGTTGCCACCCATACTCCGGCGAGTCGGACCTGATCGTAACTGACCAAAAGTCATCCTACAGACAGAATGACAGGTGCAGGAAACAAAGAAACAAAGAAACAGTCAAAACACACACAAACACAACTCTTCTCACTTTTCCCACTTCTCTCTCCTCTCTCCTAAAGCGCCCACCAAACACACACTAGTGTCATCCCCTTCTCTCTCCTCTCATCATTTCCATCTTCTTCATCACACTTCTTCCCTTCCAAGCAAAGTATCCAATTCCCCAACTCCTTAATTATTTCCCAACATATAATTATTATTATATTATATTAACTAGTTGTTTTCCGATGGTGGTAAACGGGTCGGAAATGGCACCAAACCCGCTAGGCATCCTAGGCGGGCAAATAACCGAGTCGGAGCTCCGGGAAACAGCGTACGAGGTTCTAATCGGAGCATGTCGGAGCTCTACCGGCTCTAAACCTTTGACTTACATCCCACAAGCCGACAAAATCTTCTCGTCATCTCCCTCGTCATCTGCGTTGGAGAGGACCGCGTCATCGCTGTCGTCATCTTTGTCGACTTCCGCTAGTAAAGTGAAGAAAGCGCTCGGGATTAAGTCTTCGAGAAGCAGGCGAGAGAACGGCACCGCCGGCGGTGGTGGTAGCGGTGGCGTTGGCGGTGGAGAGAGAAAGAAGAGGACGGTGAGTGTCGGGGAGATGATGAGGGTCCAAATGAGGGTTTCTGAACATACTGATTCTAGGGTTCGGAGAGCTTTGCTCAGAATTGCTGCTGCTCAGGTTTTTTTTTTTTTTTTTTTTTTTTTTTTTTTTTAATTTGATTATTATGTTGGTATGTTAGTTCTTTATTATGAGCTAGTAATTCGGTTTAACGGGTCATGTTCGTGTTCGATTTCTTTAGCTTCGCGTGTAAGCTATATATAATATATGTCAAATGAATGATCATGTTTTTTTGAAAGTATGATCACATAGAAATACCTTCTTTTTTTTTAAATTTGATTACAAGATGTGTACTTTGAGGTTTTAAGAGGTTAAGATTTGGGTAAATTGTGAGAAATTATGAGTAATATGTTTGAAATGTTGCAAATTTTTGAAAATTTGGGTAATTAATTGTTAAACCCTACCCAAAATCGTACAACTTTGATTAGTGTGAGTGTGTGATAGATTTAATTTGAGATTTGTATCGAATTTCGGGTTAATCATGTATGTGTTCATGTTTTGGAGTATGGAAAATTGATTTGTTCTTGCTCTGAACATGAATGTTGACCATGAGCTGGAGTATAAGAGATCATATGAAGGAAATTATTTAAAAATGATGAGGGTTTTTTTTATTGGTTGTGGTTGTATATTGTTGTGAAGAAAAATTAGATGGTGATGTAGAAGATTGGTGATTGTACTAATTCAACTAAGGCATCATTATAGTATGGCGGTTGGCCGTGAATTTCCAGGGGGCTTCGAAGAAATTAGAGATACGAATAAGTTGGTGTTGAATTGGCAATTACATCTGCAGCTGAGAACCGAAGATAAAGTCTTTTGAGTCTAGATTCCAGTGTATGTACATACTTTTCAAGACTTAGTCTAGAGTTGGTAGTAATCGCGTAATGACATTTACCTGCTTGAGTTATTCAGTTATAAATCTGGACCTTACGGCTTGTAGTGTTGAGTGAAAGACTGATAGTAGCAGAAAACAGTTTGTAGACAGCTGTGAGTTTTTAAAGTTGGTTCCTGCTATTGTGGACTTTCGTTGACTTTGTAATTTTGTATGTTGGTTATCAGCTAGGAAGACGGATAGAGTTGACAGTATTGCCGTTGGAGCTGTTACAGCAGTTGAGACCATCAGATTTTCCCAACCAGCAAGAGTTTGAGTCATTCAAGAAGAGGAATCTGAAGATACTTGAAGCGGGATTGCTTCTACATCCTCACGTGCCATTAGATAAGTCCGATGCAAATGCTCAGCAGCTCAAGCAAATCATTCGAGGGGCATCAGAGAAATCTTTAGAAACAGGGAAGAATACAGAGTCTATGCAGGTCCTGCGAAACGTGGTTATGGCTCTTGCGTGCAGGTCCTTTGATGACACGCCTACAAATATGTGTCATTGGGCCGATGGATTCCCATTAAACCTTCAGCTCTATCGAATGCTTTTAGAGGCCTGTTTCGATATTGATGATGAGACTTCTATTGTTGAAGAACTCGATGAGATATTGGAACTTATCAAGAAGACTTGGGTGATTCTTGGCATCAACCAGGAGCTGCACAACCTTTGCTTTTCATGGGTTCTGTTCCACCGCTATGTGGAGACAGGGGAAATCGAGGACGACCTTTTATTTGCAGCCAGCAATCTTCTAGCAGAAGTTGAAAATGATGCCAAATCTATGAAAGATGTCGATTACTCAAAAGTTTTAAGTTCTACGTTGACCGTATTTTTGGGGTGGGCAGAGAAACGGCTGCTTACTTATCATGACACTTTTAGCAATAGTAATATTGACTTAATGCAAAGTGTTGCTTCTTTAGCCGTTACCTCAGCAAAAATATTGGTGGAGGACATTTCTTCAGAGTACAGGAAAAGGAGAAAAGAAGTTAATGTAGCCCGTGACCGGGTTGAGACCTACATCAGATCTTCTATTCGAGTGGCTTTTGCTCAGGTTAGTACTCAGAACTCCTCCATCGTCTGTCCGATACTTTTACCTATTTCCCTAGCTTGATGGTAATCGTGGAGGACCGGGACCCTATGACTGAGATATTGTACAGCCAGTGCTGAGCTGGAAATTTTCTGCTTTTTGATGCTTCAGCATATGTCTTTGTGAGGGACAATAGAGAGAGTGAGACACTTCTTGTTTCCGAAGTATGTATCAGGAAGTTCTTGGGTAAGACTGTCATACAGTAGGATGGGATGAGGTTTTGGGATTTTATGGGTGAGTTCTCAACTCAAAACTCGTAACCTTAATGGGTAGCTGAAGCCTTGAAGGTGCTGAACTGTACACCATATAGTTCTTGTCCTGTTCTATTGTACGATTGTCTTATCGAAGTATTTTGACCATGGCCTGGGCTTGAAGATTACAACTTTTCATATGGCATAGCTGTTTATAGAAGAAGCGTGTCCACTTTACACCTCTGGTCTAATTTTTTTTCAAAAGAGGTAAGAATACATGATGAGCAATAAGGTCCCCCTACCACCTCTGGTCTAAATTGTTTGAAGTTTGATCTACTTGATTCCCTTGAAGTCACTAGGAAGCTACTATGTGTCTCCTTGTTGAGCTGTTTGTTTCCATGATTGGCTGTACTAAGTCTTTTGCCTACTTCATGTCACCTATCAGTTCCTAGTGTTGGCGCAATGTTGTTCTCACCTTTCACTTGATTTTTTTCTTTTTTTTTTCTTTTTTAAGGGTCATTACATTGCTACATTCATTCTCACTTGTTAGTCTTGTTGTCCATACCACAGAAAATGGAGAAGATTAACTTGAGCAAGCGATCATCTGAGAGGCATCAACATGCAATTCCCATTCTGTCTCTCCTAGCACAAGAAATAACCGAACTGGCGCTTAATGAGAAGGAACTTTACAGCCCTGTATTGAAAAGATGGCACCCTCTTGCTGCAGGTGTGGCTGTTGCCACTCTTCATAATTGTTTTGGCAATGAGCTAAAGCAATTTGTTACTCGCGTAAGTGAGTTGACACCTGATGCTGTGCAAGTGCTGATAGCTGCTGATAAGCTGGAAAAAGAACTTGTACAAGTGGCAGTCGAAGATGCGGTGGAAAGTGATGATGGTGGAAAGGCAATAATCAAGGAAATGCCGCCTTACGAGGCAGAGGCTGTGATAGGAACGTTGGTTAAATCATGGATTAAGACGAGGATTGACCGGCTGAAAGAATGGATTGACAGAAATATCCAACAAGAGGTGTGGCCTCTCTCTATTCTCCCTTCATCATCCTTCCATTCAGTCTCGGTGTTTCTGTGATGGTTAACCTTATCGGCTTATCTGCGCTGCAGGTGTGGAATGTGCAATCAAATAAGGAGCGAGTTGGTCCATCTGTAATAGATGTTTTGCGTATCGTGGATGAAACTGTAGAGGCGTTTTTTCTGCTACCGATACCTTTACAGCCTGCTGTGGTTACTGAATTGATGATTGGTCTTGACAGATGCCTTCAACAATACATCATGAAGGCCAAATCAGGCTGCGGTGAGTTGAGAACTTGAAATGGTATCTAGTTATCTGGTTTCCAAATCTTCCGAAAGATTTCTTATTTCCAATTTTACTTGCAGGGGCTGAAAATACATATTTGCCTACATTGCCTGGCTTAACCAGGTGTTCAGCTGGCTCCAAATTCTTTAAAAAGAAAGAAAAGTCTCAGATGCCCTCGAGGAGGAAGCCACAGGTTGGTGGTACAAATGTGGATGATCTTTTTGGTATATCGCAGTTATGTGTTCGGATCAACTCGATGCAGCGCATCCGCTCTGGAGTGGATGCGCTAGAGAAAAAGATTGTTGCTTACCTGAACAATCTTGGGTCTACGGAAGCTGATGGTAATGGGTTAAGGACAAAGTTTGAACTTTCAATTGCTGCTTCTTTTGAAGGGATCTTACAACTGTGCAAGGTAACTGGGTACAAGATTGTCTTTCACGAATTGAATCATGTTCTTTGGAACGGTCTCTATGCTGGTGAAGTACAATCTTCTAGAATCGAGGGTTTCCTTCAGGAACTCGAGCATTTCCTTGAAATCATCGCGACAACTGTCCATGAGAGAGTCAGAACCCGTGTTATCACTGATGTTATGAAAGCTTCATTTCAAGGGTTCTTGTTGGTCTTGCTTGCAGGGGGGCCCTCCCGCAGTTTTACTCTACAGGATTCCCTGGTGATTGACGAAGATTTTAAGTCGCTAGTTGCACTATTCTGGTCCAATGGGGATGGCCTGCCATCTGATTTGATAGACAAGCATGCGAGTGCAGTGACGGCTATCCTGCCTCTTCTGCAGACAGAGACAGAGAGCTTGATTGAGCAATTCATCGAGGCAACAATACAGAGTTACGGTCCTTCCGCCAAATCAAGGCTACCGTTGCCTCCTACTACCAGTGAATGGGCTGCCACTGAGCCAAATACACTTCTAAGAGTACTATGTCACCGAGACGATGAAGTGGCAGCTAAGTTTCTCAAGAAAACTTACAACCTGCCAACAAAACTAAGTTAGTCCTCTTGAAAGAACAAAGCATTAATGCTTTTATGGCTTTGATGTTGGAATGTTCCGAAGATTTCGGAATCTTGTAGGCGAAGCTGGGAGGAAGGGGTGCTCAGAAAACCTCATTTTGTGTGTACTGCTGTGTAAAATGAAGAAGTTGAGGTAACTTAATTGCTGGTAATAATTATCTTCGTAATTCTTTTATTTATTTATTTTACCTTACACATGTAAATAATTACATCATCCAATATGTTTACTGGGGTGGTTCGGAATCCTGTATTTATATATTTGTTCTTTTCGTATAAATGAGAGTTTTGTAGAGACTTGCTTGATTCATTTCACAGATATCTGCAGTTTTCCTTGATGAAAATGTAATTCCGAGCATGGACATGAGATCGTTACTAATACTCGCAGTGGGTACTCATTATTGAGCATTGTTGATCGTGAATTAATGCAAGTAATCAGGATTAAACGATGTATGCAGTCCGTGCATTTTCAGAGCTTTGTTCTCTCTGAAATGAAGGTCTTTGTTCAGGAGAACATGAATACAAGATCGGCCAACAGTTAATATTTTCCTTTCAAGTACCATCAGCTAATACGATTGCATATTTGCATATCACGCTAAGTGTATGTCTATAGTCTATATGAGGACCTTTTGTGCCGCATGAGATGATCCAAAATATATAACGCGATCGTAATCTGAAACTAAGTATTCGAAAGAGAGAAGGAAAAACAAAGGATCATCACTTTAGGAAATACAGTGCACTACAAGGTATGCTATTTCTCAAAGATCCACTGTTTTGGTACATGTTACACTCTGGCCCCAGATCGTGGACTATTCTCTTCCCATCGACATTGATGAGCAATTAGTAGAAATATTGTGGATATACTGGAGACAAAATCTTTGGCATAATATCAAACTTTGCTCTCGATCTCTCTCTAAAAGCCCAACCATATAAGCTATGTATGCATTACAAGTAACTGACCTATGAGCTCTCTATCTGAAGAAAAGAGTCAAAAATGTGAGGGAGGAATGACTATTGCCAAGGATTCCTTTTGGTGGCGCTGCTTTTTCTCGGGGTGTTAGAGCTCGTTTTCTGCCAGATACAAGAGTACGAATTGTTAGACCATAGATCATCACTAACGTACTAGTAGACTGATGTTATTAAGGAAATTGCCTATACAAGTGACATACCGATCTCGACTTCTTGCCCTTTCCCCTGATTCTGTTCTTTTGAGGCTTCAGTTTGTAAATCCGAACCATCCAGTGATGAGATGTAAATGCCTGAGTAGAGAAAAGTACACAAAGCACAACACTATCAGGAGTTGATCAGCGAAAAGGAAATAAAGAGAAAAAAACAAGTCTAGATAATGCCAGGCTAAGATCCATTATAATCTAAGTTGTTCCCTTGAACCAAAGTCGACTTCAAACAGTATATTTTCCTCTCGTAGGAGAGTTAAATGCAATCACGTGTTATTGGGGGGTGAATGTTTCTTGTACTGCTTACTTGGCAATTGGCATCAAAAGGTTTTAATTGACTACATTCAATACTGAAGGTGCCAGAATACTAGGACGATAACGTGACAGATAATGCAAATCAAAAGATTATTAAAGATTGTTATGCAATTAGAATACAGAAAAAGTTAGAATTGCTAATGCACTTCTCCCTTCAAGAAGAATTGCAAAAGTACAGTACCTCCTCAAAGTGTGTAAGCTTGAAATGTTTCTTCCCAATTTCAGTCCTGCGCACTCTGTCATATCCTTTTCCATCTGTCTCCACAAATCTAAATACAATACCACAAGTTAGGTGTTGTTTTTATATGAATTAGAATGAGCAAACGGAATGGGGAGGAATTCACAAGAACTTCATCGAGCTCAGATTGAAGTATAACCTGTAGTATGAGAGCTTGTACATCAAAGAATTTAGCATGGTTGGTGTTGCTTCAGAGTCAATCCGGTACTGTCCATCTCTCTTTTTACCAAAAATACGACGGGTCAAAATTAAACACACTAGCTAGCATTTCATTCTACCAGATGGTGCATCAAAAGAATGGATAATGAGAAAAGCTGAAACCAACTTTTCAGCAGGCGAAAACAACCAACCCCCCAAATTACTCATACAGATTGCACAACAAAAGATTCACTAAAGCAGTCCACCTACCAGGTAATCAGGTTCCTTAATATGAGGAAACACACCACCTCCTATCCGAACCATCCACAGGAACTTGTTGATATCATCACTCGGGTAGCCCACAAGACCTATTGAGACAATATGTCAAATGCAGTTTCAACATAGGTTAATGTAGAATTGAAGACATTCAGAAACCAACCTCCAAATACAACAAGGACATATTTAACATCCAGAGAGTTGTAAATTTCCCATGCTGCCTTTTCAGGAGAAGACATGGCAGTTCCAACAGTGGCAATGTGAGTGTTATTCCAGGTATTATTGTCGACAATCACAGTACGGTTAGCCATCGCGGTTGTTTGGTACCCATAATCCCACCAAGATGCCACCTGTAGAAAAGCTCACAGTTGATTTTACCAAAAAGTTGTGCTATTGTAGATTAGAAAGACTTTGGCTTGCTACAAAAACAAATTACAAGAAAACATTACATCAACCATGCTACAACTGACACAAAGAATGCACATACAAAAGTCTTTAGGCATAATATGGCCTACAGAACTGGTACATAAACCAGGTCAGACACATACTACCAACAGAATGGGCATAAATCAGTATTTGATAGGTCCTTGGATTTTCAGAGGTCAATCTTAAGATTAGATTCAGATGTAACTCGTCAAAACCCACAGACCAGGAGTCCATGACAAATACATAGAATGGCAACAACAACCGTGAATGGTAATGTCACAAAATTGCTTGAAGTAAGCTCCAAAGCTTCACTAACCGTCACATCAAAGCCAATATTACACTATGATTAAAGAAAATATGTTTTCTTCCAAGACAAGCACGTGAAGGCCAGAAACAGTCTTTAAATTAAGTGATGACACATCCTCACCAAGCAAGATCAAAGCACATGGTGGAGCTAACCTCAAAAGTCAAACCACTGCTCGACATAGGAATACATAACTAACATCAAACACCAAATCAGCCAGATTACCAAACTCACCTTATCATCCACCTCGGTGTTGTGGCTTAACCAAGCATAGGCCTCTCTGAAATCGTCAAAAACATGCAGACCATCATGTGTATGAGATGTCAAGACAATAGAAGGAGCTGAGTATGCTTCTGCTGCTGCCCACACACAATGAACCTACAAGAAAATCCAATTTTTGAGCTTAGACCTTTCTAGCCACTAAAGAGCATGAAAAATGAAGGGGTTGCAGGGTGGGGAAGGACAAGGTACAAAGAGTGAATAGAAACTACAGGGAAGGCAGACTGCATGATCTATACATTAGTATCAAGTTTGGCTGGAATCATAACCAACCATACAGTAGCTTTTTTATTTTTTTAGCTTTGAAATCCACCACATTAGAGAAATTGCTGAAAGCCACGCCTTCTATCTACAAATTAAAGGCCTAACAACAATCTGGGAAAGGAATTTGCATTCGAGCTCAGAAATTGTTCACAATCATCCCCTACGCGCAGAAACTAAAGATATTAATGTTACTACAATAGTATTGTCGTGAGTAAAAGAGCCAAAGAAAAGCACAAGATTAACATGAACACTATCCCAATACTCTTCCACCCTATTACTTACCCTTCTAACCTAGGACAAGGTATGGAGAAATAGTTAGCAGATATAGTAAAATAGCGCAGTTGCGCTGGATTAAAAGTTACACGCACCACAGTTTCAAAGGGTACATACCACATAGAAACCTCCCAGCAATATAATTAAGAATAAGGCGATCAGAGATGCTTCAAATGGCAAAACAAGTAGCCTTCTCTCAATACGGGACCTCAAAGAACCATTGCCTGTGGATTCCTTCTCCTTTTCCTTCTCCTTCTTTTTGCCCTTTTTTGAAGGTCGCTCCTTTGCAACATCTTCATTTTTATTAGTTTTCACCACATCACTTTGTATCACAGGACTGCTTGAAGTGGTATCTCCTGCCTTGATAGTTAATGCGAACTATTGTTTTTAGCTAAAAATCAAAGTCAAACATACGGAAAGAACTTAATGTGCAAGGATCCTCAATAGTCACCTCATTTTCAGACATATCTAATATTTCAGGCAACTGGAATTTTATAGATCGAGCAAAAACTTCAAAAGCTGAAGAAAGTGCTATTCCAGACAATATGCATGCTGCTGGAGCAAGTACAAGCATAAGGCGCACCTGCAAACAGGCAAAAGAACAGTCGCTCATAAATTGAGAAAGTTCCTACAGCCAATATAGTCAGTCGTTCACAATAAAGAGGAGTATTCCCTGATTTTCTTACCATGACTCCTGAAAAGTAAACTGATGTCACAATGTAAAGGATTACGAATGAGCTTGAATCAGACAAAGGTGAGAAACACGCCTGTTTTAAACATAACCCACGAAAGAAAAGACACATGTCACATAGGTATATCAAAAAGAAGCTCTTATGGATCCCTACAAATCAAGGACGATAAATTATAACGTACAATAATTCCAGCGGGCACTAAGAAGGCCAAAACGTTAATGTCCATGAAGTAAGATGGCCATGTAGGCGGTTGGTGTTCACTGACACTAGCAATGATTGGTATATATTTGCTGGCATAAGTTCTGAAGACAACACCACAAAACAAGAGAAGATAGGTCAGATAGCCTCAGAAAGATTGTCATATTACCAAGGAAGATGGTTGGTGGAGCAACAGCAACTGAATCCAGAAGGGGAGTCTCGCCACTCTGTCTTTAGCATGCTAAAGATGTTCAAGAAAAATCTACTTTTATGTGCGCATGGACAAGCCTGGGTATCTGTACACAACTACATCGATATAAATATGCATAAACAGGAACGTACGGATCAAGAAGGCTCAGACTTCGTCCACTCCATCCCATAGTTGGGCTAGAAGCAACCAACGCCACAAGTACTGCTGCTACAGCAAAACAAGCTGCTCTGAACAACCAAAAAAATTTGCAATCAGCCAAACATACATTCATAAAAATTAACTTAAAAGGCTCCATAATTGCACAAAACACACGAACAACCTTCCTTCTTCACGGCAACTTGTCAAGGATATAATCTATACTAATCCAGAGGAAATTGGTTAACCATAAAATTTCTTTAACTGGTAAACCAAGCAAGGATAATGGAATAAAGCAAAATGACTCATAAAACTGTTTGAGCTTCTTATATTGTGAAGTAATCAGTCGGTGCGATTCTTGCAGCAATTTTCACTTTGGGTCATCCGTGCGCAACTTCTGTATGTTTCAATAAGAGTAAGACTTGCGTACAACTGACCACCCCCCTCAACCCGCCTTATGGCAGGAGCCTTTAAGGCGCTGGGGTAATGATGATGTTGTAGGTAAACCAAGCAACGAAATAACAAAACTTCCAAGAATCTAAATCAGGAAAAACTACCAAGAACGAGATTTATAAATGGTGAGGTTTAGAAATGAATCGCTGAAGCAAATCTTAAGTGATTTGTAAGACCAACTCATTTGAATATGTGTTTTAGACGTCTCTTATAAGAATTTGGGTTGAGTGAGCTACTCGAGCTAGAGTGCTAGACATTCTCACTCCACAACAAATGCCATCATAGTCACATCTTATCTTCTTCTTCTAATGTCACTCATTTTAGAGATATCAACTCTAATCATTAAGTCTGTCCATACCTTATGGTCAGACAGCTCAGACAACCGGCCAAATCAATCATATTTCTTTGTTCTATCAACAATGGAAAATGGGAAATATTTCACTAAACACAATGTAATAAAATCTAAACCACCACAAGTAACACCTCTGGCATGAAGATTCAGACAACATCCTCTTCCTGCAGGGGTGTTGAAAAAAATTATAATTTTAATCACACTAAACAATTGACCAGAATGACTTACACGCCAATAGATATAACAAGAGTTACAGCTACTTTGAACATCTGTGGTGAAAGAATCCCCTTGATGTAATACACAAGAGCAACCACATGAAGAATAATGAAAACCTGCAGCAATCATTCCAAATTAGACTAAACAAGAATGATTTATGCATGCAACCCCATCCTAACAAGCATAATTAGACATGACGCACACTAAAACATCATCTTTAAATGAACATCCAAAACTCATTAAAATCAAATGTCTTATGCATGTATTGGATAGAATATGACAGAAAATGGCTTACCAAGAACGATGCGAAATGCTCCGACGTCATAACTGCATTAAAGCCAACAACAGGGACGAGAGCAGCTAAAAGTGTGCCCAAGACAACCTGTACACATGATGCAAAACATTAGACAAGCCAGTTTACTGTGACAAATTTAGATAAGCAGTATACAGGACAGATAGATTCAACAAATACAATTGGTTTATGACGCAAACTGTTTAGGTTCGAATTCAGATAAGCAAACAATCTTATGCCAGAAATAGACAGATGCCTGTCGAAAGATTACTAATGACTAATAGTCTAATACTAAGCTGTTATCTTAAGCTACAAGAATATCAGAACATATTTACAAACACAAAGGATGGTATTTCTTTGCTCTTTCACTAGGCAAGTTGACACCAAAAAAAAAAAAAATGTTTACTGATTCAGATCCACTGAACTATCAGATAATCGAACTCATTCTATATACTAGTGTTCATTACAAGACAACAAAAGGCATGAAAGCCAAACTCTTTTTAATGGTGCACATCTCCCCCCCCCCCCCCAAACAAAATAAACCTAGAGACAAGCACAAGGAAAAGGAAAAAAATGGAAGGTAATAAACTTGAGATGATTGTATCATTTATTTAGCAATATCAAAAAGATTTGTCCCCCCCCCCCCTCTTCAATACAACGCCTCATGATACACCCTTCTGGTGGGACCCATCCCCGGACCCTTGTGTTGCGGGGAGCCCAATGTGCACCAGGCTGCCCATTTTTGCCCCTTAACAACAGTCATGATAAAACCATCGCAACAATTCCCATGAAATAGGAACAGCTTAATCATAATTCATGAGTAATTTGAAATTTCAAATATTGAGATGTTCTATCTTAGCTTCTTTATTGGAAGCCCCATTTCTTTCAGTACCAAGATTCTCTTGACAAACAAAAGAGAAGCTAACAGCCATGAAGGATAAACGTACCAGAGGAGCATATGCGATGTACAGCCTGTGCGAGTACCGGCCAGTTACAATGCACAGAAGAACATGCATAGGAATAAGGTTAATGATGAAGGTGTATCCTCCCCAGGAGCAAACCTAAAAGAGAAAACGTACGTGTCATTCAATATACTATTAAACGGCTCAGCAAGAAAACTTCCTTGGAACTAAAGCATACCATATAAAAGTATGCTATCGCATTCAAAGTCGCATAGAACAGGGAACCAGTATTGAGAGTCTGCACCCAATAACAATCACAGTTAAGTTTCTTTAAAATGCTTAGGACACTTCAGCAGTTTACAACCATAGGCATGAAACCTACAACACAATAGAAAAGACCAACAAATGGTATACAAAACCAGGCAAACAACACAACAAACTCACCTTGACGTAAAGATAGAAAGTGAATATCAAAGCAAATATAGCCACAGCTTCATTGTCATAGCTGCCTGCCACAGATCGGGATATATAGGAAGGCACCTGAAAAATAGTACCTGGTAATAAGTTCCCAAATGGGAAGTCACAATTAAAAGTTTACGATTAAAGAGCTCTATTTCTCAGTTCTACACTTCAGCTTCTCAAACCAGTTGTATTTCAAAGATTATTGTATTATTTCCGCCTGGTTACCTCAGAAACACTACCTTCCAACATCCTCTAACAATTATGTCGTCACTTTTGTTTTTGTTTTCCAGACTATCCCATTAGATAGAAGAGCATAACTTATGGTAAAGGAAATTGAGAAAACATGTTCGCAATGGAAAAATGCTCTTTGGCTTCCACTCCTAGGTTTTCTGGGAGCAATCTCTGAGATGCTGACAAGGCAAAGGTCAGCAATCATATATGGGTTTACACACTAAGGTGTATACAACTATACAGCTGTTTGCATGGGGAGATTCTGTTTTAGCAAACACAGTAACCTTTTTAGGGAAACTTCTCAAAACAAAGTAGAAATTAGAAAAAGGCATATGTTCTCAAGCGAGGTGCTAAATTTGTACCAACAATTTCAAATAATCTTTGGGGATATGGTGTCCGGATGGATCAGCCAAAATCTAGCAACAAAGGGTCCAAAGGGTAAAACACAGCCGTAGCCTGTGGTACTCATAGCCTACACCTATATTCTAGTTCAATCATCAAAAACACCAAGCCTGGAAAGTAGATAAAAATAACTCTAGTAGGCTAACCATCTCAACAAGAAGAAAGCACTGTTAATCTCAGCTTACACCTCAGATAATTTACTGTAATCTCAACTCTTTGTATTCGAATATTAGGTGAACAAAAATGGTAAGATTCACTTAAGGTACATAGCTTTCAGCCTTGCAAGAAGCCAAGAACTAAAAAGTGCATGCAGTCAAGGAGAAATCAGAAAATATGAGTTTACCATGCCCAAGAGTAAAGCAGCAGTTAGTCCTGCACCTGGACCCTTCACTTCCTGAAAGACATTATATAAGACATCAACCAACCGCATTGGAAAAGAAAAAATGAATTTCTGTTTTCCTGTGGTAAGCTTAACACGTGATGTCAAAAGCCAACCTTTGTCAGAAGATAGGTGGCCCATGACGCAAAAGCGGAAAATATGGGTGCAGTAAATACACAGACAGTTTCAACAGACAAAGGAATGTTCAAAGAATTCAGTAACCTGTCATCATAACATACAAAAGTTAGCTTTCACCCTACTCCATACAAAGATGCAAACTCTTATGGGCATATGGAAATGTACATAAACAAGATAGTGAGCTATTGAGCTTTTTAAGAAAGAAAGAATTAATGAACCATGATTTAAGTGAATAATTAGATGAAACATAAACCCAGCTTCCAAACTTACCACCATAGTGTGCCTGCTGTGAGAGTTAAACCAGGATACACTGTTCCACCAATTACACGACCAAGTGGATACCTTTGCAAAAAAAAAAAAAAAAAAAAAAAAAAAAAAAAATGAGTCACAGTCAGTATACTGGATCATTGATTAACCAAAGTAAAAGTTATTAATACAATTTCTGGGACAACAATTACCAAGTCCTGTCGTCAAACCAGTTCCAAAAGTCATAGATGCCATTCTTCGTAAGAAACTGAAGTTGCCCAAAAAAAGGAACAATGTCAAACATCGCTTAAAAGTATTTGCATAACTAAAGCTGAACACTAGTTAAAGCTACCAAAAAAAAAAGGAAAAGTGAAGATACCACCATCAAACATGTAAAATAAGAAGTTACAGGAAGTGCTATACTGACTTACGTGTCTAGCAAATGGGAGTACCCATGTTATCTTATTGACTACACATCAATCATACAATCATAGTAAAAGTCCAAAACCAGGTACCAAGGGCAGAAAACTGACTAGTATTCATTGTCAAACTACCATCATAAGCTCAGTGTAACTAACACCACAAAGAATTTATTAGAGCTACGCCTACTTCTCCCAAACTTCAATCTTTCTAGTGCAAATCTACTCTACAAGACATTAAACCAGGAGACACTAGGCAACAGCAAGTGACAGGGTTGCTATGAATTATCTACCAAAGTGCCCCAGAAAGCCAAAATCATCCAGGTCCCTGCCTGTGTACCCGCCATAACATTGATACATGTGTGCACTATACAAACCCCAAAGGAGGACAATGTCATCATATATCAATCAATACAGGTTTTGTAATTAATTCAATCAATTATTAAAATAAAATTAATCTGTGCATTAGACAAGTGTCTTGTGGTTCATATTTCATAGTCACATTCCGCTTTTTGCCAACCAGTTTCAAGGTTCTAAAATTGCATTATCATATTGATCAATTGCAGCAGATAAGAATTAGCCTTTTATTAGCTGGTGAATGCAAGTTCACCTAAATTATGGGAACATGGAGTCAATGAAATATAATAACAAAATTTATATAGAAATGTGGGGAAAGATGCACTGAGGTGATCTTTCAGACGTGTTAACTACGTGCTAATTGTGACTCGAGAACAGATCATGCTAGCTCCTATAAATTTGACTTCTCAAACTAATAATTCTATCATTGCTTTGTGCATTATCTTGTTTCAAAGTATAATGAAATAAGCTCAATTTCAATAGATGGTTGCCTCCTCATCCTCGTTTGATATCACCCTTTCCTCATTTTTGCACTTGCACCAAACTCTTGCCTGGAAAGCAAACAAATTTCACTCCAGGCAAACGTAGTTTTCATCACTAAGTCATTTTGAATAGCTGATATAGCCACACACCCACTTGTCTTGGCTAGTGGGTCAAGATTCTATGAGTTTAATGACTTCAAAAAGGATAAACGGACCATCTCTTGCTTAGCTTCATAATTTCATACTCACTCCAGGTAATCATCTCAGTGGAAATGGCAGAGAGTTGACCCTCATTCATTTGGTCCACACTCCACACAATGGGTTTCTCAAATGATGTCTTCCACACATAACGTGCTAGGAAAGTGTTGGACGGTTGAACCTTCACACCAGTCGTCCACTTTTACTGTTTTTTCTCACATAATGTCTCTTCCATCAAATTTGTAATCAGATTTTCCAATTCAAGAGAAAGATTGACCAAGAAGGGCAACTCATGATGTTGAACAAACTTTAAGCTTAAAAGACCTATTCCCATACCTACTCTTGTGGTCTATCCCTAAACGGAAAGGGATGGTCAAGGCAAGTGGTTTATCCCTATAAAAGCAAAGTCGTACCTTAAGAGACTAACGAAAACTCAGTTACATTCCCTTGCAGACTACAGTGTAGCATATGCTCCCCACAAGTTGTAGCATAAGCTCCCATAGTCTAGCCCCAGAAAAAAGGGATGGTGAAGCTTAAGTGGTCTAGCCCTGATATAAGCAAAGTCCTACATTTGGAGACTTAACAAAAGCTTGATCACCTTTCTTGCAGACTAAAGCATATCATATACTCCTAGGAATTCGTACCAAGATACCACCTTTTGCCATATTTCTAGACGAGAACCATAATTTCTAATAAACTAAGCTGCCGCACTGGCACAATCACCTTATAGCACCGGAATTTTGCCTAAAGCTGCAATTAATAATCACCAACCACGCAATCAAATACACAACATTCCAGCACCGATCACTAAATCATCGTACTCGAAACTTATCAAACCACGAAAAAGTCGAAAAATTGTCAATCCAACAACACTGAAACTACACCCAAATCAAAATGCTAAAACCAACAGATGCTTGAACATACTTTAAGCGTAGAAGACCTAATCCAGTACCCACTCTCGAGGTCTAGCCCCGGTGGAAAGGGATCGTCAAGGTCAAGTGGTCTACTGGTCTACCCTGATTAAAATCAAAGTCCTACCTTTATAGACTAACGGAGACTCAGTGACTATCCTTGCAGACTAAATATATTCCTCATAATTAATAGCATTTACACTCATTGCCTAGCCTCACTGAAAAGAGAAGGCGAAGCTTAAGTAGTCTAGCCCTGATAAAAGCAAAGTCCTACATTTAGAGACAAACAAAAACTCACTCACCTTCCCTTGCAGAGTAAAACGTCTCATATACTTCCCCAGAATTCATACCAAAATACCACCTTTTGCGATATTTTTAGCCCACAATCACATATTTCTAATAACATTTAGTTGCCACACTAGCACAACTACCCTTTAGCACCAGAATCTAGCCTAAGCTGTAATTAATTTGATCACTCAATAATCACCAACTACGCAATCAAATACGCAACGTTCCAGCACCGATCACAATGCATAAACCTCGAAACTTACCAAACTACGAAAAAGTCGAAAACTTGCCAATCCAACAACACTGAAACTACACCTAAATCAAAAATGCTAAAACTTCTACATTACGAAATAAAAGTCAAAAACAAAGTAAAAGTGATGATCAACCTGAGTAACACGATAGTTGAAGTACGGATCAAACTCGTGAATGACACTCTCGTACTTAATTACCTGCAAAAACGACGTCACGTTACAATCAAATCCAATCCAATTCAATCAATTGTTATTATTTGCAGACAATCGAATCGGTGAAACCCTAATTTTAAGAACAGATCTAATTGGAGAGAAGAGAGATAGAGAGGGAGAGAGAGGCGTAACGGAGAAGAGACGAATCGAGAAGGCGAGAACGCCGATCAAAATGAGGATGAAGACGGCGAGGACATTTCCGAAGGCGTTACGAAGCGAAGATCCGGTGCTAATGGCGGACTCAGGGGCCGCCATTGATGAAGGTGTTGGAGCTTGCCAATGTGGAGAGAGAGAGTGAGGAGAGAGAAAGAAGGAGTGGGGTTTTGGGGAGGGACTGGTGTGTGTCTAGTTGAAGAAGATCTTCATGGTGAAGCTTCAAGACTTTGCTCAAGACCAACGACTTTGACCAAAAAAAAAACATATATTAAAAATTAATTAAGATTAGCAATTACTACCAAAAATGTTTTTAGAGTAATTAAATTAAATTTTCACAAGAGTATTATTATTATTACAATTAAAAATGCATTTAAAAAATATATTTAATAATTTAAATAAACTATCACGAAAATGCAATCTTTTTTGTTGAAAGTTGGAATCTAGAGACCGGGACTAACCGACTAGTAGTGAGAAAAATGGCACATATATTGCTTGATTTTTGAGTTGGAAATAATGATTTGTAGGGGGTGCTTTTCAATTTCAAGTTCTAAGTTCATCATTACACACAGATTTGTAAATGATTCTTTCAAAAAAAAAAAAAAAAAAGTTTAAACGAGCTTGAGCATTCCCGAAGGTAGTTAAACTAACCATGCTTGTGATACTAGAGTTAATGTAATTTGGGTCAGTGTTATTCTTGAGGTATTCTATGATTCAACTTAAAAAACAGTGAACTTATATAGATAGTTTGGTTATCAATTTTAGTTATTATTTAATTATCTCATTGATTTTTAACATCTTTAGATAATTCAGTTAGAAGTTGCATTTCAGTCATACGGAGTATGAGGGAATCAATAAATTATTGAGTGCGGACTTATTTGGAGTAGCATAAAAAGAAAGAGCTCTTAATTTATCTCCATCTTTTGAATGATGAAGGGCGCTCCTAATTTAATAAATAAAAATTAATATTTTTTTTAGTCGAGAATTAAAAGAAAATGTACTTCTATTTGGATCAAGTAGAGTATATATATATATGTCAGACCTCGAAAATAAAACTCTATCGATGTGGTTAGCTTAGCTTTTGACAGGTTTGTTGGACATAGAAGCTCAAAATTTTGCCCTACATCCCAAACCTAAAAAACAAGTTATCTCTTCTCAAGTTCTCATAAACACGTTTAGGGTAAATTTGTTTTTTTAGAGGGTAAAAGACTAAAAGTTCACCTCAAAAAATGGCTCCTCCTACTTGAGATTAAACACACCCACACCATGATGTGTTTAAACATAAACGGAGATAGTCTAGGGTACGAATAATATATCCAACAATTTATTTATACTTTTGAATATCCTTTTTTATTTTGTGGTACCACTAATTATCGTAAACTCTACTAATTCTATCGAAAAATAAGCCATGTGAGCATCACCAAGGAAAAACCCCATATCACCCTCTCCTCTCCGCTCTCGAGTTCGAGCGAACAAACAAAACGAGGAGACAAAAAAAGAGGAGAGAGAAAATCGTCTTCAAAACATCTCTTCGTATACCAGGTTAGCTGCTCCATCTACAAATTATACTTCATATTATCATTATATAAGCTCTTAATTCTGTAAATCTCATGATTATATGCTTTTTTTTTAAAAAAAAAATTAATTGAATTTGATTTACATACGTGCTGCTGCTTTTTTTTTTTTTTTTTTTTTGGTGTGATATAGGGTTTTGATTCTAGTTAAAGTTTCAATCTTTAGCGTCAGCTTCAAATTTTATGTTTAGGATTTTGTTTTATCTGTGGTTAAGCTTGGAATTTGGATTTGATTTTTGGGTATTTGTATTTGAATTGATTTGTTATGTTGGTATTTCTAATTAGGGTTGAATAGAGGTGATAATATAAGATTAATTGGATCTTCTTGAGCAAGTTTTTGTTGAATTTTTGTGGGTTTTCGTTCTAGTAAATGATTCGGGTGAAAAGATGAGATTTTGATTTCGATTTGAGTAATTTTTGGATTCAACTCTAGGGTTTTCTGGGTTAATTTTTTTTTTTTTTTTTTTTTTTTGAAATTTATAGGATATTTGCTTGTTTCTCTGCAGTCTAAGTTTGGCCCGAGGTCGTGGAGTTGGGGAAGGCGGTATTAACGGAGGTATGGCGGCCCTGAGAGAGTTACTACCTCCCGCAAAATCGACGACAGCAACTCAATATGATCACTCAAATGATCCCTGGTTCAAGAACCGTTTTTCGGAGCAAGAGGATGAGAAGACCGTGGCTGTTAAAGCAGCGGAAGTACCACCTTATTTGAAGAGGCAGAAGTTTGTGCCTCGTAAACCGGAGGATTTTGGGGATGGTGGGGCATTTCCGGAGATACATGTGGCTCAGTATCCATTGGGGATGGGCAGGAAAGACTCAAAACCGGGTTCAAAGATATTGCCTGTCACAGTGGATAGTAAAGGGAATGTTGCGTTTGATGCGATAGTTAGGCAGAATGAGAATGCGTCAAAGATTGTTTATTCACAGCATAGGGATTTGGTACCGAAGATTTTGAAGGGTGAGGAGGAGGAGATGGATGTAGAAGAGGAGGAGCTGCAGAAGGAGATTGAAGAGACCATGGAAGCTACTAAAGCTGCTCTTGAGGAGATCGTTAATGCCAAGTTGAGTGCTGCTCAGCCCAAAAATGTGCCAAAGCAATCCTCTGATTCTAAGTTCATCAAGTATCAACCATCACAACAATCTGCTGCCTTTAATTCTGGTGCAAAGGAGAGGATTATTAGAATGGTAGAGATGCCGGTGGACCCTCTTGAACCTCCAAAGTTTAAGCATAAGAGGGTTCCGAAGGCCTCTGGCTCACCACCTGTGCCAGTGATGCATTCCCCGCCTCGTCCTGTGACTGTGAAAGATCAGCAGGATTGGAAAATTCCTCCTTGCATTTCAAACTGGAAGAATCCCAAGGGTTATACTATTCCTCTAGACAAGCGGCTTGCAGCTGATGGAAGAGGTCTTCAGGAGGTACAAATTAATGACAATTTCGCTAAGCTTTCTGAGGCCCTTTATGTGGCAGAGCAAAAGGCTAGAGAAGCTGTGGCGATGAGGTCGAAGGTCCAGAAGGAAATGGCCATGAAAGAAAAGGAAAAGAAGGAGCTTGAGTTGCGTGCTTTGGCTGCTAAAGCACGATCTGAGAGGACAGGTGTTGCAGCTCCGGTGACTGCTCCAGCTCCAGCCGGTAGAAATATGGATGTAGATGATGCAAGGGATGATTATGGCGGTAGGGAGGAGAGAGAAGATAGAAGAGAAGTAATTAGAGAGTCTAAAGAAGAGAGGGAGAATAGGTTGCAGCGTGACAAAATTCGTGAGGAGAGGAAAAAGGAGAGGGAAAGAGAGAGGAGGTTGGAAGCAAAGAATGAATCTATGGGGAAGAAGAGTAAGATCACTAGAGATAGGGATCGTGACATTAGTGAGAAGGTTGCACTTAATATGGCATCTGTTGGGGGGGCTGGAAAAGGAGAAGTCATGTATGACCAGAGGTTGTTCAACCAGGACAAAGGCATGGACTCTGGTTTTGCTACAGACGATCAATACAATGTATACGACAAGGGCTTGTTCACTGCTCAGGCTACACTTTCGACACTCTACCAGCCGAAGAAAGATGTGGATTCTGATGTCTATGGTGGAGCAGACGAACAGCTTGAGAAATTAAAGAACACCGAAAGGTTCAAACCCAACAGGGCATTCACAGGCACTTCAGATAAAGCTGCTCCACGAGACGGGCCTGTCGAGTTTGAGAAAGATGCTCCTGCTGAAGAGGCAGATCCATTTGGTCTTGATCAATGGCTGACTGAAGTGAAGAAGGGTAAGAAAGCAGGTGGTGGAGGTACCATGAGAGCGAGTGGTGGTGGTGGTGGTGGTTCTCATGACGGACATGATGGAGGTTCCGGGAGAAGCCGGATCAATTTTGAAAGGGGAGGGAAGTAAATCCCACATTGTACCGATTTTCGGTTCGATATAGGGCGCTTCTTCGTTCTTGTGTTCCATTAATCTCTCAGCTTACTGTACAATATCTACTCTTGTGAGAAAAGCTGTAGTCTTTCATTTCGGAAAATTTTCGTATTGAAACCCTGTTTCTCTTTTATCATTCATGGCTATTTCATACAGTAGTTCAGAATTCTAATGCTGTGACAGACCTGCTTCAGACTTTCCTTTTAGATTTTTTTATGCCAATTTTTTTACAGAAATGCTTGGTTCAACTGTATGGTTATATATGTACTTAAAAGTTAAAACGATAGCTACTACTGCTACACCTATAAACCATGAATTATTTCTTACTGTTCACACCAGAATTTTTTTTTTTTTTTCGACTGACTGTTTACGCAAGTTGATGTTATACTTTTACCATCAATAACTTTGAATCACGAGTATTAGCTAAGAACTATTTTTCGAAATAATGCTCAAAAAACAAACATTAAACAAAATGGGTCGGGAAAAAACTTGTTCAACATAATGGGGTGCACGTCACCCATTTGAAAAACCGCAAAGGAGTATGGCGGTTTCAGGACTTGTGAACAGTAAAACAGAAATCTCAAATTTTGTGAACATTAAAACTGTGAATAGTAAAACCGCTAGTCCCCGTGGCGGTTTTACTATTCACAATTTCTTTTTTTTTTTAGTCTTAAAACCGCCAATGGTTGTGGCGGTTTTACATATGGGTGACGTGCACCCCATATGGTTGAACAAATTTTTTTTCCACCCATTTTGTTTAACATTATTTTTTCGAGCACTATTTCGTTAAATTGTTCATTAGCTAACCGTTATGAATTTATAATATTGAATTGAATGGTACCAAAAATTACCAAAGTCAAGATGGTAACAATTTATGGTATTGTGTATGTACTGGTCCGTTTTCGCTCATCCGTCTCCGAAACACAGTGGGATTCGGTTTCAGAAAGGCTATATAGATTCATGTTTCTTATGGAATATTTGTACTGTTTTGTTCTTTTCTTTAACCCTGTCTAGATTTGTTTAGTAGTTCATCTTCTGCTTGCTCTTTGTATTTTGTGTTTTAGAAGCTTATGGCATACAATAACGAGATGGCTATTAAAGAGCTAAATGCAGTTATGAAATTCAGAGGCTTAAAGGACGAGCCCCAGTTGCGTGCAGTGGAGATAGGTACCGTAATGCTTACTAGAGGCGTGCAAGCAAAAGGTCTACAGGACGAGCCAGAGTTGCGTGCACAGGCCGCTGAAGCACACTCTATAAAGCCTCTCGTCGCGGCTGTGCTCGCAGGTTCTGGCCTTGAAAAGGATGTCACTGGGGACATCTGTTTTGGACTTTTGGGGAGTCTGAACTGGTAAATTGGTTTTTACTGATTTAGTTCATAAGTAGGTGCAATTGTGCAAAGGTGCAAGAGGTTTTCAGATTATTTCTTGAAATTGTGATGCTTTCTAAACATCGGGTGTTTCTTGCGTAGAGAGCTATTAGACACGCGGTACTCATAGTTTGCGAAAGAATTATCACAAAATCGCAGTGTCAAGTGTAAAAAACTTGCAGTGTACAAATGACTTGCCATATCCTAAAACCCAAGTAATGAAGAAACTTTTTGAGACGCTGTGCAAGCGTGCATCCAAGTAATGAAGAAACATTATCGTCAGTATTCCAGAAAATGCGCCATCACACGAGGGAGTGTCAAAAATCATTCCTCGTAAATGGATCAAAATAAACTGTATCTATTTCGTGTCACACAGACTTCAACAGAGGCTGTCTTATACGATTACGGAACAAGAATGTTACAAACATCCATTACAATTTACAAGCATCTTCATTGAAAATCACAATCGCATGTGATCCTAAAATGGAGAATCCGTAAATTGATCGAAAACTGTTTGTCTAGTGTGCTGTCAGAACTTGTACATTGCACATCTTCAGTCGACGTTATGCACTCTTTACTGATACACTAAGCAAAAACTTGAGAATCAATTTGCTCGACTTTTGGGAAAATCTCTCTCAATTTGAAGGTGTAAGTCGGAGATTTTGCCTGAGAGGTAGTACAAAGATGATTAGTGAGGTAATGAGTGCTAGGAAGAACAAAATCACACAATAAGTAACCCTATAGGTTTTCCGCGCAATATGTTGCAGCAAAAAAAATAATGGCTTAACCAAGTTAGAAGGGGAGGGGGGAAAATTAAAATATCAGAAAGAACTGCATACAAATGCACAACTGCAACTCCAGAGATAGGAGAACCAAGCAAAGCTTGGTCTAGAGGGGAAGGAATGAGCTTGATGACCTTGAGGTCACGAGTTCAACCCCTCGAACTAGCATCCCATCATGGGAGGAGGGTCCTCTAACGAGGACTACTCCGTCTTTTTTACGAAATAACGAGACAGATTCGATCCACCTCCCCACCCCCCCACCTTCTCTACCATAGGATGGGCCCTCAAGTCCCACTGGCCCAATCTTGAATAGTAGGAGGTTCGGTGGAGCAGCCCGCTTACCTCTTCAGACAAAAATAGAACTCTAGAGAGAGGAGAAAAAGATCAACAGCCTGCATGCCACAGTACTGAGGTGCTGAACCACTATGCCAAGACAATCCTGTGTATGTAAATTAATTTCTATAGTTTCAGAGGGGAGGCAACCCCTGATGGCAGTTTGGTCAACAAATCTAATCAGTCGATAGTTTCCATCAGGTCATTGAAGTTCATTACTCAGCAGCAAATTTATATTGGGGAATCGTAAGTTGCCCAGAAGTATATAGAATTTATGAAGTATAGCAAAGAAAGTCTCTCAAAACTAAGCCGTCACGCAGCAATTCAGACATTTTTTATGGATTCAAAATGTAAAGATTCCTATAGACCTTTGTTAACCACTGTGAAACTCTATAATTGACCTCAATCATAACTCCAAGAATACGTTGTGCATCAACTCACGGAGTTTCCCTACTCCTAGAGGGGTTGGAACTTGGAACCTGTAGTTTGTAGATGGCTTTGACTGGAAGCTTCATACTCACATAGTAACGTGACCCAACCTAGAGTCTGCTTATGGGCTTTGGGTGAATATATATATATAAAAAAAAACATCAATGAGAAGCATGGGACAACTCGAGAAAGCTTATATAGTTGAAGATCACAAGCCAAACCCCCTAAGGGTTATGACATTACTTTTCAAGTAGCAGTCGTGCACTCTCTTAGTAACAAAAAAGTACGAAATTCTTAAGGGAAAGCAAATATGATGTATGTCTGATACTCGGATAGGAAGAACATTGTCAACATAATCAACCGATTACGAGAAGCGATCTAATTTGTCTACAGTTCGAATGACTACTATTTTGACTGTCAAATTTAACACTTCCAAATTCTATTCCCAGATTTTTTTTTTTTCTATCTGGTTGTGGCATGAGGCCCTGACCCTCAGACATAAACTTCAACTACTACTCTATCAGGTATATTCAAGATTCAAGAAGCATAATTGGAGGAGTCCTGAAAGAAAGAATACAAATGATTTCGAAACTAAAACTCTAAAAGGATAGAAGGCTTCCAAGGATTCATCAAAGTTCCTTGGCCTCAGGTTTAAGGAGCTAGACCCTCAAAGCCAAACCTAACTCCTAATCTCTCGATGCAAAGAGACAACCATGGCTTAAAAATTCAATAAACTTGTGTAAAGTTCTACTATGTAATCATAGCACTAGCAGGGCTAAGATTGAGGACTTACACAGGGGTTGTGCTCAAGATAGATAGTGGTAAGCTTCTCCCTCGAACCACGAACCTTCTCAGCCATATCCTCCAAGGAGACAATTTGGTTATCATTAAGCCACAGATCTTCTAATCTGAAAAAAATGAAAAGGTTAAAGAAGACACTCAGACAAAGCAATTAATTAGCAGCAGCATGCCATGTGAAGAGTGGTATTACTTATATCCAAGTATCATACCTTGTCAGTTCTTCGATGTCATCAACTGATGTTAGCTTATTTGATGAAACATCCAAGACACGAAGATTTACCAATGCTGATAACCCTTCCATTTTTGAAATGCCATTATGGCTCAGGTAAAGCTCTTCAAGAGCTACACATGCCTGTAATTTGTCAATAATACAAATTCAATTACAGAAAACAGTGGCCTTTGGTTGAAACACAGTTGCTGTATGATTGTATACCTCAAATCCCTTCATAGATGTCAACCTGTTGCTCTGCAAACTTAGCTTCTTGATGCATTTCAAACCGCATAAGTTCACAGCTTTAATTCTATTACGACCAAGCCACAGCTCTTGCAAGTTGGTTAAAGTTTCTAAGTTTTCCATCACCTGAAACAAAGGGTAGGATTTACAAAAGACTTCACGTATATCACGAGGGGGGCGGAGAGATTTTAACATTTATGATGACTAATCTATTCATTGCTAGATGGTCAGAATACCAACCCGCAGCTTATTGGAGCCAAGTTCAAGAATCTGGAGCTCTTGGAAATGCTCGATCTCTTCTATCTTGGTGATTTCATTTTTTGACACATATAGCTCTCTGAGCTTGTTGGAGACTTTTGACAACCCACTTAATGAAGATATCTCGTTGAAAGAAACATCAAATACAAATAGATTCTTGAAGATGCTGACATCAGGTATATTCATTACCTTATTATCTCTGAGTATCAATTCCTGCACATACACAATGCACAACACTTGTTTTAATAGCCTGACAAGCTAAATAACACGTGTATCTCCATTCAGTTTTATCAGCCAAGAAAAAAAAAAAAAGGAAACAAACACACACACATAAAGGGAGTTTGGCATGAGGGTGCAAGAAATAAACAGCTATATTAGATATTACTGCTGCCACTCAAACAATTCAGGCCAGTGTTGACCGTCACATTAGTTTCAAGCCTGTGTCTTTTCCATCTACTTCAAAATAAGCGCAGCAAAATGAAAAGAAATATTCAGTAGTCACCAAATGTGCAACGTTATGTAGGAGACTACATCAATATATATTCTTTTTTTAAATGTTCTCCTCCTTTATATGAGGTGACAGAGGTGTTATGACGTGTCTCTCTCAGTACTCATGTCTGATAGGCTCCAATTCTCTCGTTCACAGGAGACAGCACAAACATATGAAAACATCCCAAGAGACCTTCTGCCTCAAGGTAATGGAACAGAACATGTGATCTTGGTAACAGCATACTGATGACCAATCTCCAGTCCTTTCGAGCCTTTCCCAAAGAACCCCATCTATGGAATTATGGATGCCAAAAATTATATATAGGGTAGAGATCCAATGCACATAATCCCGCCAATACCATGTCTTCCCAATCAGCAATGAATTTTTTAAAAGCCTCTATCTCTCGGAAGCCATCTTCCCCAGGAAAATGCCGAGCTAGTATATGTAAATATACCCTGTTCAATAACACCAGATAAACGCCTTCCCACCAACTGCAAAGCAGAGGTCAAAGAGTGTTCTTTAGCAATGACCTCTCAAACTCTACACGGCGTGCTAGTATTGACACTAATCCTGATAACTCAAAGCACTTTTTAAAGCCTTTCATTTGCATGTACAATTATATTGTCGTTCAGATTCTATCGAAATTAATGACCTTACTCAAATGCCAAACCTATTTAAATATCACATTAGTGCAAAATGCTCCTGAAGTATCAGAAATACGAGATTCTAAACACGGCTCACATAGTAACTCCCAATCCCTCGTGAAGCATATATTGACCAATCAAGATCTGAACTGAAATGCAGAGGAAATTAAAGCACCACGCCTAGAATTTAAAGACCGGAGCTTAACAATATTCAACATCGAGTTCAGCTCTATAAAGTTTCAGGCTTTTTTCACATTGCTCTATTGTGTCTCTCACTCACCCTCATTACCGAAAGTTTGAACAATTTAAACCCTTTCGACCTTCAACTTCAAGCCACAAGCCCAAACTACTCCATAACAATTTATGTCAGCAATACCCATTCAACCAAAACCTCACACTAAGCTTCATCCTCAAGTCAAAAGGCCGAAAAAAACTCCTCTCTCGCACCACCTCAACAAGCCAATACCTCTCTCCTTTCACTTCATATACCGTAAAATCGACAAGCAAATTCAGCTCAGCTTTGACAACATATACAAGCATAACCTCGCATAACCTCTCTACTCTCTACCTCAACCTCCATCTCTCATTATCTCACATATTTTCGGGTTTCGACACGCAGATACAATTCAATGCCAGCATTTCCCCACACTTCCCCAATTTATAATACTAATCAGTCACACCATAAACATAATCAAACAGACATTAAACAATCTCATAACCACATTATAGAATAAAAACTTCATGATCAAGCAATTAATTAGCAAGAAGCGTGTAAAAGACGCCGAATTTAAGCGAAAACAAGGAAGAGTGATCGGAAAAGAAGAACCTCGAGGTCGGAAAGGTTGTCCCAGTGAGAAAGAGGAGCGACGCCGGAATCATCGAAGAGGTTTTGACGGAGAGAGAGTTTCTTCAGGTGTTTCAGAAGGCTAATTCGAGGGTCCAATTTGGAGAGGCGATTCGCCGTCATGTCTAACTCGACGAGACTCGGTGGCAACTCGAACGAGTCGAGGTCGTGGAGCTGGTAACTCGTTAGATCGAGCTCTGTCATCGCCGCCTCGTCCTCCGCCGGTGGTGGATTTTCTAGGGTTTGCTCGCCGGTGGCCATGGGTGGAAGTGTTTTGCGACGTTGCTTTTTTTTTTTAACGGAGATTTTTATTTTATTTTTTTTGGGATATTAATGTCAACCCAAAAAAGAACACTCAAGTTGGAAATATATTAGAAATGATTATTTAGTAGTTACTCGGTTTCGACATGATTTGGCGACTCTTTAAAGAAATTAATGTCTTGAAAATACAAGAAATAATTTTTGAGTGTTTTAAAGAGAAAGTGGTGTGATCGAGAAGACTACTCCAAAGTCCAAAGTAGTGAATTTCCTGACCAAAGAACTTAAGCGTCTATAATGTTAGTTATCGAATGTGTCGAGAAATATGACTTTCGGTTAGTTAAAGTGGTTGTCGAAACGTGGTAAACAAGAAAACTCCACTGGAGAGCAAAGCAAGGGAAGCGGTGAAGTTCCTCTCTGATACTCTGCGCAACCACTAGCATAACTCCATCATACGTGCTACATTCATTTATCTCAATATATATTGTCTATAATTCATTGTCCTTAGCTAATTTGTCAAATACTCAAGAAACGTTACGTTTACGTTACATTTTGTTTGGATGGGATGGTCTACACTCTACACTCTACACTAGTCACTAGAGAACGGACTCTTACTCAAGTCCAGACGAATGATCTCCTCATCAACTCCAATTCCTTCAAAATTCCGCCGAAAAATCCCCAATTTAATTAACAAATCCATATCATCACTCTCTAATTTAATCTCTCAATCTCCCAAAAACACTGATTCATATAAAGCTGAAAACTTGCTGCTAAACTGCACAAATTTGCACCAATTACGTCAAATTCACGCTAATATAATCAGAACCCACTTCTTAGAATCATACAACGGTCCATTTCATTGGACCAACATTATAAGATCTTACACTAGGTTTAATTCTCCATGTTATGCACTCCATGTTTACTTGGAAATGTCGAGGGCCGGCGTTTCGCCGGACCGGTATACACTACCTATTACGATTAAGGCTGTAGGACAAGTTTCTTCCTTGAGAACAGCCGAACAATTTCATTGTGTTGCGATTCGAAATGGGTTGGAATTTGATGAGTTTGTTGAAAGTGGGTTGATTAACGTGTACGCGAAAGGGGGCGATTTTGGGGGTGCTTGCAAGGTGTTTGATGAAAGTCCTGAGAGAAAGTTGGGGTCTTGGAATGCTATTATAGGTGTTTTAGCGCAATGTGGGCGGTTAAATGATGTTTTCGATTTGTTTTCGAGGATGAGGAGGAGTGGGGTTGAGCCGGATGGTGTGACAATGGTTAGTGTTAGCTCGGCGTGTGGCGGGTTAGGGGACTTGGTGTTGGCTGAACAGCTGCATAAGTATGTTTTTCAGGTGAGGGTTAAGAGGAATGAGGGTGTTTTGATGCTTAATTCGGTTATTGATATGTATGGGAAATGTGGGAGGATGGACTTGGCTAATAAGGTGTTTAGTGAGATGGATCAACGGAATGTGTCGTCTTGGACGTCCATGATTGTAGGTTACGCTAACCATGGGCAAGCAAAGGAAGCATTGGAGTGCTTTAGTGGTATGATAGTGACCAATGTGAGGCCTAATCATGTGACTTTCGTGGGCGTGTTGAGTGCGTGTGTTCATGGTGGGATGGTTGATGAGGGGAAGCATTGGTTCGGGGTAATGAAGAAGGTTTACAGGATCAAGCCCAATATGAAGCATTACGGGTGTATGGTAGACTTGATTGGCCGAGCAGGGTTACTCGAAGAGGCTAGAAATATGGTTGAAGCGATGCCCATGAAACCGAATGTGGTGATTTGGGGGTGTTTGTTGGGAGCTTGTGAGCGATATAACGATGTAAAAGTGGGAGAATGGGTAGCTAGACATTACCTAGAGCTCGAGCCTGAAAACGATGGGGTTTATGTTGTTTTGTCGAACATTTATGCTAACAGAGAGATGTGGGAAGAAGTTGAAAGGTTAAGAGAAGTGATGAAACAGAGAAGATTGGCTAAGCTTCAGGGTTACAGTTCAGTAATTAGTGTCAATCCTAATCCAAATTATAATCATAAAACAAAAACTTACGCAGATCATACAGATTCCTAGTCGATGATCGTTATTTGGACTCTTGAAATATTATTATTGTGCCTCCTAGTTGCCGGAAACCGAAGCGCGGCAACGGGGAATCGGGCAAGGGTTTGAATTAGGATTAACTTTCGGCTCAGCCTACAACTTTACAAAAGGTTTCATATCCAAGCAACACGTATCACCTTTGACATTGACGTCTAGGTTACGCAACGGGATCAAGTTTGCGCGCGCAAATTGCCTATGGACGTGCGGTGTCGTGGGTGCTTTATTCGTGATCGGGGATTTGGTGGATCACGGGCTCATGTATTACCGCCAGAAAGATGACCCATTTAACAGTTTCGGCGCCTGCGCCGCCGTCACTGCAGTTGCCACAGCTAGACGTGGGCCAATCGTCTCGACTTCAGCTGATTTTGCACCGCTTCGGCCGAAAAGAGTAACAATGCAAAAAAAGTTGATCGATGAAATAATCTTATTTTATTTAACTTTTATCGTCAATTCTTGTCTGATTTAGTTGATTATTACTTCTTAAATAAAAGTTTGCGTATAAAGAGAGGGGTTTATCAGGATGTGAACTCGAAATTTTAAAAATTATTAATGAGGCTCACACTCAGATATCATGTTAGTGATCAAATCATCCGAAAACTGTAGAATGATAATCATAGTAGTTGAAGTGTGGAGTGTTTTATGTCCCTCCGGCATGTGTCACCCGCTAAGTAGCTTGTGTTGTTTTTCTTTTTGTTTTTTGGCGATTTGAGGCACGTATTATAATATTTGAGCTCTAATATTTTGTCCAACCAAATAATATGACATTTTAACACCCCCACAAAATTTAGAACCTTTTTATTCCGAAGACATTTTGAGCCAATATTGATTCGTGGATTACAGAACTAACCTTGAGTTTTAACCAATTTTCACCTAACCATGAGGCTTGGTATGTATGTTAAGGAAGTTGTGAAACCTTTTCGTTACAAGTCACTCATTGAGAGTTTATTCTAAATCTAAATTCTAATCAATGTGAGTGAGATCAGAGGATAATACATAAATAAATGAATAAAGACGTTCAGACTTGTTTATTTTTATTCCTATTTTTGCCGTAATTATAGGATAGACACCGATAGCAAGACAACGGAACCCCGAGAGCTGCGTTGGAAGTGAGAACAGGGCTACATTTAAACGTAAAACCAAATACGTCCTCTTGCTATACGGCTATACCAAATATATGTCAAGAAGCACAATTTGTGGAATTGCTTTGATTTTTGACAGAGTCGAGCACAGATAATGATACAAAGCTCAATATAAATTTTACGTCGTCCTTGGCTTGGCTCCTTTTATTTTAAGTTTTATAGTGTATAGGAGAAGCTAATATTTACATTAGCTTCTTCTTTCGAATTATTGCACATATGAACTAAACAGATGACTTGTAGAAATTTACTACACTAGGTCTTAGCTCCAACTGTGAGAGCTTCCTCAATCTTTGTAGCCATAACCAGCAATCCTTTACCAATAAACGAATCCAAATCCTCGATTTTCCACCCCTCTACCGGCTCAACCTCGTACTCCCACTCGATTACACAGCCATGGAGTCGAGGCAGTACACTCACTTTCGACACATAAGAGTAAAACCCGACATTGCCATCAATAATCGAGTACCTGAATGTCATCATTTCCTGGTCAATGGACAGCAGTTTCTGCTTAGTCCAGTTGACATGGTTCACATCATTGTGAGCCATGTGGGTCTTGAACCCTGCACAATATCGGACGCACCCTGGTTTACCTTCTTCCCCCTCAACCCTGATGCAAGTTTGCAGTGTTGGGAACCACTTGTTCAGGCTGCAGAATTCGTCTGCCAAGAGTGGCCAGACTTGTTCTGCCTTTGAACTTGCTAGCTCTGCACTCGCCTTGCCTTGCCATTTCGCGGCCATTACTCTTTAACCTCAGTCTCCCTCACTAGTTACTACTTAATTTACCTCTGTTGTCAGAGACCTGGTGACTGAAATTAACGGAATTTATACAAGGATAATGCAATCAATGGTGCAGAGGAGCGGCTATTGTGTGGATGACAAGACATATTATATCAAGATAACATGTACTATGTGTAATTGCTAAAAAAAGACCATTTTTAGTGGTGTTGCATTATTTTGACAAATATGTCTGATAACAATCACAATCTCTTGTACTGAACTTGTTTTTACCAGTACAACAACATTTACCTCAGTGAAAATTAAGCATTATTATATTTTCATGCCAACTGAAGAAACCGATTTATCTACTAGTAGAACTACTTAGATTTACACTTACGAAGGCTGACTAAATCTACTGATATCTGACCTGAAGTCCTGTCAACTTACAGCTAGCTCTCGAACAAAAGAAGGTCCCTCATGCTTGCTTTTGCAGGTTTTACGACCATTTCCTGTACCTCTTTGTCCACTGCTTGCCTTGCTGACTTACTGGAGCTGTGCTGATCAGTTAAATTCTGTAGAGAAACCTTCTGGCATGCTTCCACTGCATTGGTTTGATTCCCAGCCTTTGATATGCTTCCTTTGCGCGCACTGTTAAACTCAACATCACTTCTCCTAGAGGGTCCAGAATCATGTTCAGGCACCCCATTCTCATCACTGAAGCTGAAAACTTCCAAATTATCAGTCTTTTTCAGAATCACAGCATTCACCCTGTCAAGAGACTGTATCACAGGTTCCTGATTTCCTTCCCACTTCCTGATTACGCCATCTTCATTGCCCCGCTTTTCTGACATCAGAATCACACTCCCATCTCCCACTGAAGCATTCACCCTTTTGTCCACTGTTTCAATCACAGATCCCTCAACTTCTTCCTGTTCAACTTTATCAGGTTCCTCCCCTTGATCATCTGACTGATCACCAAATGACAGAGTTTTCACCGCGATTTCACCTTCTCTTGCTGAGACTTCCCCTGCCCCTTTCCTGTCAGATGCAGTGACACCATTATCAGCTGACTCAACAACACCATTTCCTTCTGCGCTACTGGTATCAGACTGATCACCATCTCCATCAGTGACATTGTTCATATTCGCAGCCTCTCCGATAATGTCAACACCATACAACTCCACCTCCTCAATATAATGTGATCCACTAGCACCCCCTTTCCGGCCTAAAACTTTCGCAATACGCTCATCTGTGAACCCGTTCTCGATGTAATCGCAATCGGTATCCCTTCTCACGTAGAGTGAATGATGTATCTGATACAGCAACCACACACACACAACCAGAAAGAATGCATACTGCACTGTCTGCCTAATCACTGCCATTTCAGGCCTGTGATTTCTGTTCATATGTAGATGATTCATGATCCCACTTCCTTGTTACACAGAAATATCAGATAAAGCTCTGCATTTGTTTAGAAAATAATAATCCAATTGAATCAATCAGATGTGTTCCAATCCAAGAAGATCACATTTTACCAAATACTAGATTTCTTCCCATACTGTGCTACATTGCATCCTACAACAGTTCCCAAAAACCGATTCGGCCGCAAAGAAAAACATACAGACTTTAACCAGTTTAATTACATCTAAAGAATCGAATGCTTCAATCATACAAGTTACAATCCAATCTTGAAATGAAAGATATAACAAATGAAACTTGTTATATACACTTCAATCTTTCAATCTTCCTCTACACTAATCAACTTTTATCTTGAATCATCCAAACTTTATTAAACTCTGATTAAACTTCAATCAAAATTCATAATCACAAAATATTCTGCTGCTATAATTTCATCAAAGCACATGTAAATTCATTAATGCAGGACATAAAATTCAACATAAATCCAGTCACAAATTCATTAAATTACAAAACCCATATCATAAATTCATCAAATTCTCCAGAAATGAGCAGAATTTAAACATGATCAAGTAATTAAGAAGCTCAATGAACAGTAAACAAAGATATCATGAGTTTGTGAAATTACCCCTTTTATTATGAATCTTCTCGAACAAGAATCTCTAAAAATTGTGAAAATCGGGCAAAGAAATGAGATTTCTTCAAGCTTTAATCTTCCGATTCTAAATTTTTGTAAGGGAGAATTTCTTTGTATGAAATTGTGAAGAAAGAAACTGTAAGGTTTTTCTTGGGGTTTAAGCGGGAGAGATGAAAAAAAACAGAAGAGTGGCGGTTATATTTCAAGGTGAGATGCCGAAAATACCCCTCTCATGCTGTTATGTGTATGTGGCAGTTGCGAAATGTTTGTTGTGTGAAGAGGAGTTGGTTTGAAAGGGTAATCTTGTGATTCTGTTTTTATGAAAGGGGGTTTTGATGGATGTTCTTGGTTTTATATTCTAAACTTTAGTTAAAAGGTTAAGTTTGGCATATACCGAACATAAGAAAATATCTTTATAATAACAACGTATTACATTATCGATCTGGGATTACGGACGTAATTGTGATTCGATGCTAGCATATACTGTAGCAGTTGTACATATACTGTAGCAGTCATGGGAGATTATACAAAGCTAAATCATAGATACATACACGTTTTTTTTATTTAACGGCATTCTCTATAGTATTCGAGCGAAAATGGCTACAAGTCAAAGGACTTTTCTTGAAAATCTTGAAGATTGGTCATTATTCATATTGAAAACATAACTAGTTAGTCTACTCGTGATGTGTGGATCATTAATATGGAAGTACACTTACATTAGACATAAGTCATATGCTATTTTTCACTGAGTTGAACAGTTTGAATTACGATGTGGACGAGAGGCTTAAGGACTTAAGGTCAATCTTGGTACTACTCTAAATAAAAGTCCAAATGTCTCGCTAGAAGAGAATTTAGTTGAACTATTTGTGTAGTTCGATCCATATATAATTGTATTGACGAAATAAAAAAAGATTTGAATGGACTTAAGAGTAGTCACGAAGATTATACAAAGCTAAATCGTATACGACATGACACTCCACAACACTCGCTAAAATTGAGTTTAGTTGAATTCTAAGAAATTAAAAGACATGATAATAATAATCTTTTCTATTTTGACGATAGGTTAAGATTAGTATCGGGTAGCATATATATACTCCCTAGCTCAATTTCATTAGGTTCCCTACATTTGATTTTTATAATGCAAAGATGAAACCTAATTAATGAAATGAATGAATCGTCTCATTAGTCAATATCTTACATAGTGTCTCCCACTCTCCCTTATTCGACTAATTAACTTAAGAGAGTCAATGTAAATTAATTTCACTATATATGGTACTCTGTAGTTGTTGAATTGGTGAATCTACCCCACACGCCACAATAAACCCACACTAACAAAACAAAACTAGTTGGGTGATTAATCGTGTACTCCCTCATATTCAAAGAGTTCTCCCCCCCTTTTTTTTACTGTTTTGACGGGCTATGTTGGGAGCTATCTTTAAACCAAATTAATCCTTCACTTATTGTAAAAATTAGTTCATGTTTTATTTTGCAATGCATTCTACCAACTCCACTAAATTTCATTTGATCTAGAAGTATCGTCTAACATAGCCAGTCAAAATGGCCAAACAAAAGGGGGAGAACTCTTTAAATAGGAGGGAGTATGTAACAATCTCACAATAGTATTGCGATGTTGATGTCTAATAATATACCATGCTAACGTACGTAATTCAAAAGTACAACACCCTTCAATAATGCAATAAGTTTGATATATAAACTAATTAATTAAATAAAAGTACGGTTATATTAACAAGATTAGAGTAAGTCTTGTGTGAGACGGTCTCACACTAATTTATTGTGAGACCATCTTTCTTTATATAAATAGTGATCTCTCTTACAATTTTAGTAACCATTATACTTCTTTTAGTGACTGATTTAATTTAATGTAAAATTAGTTTGCTTCATATAAAATGAGTAAATGGATTATTCTATAAATAATGCATAATTTTATATTTTGTGACCCTTTTAAATCACAACTTACGTGGTTAAATCGTAAACTAACAAGATCACTAAAAGCAATACAGTGGTTACAATGAATGTTAAATGGTTCACTTTTCAAACAACTAAGCTCGTCTCGGAATAACGTATCGTGAGATCGTCTCATATGAGACTTTGCCACAAGATTGAAACTCTTAGTAGACGATTGAGCTCGGGGATAACTAACATGGCTTATAAGCATTTTCACTATTTTAATTTATTGTAGTGTTAATTCGGCCAATATATGGAGAAAAAGATGTCACCTAGATAAAAAGTGATATAATCGTGATTATTATTAACCTATGCTAATCATCATTACTTTATCTTCTAATCAACCGCATACGGAGTACATAGTAAAAATGTTATCGGCACTAATATATTTATGGTTATGCTTATGCACAGTAAGAAGTAGTATTTCGCAGTAGAACCCGTATAAAAGACGACATGTATTATAAGAGACATGATGACTACGCACGTAATCGTATTATTCCTACACACATTTCGGATCTTTGGTACAATAATTTCAGCTGGAATTAGCGTGAATGTGGTGCTTTAAAATAAATAACAAAAAGCTTTATCAGCCATAACTCACCTTTTCTTACAAGCCACATATCAAAGTTGTTTGTTGTGGCTCCAAAATTAAATCACGAATTTATTGGCATAGAACTTGGGAGTCCAAATGATTGAACTCCCGAAAGCTCCATTTGAGTGTGGATTATCATCAAATAAATCCATTACTAACAATTGAGCATTATGCCATTTATAAGATAAGACAATCATTAATTATTCTTATATATGTTGCGGACTGCCAAATCGGCCATCGGCTCCACAATTAGTATGATACTGTCCGCTTTGGACTGGTGACAAGTCCGCACGGTTTTTAAACATGTACTACTCCTACCTAGGGATGGGCATAGACCCAGGACCCGACCCAGACCAGCCGGACCCAACCCGCTCGAGTAGGATTGGGTCTAAAAAATTGAGACCCGACGGGTCCAGACCCGACCCAGATCCATGCACAAAGATGATGGGGCGGGTTTAGGTCCAACAATTGAGACCCAGACCCAGACCCATACAGGTTATTTAAAAAAAAAAAAAAAAAAACCTAATTTTCTACTTGTCTTGTCGGCAACACAGGCTACACCAACATTCAACATTTCAGCCTCAATTCTTCATCGCCTCTACACAACATTCAACATTTCACCATCACCGTCGCCTCTATTCTTCATCGCCTGAAGTCTTCACCACCATCGATCACTTCTCATCCTCTTTGTTCGTCTGAGCCAGATCTGACGCCGGCCACGCCCGTCTGAGCTTCTCCCGTCGCCGCCACCAGCTCCTCGAACCCTCAATATTTCGTGTTGTTGGAGCAAAATTGAACGACTGCATTCATATTGATCTTTTTGTTACTAACTCAAATTAATCCCAGCTTCTCCCGTCGCCGCCACCAAATTTTCTGTTAGTTCAATTATTTTACTTTAATTCGGTGCTGAAGAATTGATGAATAAGATCCAAAATTGATGAAAAATAAATCGCAAATTGTTATAGTTTATAGTTTATTGTTGCTGTTGATTGATATTATTGTTGTTGTTATAGTTTATAGTTTATAGTTTATTTTATGTTGAATCATCTTTGTATTGTTGTTATTATTGTTGATTTGTTGCTGTTGATTAATCTCCGTATTGTTTTTTTTTTTTTTTGGTGAGGTATTGTTATTATTGTTGTTGTTGTTGTGTATTAGTGAAAACGCGTGTTACTAATTTTGTTGGTGAGGTATTAGTGATTCTTATTAGGATGTTGGTGATATTCCAATTGAAAAATTGGATGGAGAAGAAGAATCATCGGAACGTCGTGAAGGTTCAATTATTTGATTGACATGCTATTGCTATGTAATGAGTTCTAAGACGATTTAAGCTTTGATTGTGAACTTTGTAAGACTTTGTGTTGTAGGCCCTTAGGCCTCTTTGACTCTCTGTTGTAAAGTATGGATGCAAATTACGTTCGGATCGAAAAAATCGATTATTTTAAGCATTACCACAATTTATGAACAGGACCCGCTCGAGACTCGGACCCGACCCAGACCCGGCGGGTCTGGGTCTGGGTCTGGAAATTTGGGACCCGACGGGTCGGGTCTGGGTCTGTCAAAAATTTGACGGGTCCGGGTCCAAGCAGACCCGACCCAGACCCAACCCATGCCCATCCCTACTCCTACCCAAAGATATTTTCCTGTTTCTTTTTGCAGTTTTGAGTTGACATGTTGGGGACTATTTGTAGACAAAATGAAAGACCCGTTTACCTTGAAATCAAGTAGACTTGGTTGACTGCAATGCAGAATGAAATACTTACTAATTTTTAAAGCAAGTGAACGATTCATTTGATCTAAATATAGCTCCCAACATGACAACTCAAAACTGCAAAAAAGAAACAGAAAAATATCTTTGGGTAGGAGGGAGTATATATTTTCAACCCAAAAGGTCTCATACTATATAATGTGGAAATGAAACTTATTATATACAAAGATTATAGTTCTTATTTTTTAAATGTGGGACTTGGGTTGACACCCCAACAATATAGTTATATACCATAATGCCATGTCACAAAACAACGACAATGACATAAAAGCAAGCTAGCTAAGCAATTTTAATCATATCGTAACAAGTGTATTGTGAGACGGTCTAGATCTAAAAACTAGTGGAGATGTTATGGCATCATGGAGTCATGGGCGACCTAGCTAGCGTAGCGACGGCCTAGCCCAGGTTTTACCGATGTTATACTCTGATCCATAGATTATTATGCAAGGTCGCGAACTGATCAATTAATTGGATACAATACATTAGATATCAAATTTGAATCTGTTTTTATCCTCAATTCGCATGTATATATGATCAATCTCATGAAATTGAATCCGACGTCGATATTCACTAGCTATTATATATGTTACGATTATTAGCTATAGTGCTATACTAGCTACTAGATGCATGTACGTAGGCTCTTATTATAAGGTTGAATGTTAAGAATGTTTCAATGTAATTAAGTGATGTTGTCATGACACTTTAATTAAGTCATAATCACGTTGCTATATCTTGATCAGAGCTGCTGACAGATCCCAATTCATGCATGAAATAAAATAAGCAGAGTTCATACAATCATACAACCAACAAAAATGTAAGGACTCCATTTCCATCATATCCTTCAAAACATGAATTAACTAATAATTGTATTGTAATTGTTTCCGACCCCGAGCTATTTTGACTCTGGCGGAACTTGATTTAATATAATACACCTCCTCCTCCATTTGACCCTCAAAAAGTTTTAGTCACAATCGTTCCATAAATTTTAGTGTGCAATAATAGTTGATCAAAATCTACACACTATATATTAGGTCAAATACCAATCACCGAATTTTCAACTTATTATTGACATCAACATATTTGACCTATTATTAGTGACTAATTTTAACTTATTAGTGACTATCCCGTAAAAAGTATGTGCAAAGTTACGCCAAAACCTTAGTAGGGGAAATCGTCTCCACAATATCGAAAACATGGTGCCTTTAGAAAAGCAACTCTTCAACAAGGAGATTTTTTTTTTTTTGCACCAAAAAAAAAAAAAAAAAAAAAAACAAGGTTATTAACAAAAACCAAGCCAGAGTAGTCCAAGTGATGTTGCTGGAGCCTGGCGTTCTCGTTCTCTTTATTTCTTTTCATCACTTTAATACATAAGCTTATTATATCAAAAGTGGATATATATGTTGTAAAGGTAAATCTTCTTCATAGATCATTTAATTTGTTTCGTAGTTCGAACATATATATATATATACGTACGAAAGTACATATGCTTATACATTCATCAAATAAAGTTCCTTCATATGAAGTTACAAATTTTGATCGCCAACTATACTCGCACATGCGTCAAAATTATAAATGGAATAGAATTCCCGTTTTACATCTCATTTGCTCTTGTTAGATAACCAACTGAGCCAAAAGTCTAAACTGATGGTTAGAGCACCCACAATGGTATTATATTTCAACACACCCCCTCACGCAAATGCCCACTTGGGCTTGAAGCGTGGGTAATTCACTGGCCCACAAACACAACACACTTAAACTGAACTCTTTTTATTAAGGCTCCAACACACCAAAGGAGGGGGCTACCCGGATTCGAACTCGAGACCTCAGGATCGCTGAGGCTCTGATATCATGTTAGATAACCAACTGAGCCAAAAGTCTAGACTGATGGTTAGAGCACCCACAATGTTATTATACTTTAACAGCTCATGCAATTATGCTTACAATAGATAATTAAGAATTGTTAAAACTACGTTAGTTTAATCCTGATATGGTATTTGGATAATTGGATGAAAGACAATGAGCGAAGAAAACGTGTCAATAATCTAACTATAGAACGCAATGCAAGTTTTCGAAATAATTACATCACAACATGCGTAAGGTGAGAATTATTTTGAAATACATAATAATAGTATTCCAAGAAATAAGTAACTTGGGAATTTTTTTATCACTGCAATTGTAGTAAATCACTCAACAAACTAAACTAAAAAGCAGAAGTTTACGTTAGTTCGTTGGCAGGCAAGAATTTGGGTGGGAAATAGCTGGACTATGACTCTATGAGTTCCCACATTTCTTCGTCTTTTTCACCAAAACAGACGGAAATCAGTGGTTTATTTTACAATAATAATTTTGTTATACTATTAGTATATTAGTTTTGACCTTTAGACAACTTTAGGTAAAAGTTACCACTAAATCCATATAAAGACGGTCAATATCAGAAAAGATTTTTGCATGCATGTCTTTATATTTGTTAATACGCTCATTGACAAAAGTGGCGTACGTCGGCTCGTCGAGTTTTTCACATTATTTATACATATTATCAACATTGAATGAATTAAGTGATAAACGGGTTAATTTTCTTGATCATAAATAAACTTTTTAAGTCATTAGATCTTTGTTATAACGTGTAAAATATTTGTCGGGATTTTGGAGAGCCACTCATGGTTCAGCACTATTCGTTATTAGATATGCGATACAGATCATATCGATTGTACATATATAGGAGTTGTAGCAAAACTATGGTAAACCAGGTAGTAGGCGAAAACATTGTTTAAATTAGTTGTGTATGCATGCTCCCACTTTATTTGCAAAACCACTTGAAATGTTCTACGAGTATTAATTTAAAATATATGAGGAAAGTGTCAATTATTGGGCAAGCCAATCTTGATTTTGCGGACTGCGGACATTAAAAGAGTTAACATACACTAGCAATAATATACGTACTCATATGACTTAAAAAAGTCAATTTTCCTATTGTTTTCCCATCTGTTAATATATATGGTGTGCTTTCGACAAAAGTAAAATACTTATAAAGCCTAGTTACTAATGACCTTAATGAAAAGCAAATGTCACATTTAGTTTGAAGCCCTTGATTAATGACCTTAATGAAAAGGAATTGTCACATTTCGTTTGAGAAATGTATGTCTTCTTACACAAATTGTAATGAGTCTATTTTGCGACAAATAATGTTAATTGATTAGATGAAATGCAATAGTATGATAGTATGAATTCATGAACGAGCTTATCATAATTACGAAATCATAGGTAAAAAATTTAGTGCGTGCTTGATTAATATGCTATATATCGATCATAAATGACTAGAAATAAGGTTTACTAGGTGTATATATATCGATAGTGGTGTAACGTACAAGGACGACAAAATTCCCCCACATTGTTACCAAGAAAAAAGATCGATCGTGAGTAAAGTTTTTTCCTTTTGAGGCAACAATGTGCGATTTTATTTGATGTCTTCAAGTAGAAATTTGGCCAGAAATATCCTAGAAAATTGGTTTTGTTTTCTTGAAATAGTGTAAGAAAAAAGGTTGTGACAACTAATAACATTATTCTAACATGTAAAAAGGAAGAGGGAAATAATAAGCTAAGTCCACAATATATAAACTCGTGAATTAAGTCTGCACGCAGTTCCCTATTGACGAAGGAGATTTGGTTAAGGAAAGAATCGCATAGTGTAGGAAGAGGGAAATAATAAGCTACTTTCTCTGCTTTTCATATAATGTTGAGGCTTTTTGCCATTCAAAGACCTTAAAGATTATTGCAAGTGCTAGCATTCATTAGTCCACCATTGCATGCATCTCACCAAACCTCTTCACAAGTTAGCGTATTCAATAACATAATAATGAATTAACATTAAGATTTAAGAGTAACAAAGTGGTTGTCCCGTGTTAGTCAGGCGATCAACTTGTTTGTGAAGTATTCGGATAATCGGATTCATATATTTTCATATTCTTCTCCACATATATTAGTTGCCTGTCTCTATGCACGCATGTAACTAATAACATAGATGAGTTCAGAGATCTATGCGACTATGCATGAGAGTAACGTAGATGAGTAAGCTTAGCCCAATACAAAATTAGGTTTGATCTCTACCCTGTCTTAGAATTGTTTAAGATTCTAATTTTCATTGTATTCTTTTTCCGTAACAGATAAACCTTATAAATCAAAATATGACCAAATTAAAATGATTAACTTGAAACATAATTGTTAGAGATAAAATCAGGAACCGGAAATCCGTTATAAAGAAAAGATCAATATTAATTAATAAAATGTATGCCCATTAAAGCTAAGGGATCACACAAATAATTTTACTATCAAGATAATTAATTTTACTATCTGAATTTTCATTACAAATTAATATTACTATGTACTCCAATCTCAATTTTAGCACTACTAACTCATCTTTACGTTATACACAAATTAATTATGTCTGCACTACTGTAGATCTCTACCAATTTGCTTAAAGATAATGGTATGTGATGCGTGTGTAGGCTCTTAAAGTCACCAAATTTCAAAGATAGAGAATGTTCGAGAATGATGATGAGCTCCCATCCAACTGAAATTCAGTTAGTTTAGATTCTATCGATCTAACAAAATCATGCAACGATGGATAGTCCCATGCATCAATGCATCCATCTTTTTTTTTTTTTGGTACAAAGACGAGAATACAACTACTAACTAATGTCTATTACATTCTCCGGAAAAGGTAAAATAACAAGATTTTCATCAAAAAAATCGAAGATGCCAGGGATATCAGTAATCCCCACTTCAACATGATTAAACTCATCTCTATGATTAACGATTTAACGTATCCATATTCATCATGACTACTAATATACGTATTAATTAGATCGGACGAACAACACTATGAAATGATCACAATAACACCATAGTAGCAAAAACTAGGATAATGATGCATTTTTATCATTAAATGATGTACAGATTGCAGGATGAGTGGCAGGAAATTGAAGTTTAGAAAGAGTAAATGTACGTCTTTGTACGGTCGCAATCAGGATTCATTCGATCATTTATACTGACATTAAACTAGAAAATTGTACGTAACTACTAACTACTCTTCCTTGGAGCAGCTTAAGTCATACCTAACCATCAATTTAGGTGAAGAGGAACGAGGGTTGCGTTGGCTATCGCTAGACAAAAATTAATGTGTCGATTTATATTTTTCACCCTAACTTAAAAATACTATGGGGTCGTTTGGATAGCATAGCTGCATAGGAATTAAATTCCTATAGGAAATAGAATATCTCGGGAAATGAATTCCTATATTATGGTAAATTCTTGGGAATTTGCCTTACAACGTTTGGATACCATCTAGGAACTTACAATTCCTTGGAATTAATTTCCCATGTCTTGTTTGATTACCATGCAACAATTCATTTGCGTGGTTATTGAATTGACTAACTTACCCTCTATTAATGTAGCTAAATAAACATAAAATAAGCAATTAAAGGGTAAAGTAGTAATTGTATATATTTTACACAATAGGAATTGTGAATGCTAGGTAATTGGATTCTTATGCTTCATAGGAATTTCCAATTCCTCCACTTCTACAAAAATGGGTTATCCAAACAACCTCACAAAACCCCAATTCCTAGGAAAATGAAATTCCTATGGATTTTGAGGGTATCCAAATGACCCCTATGTGTAAATTGTAAAAACGTAAAGTAATTTATTATAATTATGAATAATCATGAAATTCGTGATATGTTTTTAATTTTTTCTCGACAGTATTTCATCGTTCATCATCACCCTTAATCTTAATCTCAATACGAATACAAAATGTCATTTAGTTCATTCATCTCTATTTTTTTTTTTGTCGAGCATTATTACTTCCGAGAGTTCATGAAAATTATTACAAGGGATATCATCGAATATATAGTCTTATAATAGATATCCTTATCCGACTTACACATATATGGACATAATGACATATGGTTACCGGTACAATTGCAGACAAATATACCCCTACATATATATGGGGGCATAGTCCATTCTTATTAGCTCCGAATTAGCACTATATATTCATCCTCATTAATTAATACTAACGACAAACATTATTATGAATTTGGTCTTTTTATAAAAAAGAACACATTACCATTTTAGTGACCAATTAATCATATGATTACATTATGTACTACTAGTATTAGTATATACGTCCATATTACTAGATAGTGTCCTACTTCGTACGTAAAAAGCCCTAATACCCAAATTACTTTGCTTGTATGGAAAGCCTCGTCACACCATACAACATATTTTATTGCAAGTTAGTCCCCCTTCTTTTATCTTTAAATACCTCCCTACACAACCACTCTCATTTCGTTCACATACATAACATCTCTGTTTTCTCTTTCTTTACTCATCACTCATTCCTACATACTAAAACCAACATAATTCATTTATATATACTCTCTCAAACTGACGATCGTATATTATACTAGTTATTTATCCGTGCAATATAACACGATATTAAACCAAATATATACATGGAGATCGAGCCAGGAAATAGTAGTAGTACTCAAATAATAGCCAAAAAAGCATGGAACATTTTCCGAATAATGTTGATGATGGTGAAGAAAGGTATCTTAAAGAGCAAGTTAATTTTGGATCTTAACGTGCTTCTTAAGAGAGGTAACGAGCTAGCCGGTAAGGCCGTACATGGGCTAATCATTCACCATAATGCCCTTGTTTGTAAGCCTAATAACGTTAACAACCACTTCATTTCTCCTAAGGAATACGAGTTTAGTTGTAGCAATAGCCCAAAGTCGGGCCCATTTCAGCTCATCATGGCCCACCAAAAGAAGTCCAGTTGGCTCAAGCCCAACCACCGGCGCTACCGGTACAATCTCGAGGACCCTACTACAGTGGTCGCGGTTCAAAGGGTCCTCGAGATGCTCAACTCCAATGAGGGGCCTACAACCTCACCACTTGGAATGGGGATGAGTGGGCAAGGGCAATATACACCACTGCCCGGGTTTGGGAGTGGGACTAGCCCACTAGCACCACAACTGCGAATAACGGATTCTCCTTTTCCGTTGAAGAACGGGAAAGGGAATGACGATGAGCGTGAAGAAGACATCAAGGTTAATAAAGCCGCAGACGATTTTATAAAGAGGTTTTATAACAACTTGAAGATGCAAAAATCTTTGGAATCTCCATGCCATATGTGGGCACGTTGATACTCTTGTTCATGACCTTCATGTACTAGTAGTCTAGTACTACTATTTGTTTTAATTTTTTTTTCCCAGCTGTGGGTAATATTTTTATCAACGAAGTTAAAAAAATGGTTTATCACAACAATTTAGGCCCGTTTGATATCACTGCCGTTTTCAGTTTTGGGTTTTTTTTGTGTAAAAAATTTAGTTAAATAAGTTACAAAATTAACTTTAAATTGTTTGGTTCTATAATAGTCATATAGAAAATGAAAAACTGACAACTGAAAACTGAAAATCACTTTTTCTGGTTTTCAAAAACGGGACATTGTTTTTAAAAAAAATAGAAAATTGAAAACAGAAAACAATACCAAACAGACCCTAATAACTTAAACCAATGTTTTTAGGACTTTTTATTATATCAATTTCAATTTTATTTTTTTTTTGGTGGAGGGTGGTTGGTTTGTTATCGTGGTTAAGAAACATAAGATGGACCACGAATGAAGAAATCCACATAAACTTTATTTTGGGTTGTAACTTTTTTTTTTTTTTTTTTTTGTACACTTTAATTTTATGGAGAATAGTTGAATTATTATTTTTGGTTAACAATAAAGATGAGCTTTACTCTTGCTTGTCGCAAATTATACGGGAGCACAAAGAACATGATGGTCCTTCTCACAATAGAAGAGTAGGGGACCACACTTAAATAGATTTTATATTATTTTAAGTGTGGTCTTTACTCCTCTATTGTGAAAATGATCACCATGTTCCTTGTGCTCCCGGGAGCATGATATAAGCATTGCTTTCTTGTCCCGAAATTATTACAAAGTAGCAAAGTTAGGTGTAGGAGGATGTCCACGAAATGATGAAAATTCAACTGGAAGAAAAATGGGGAGTATAATGTACTCCGTATGATAATAGTAGTATAATCAAGAATTATAGTTTTGGGTGTTTATGCTTTCTTATCTTTTTTTTTTTTTTTTTTTGGGTTAAATGTAAATTTTTTTTAAATCAAAACTGATGAGAATTTACAACCTGCTACTAAAGAAAAAAAAAAAAAAAAAACTTAGAAACAAAAAGACCAACAGAGATTACAAATTAACTTAACTTACCATAGTTTTGGGCATTTAAGCTTTCTTATCAAGCTAATTACTATTATTTGGTTATAATTTCATTCATAAATGACTATTGATATATGCATGGAGCTTAAATAATGCTCAATACCTACCAAACAAAAAAGAGGAATGATGTCCGTGTGGCATCCGGTTTACGTGCCACTTAAAAAATGAAAATAAAATAAAATAATGAACTTCGTCGTCCTTGTAAGAATTTATCTTAAATTAACTCATCAAACTTATATTTGTCGTGATGTTTGCAACAAAAATTTATATAGAAAATGTTTTAATTATTAGTGCACTTTGTAATGTTCACGACTCGATCACCGTTGAACTCAAAATGTATCACTAATGGGTTAATATATGTCATCGCATTTTCGCGTTATTATCGTTTCACTGGTAGCTTGCTTGAAAGATCTTTAACAAGTTCAATTTGACGCATTAGTGACTATATTAGTGCCTGTACGTCGTCGTACCCCGCAAGTGCAACTAACAAGCTAAGTAATTTAGAATCATAGATAAGAAAGGAAGGGCCATGCATGAGCGCGGAAAACACGAGGAAGTTGGAACCTCCTTTACATGTATGTTTGCTTTATCGAAAGTTTTATCATATTCATAATCAAACTGTATATTGATAAAGTAGGAGTTACAGTGTACACTCCATCCACATATCAAAAAAATGAGAATGTGTAGCTTCAATAATACGGAGTATAAATACATACTCGTACATGCGAATGTTAGCAAATTTATCTAGTAAACTCGTCGAGATATGATACTCCGTATTCATTTAGAATATGAGAATTGAACTTTCTATAAATTATCCAATCTTTCAAAGTGCATGATGAATGGATTTCCTAACAATAATAATAGAAATCACTCTATTAGCTCCCCCCCAAATTGAAATTTCACATTTTTACACAGACATTTCAGTTCTCACATTGAACAAAACAAAAACTTAACAATATCCATGAATTATATAGTGAATTTCCAAATTCTCGCATACTGTGAATTTCCTTAGATACACCAAATGAACACATAGTTTTATTTCCACGGATTCACTAACAATTTCAAGTATGAAAATATAACTGGGTGTAAATCAAATTAAAGTCATACATCGGCAAAGTATGCAAATTCTCAAGCTGAAAATCCGCAACCATACATCAAATACGGGGTCAAGTAAATCGAAACTGGTACCTAACACCTCACCAAACGACCCATTTAGTATTTTTTAGGTTACGTTTAGCAACCCCCTAAAGAAAACAAATCTGTAAAAACTCGGCCCAAAGTATACGACGCATAAGCCCAGCAAAAAAGACTATTTTGGTGGATCATATCTTATAACCCGAATCATATTTTATGCTTGTCGGCCAGATGGTATCCGGGTTCGGGTCAATATATTTTTTTTAATTAATTCCCAGAAGAACACATCTTAACTAACGTTTTTATTAAGTTTGATGCCCAAAATTGCTGAATTTGTTGCAAAAATCAAACAAGTTTGTTGGTTTAAAGCAGTAATTAATACTACCTAAAATACCCAGAAAATTATCGAAGTAAATTTGGATTTTTCCCATTTTAATTCATATCTAAATTTGATCACAATAAAAATTTACAGAAAACACATTTTATAGGAAGTACCAATTTTACATCATTTGATCGCGTAATCTTTACTGTTTTACAATAGGAGGAGCTTGCTAACTATTTCAATGGATTGGCTCAAACGTGCAGAAGGTCTCTTTCTCTCTCTTCTTTTCTTGTTATGTTTAAAGTTATAGTCTTTTTTTTATTATGATATTTGATGAATATTTTTGGTGGGTTTTGATTTGATTGGTAAGTTTTGTCATTGGATCTAGCTGCATTGAACATATTATCTGTGGTAAATTTTGGCAATGACCCAGTAAAAAATTCAAGGGGGAAAAGCATAAATTTTGATGGGCTTGTTATGAGGTGGGAAACTATGGAAATGATTGATTTTTGTTGTAAAAAGTAGTGATTAGGATGATATGAGTGTGTAAACTGTGAAGTGGGATTTTGGGGATTTTGTGTTGATGTGATGTAATCAAGTGGGATTACATTTTTGCTGCCAGAATCCCTGATTGGGAGTGTGTGTGTGTGTGTGTGTGTGTGTGTGTGTGTGTGTGTGTCGAGGTTGGTGTCGGGGCGTAAAGAGGGAAGCTTTAAGTAGGTCATAGAGTGATTTTCTTGATCGAATTCTTGAGGTGAACCAATGAGGTGAGGTGAAATTGTGGGTGTGAGTTGGAATTGCGGGGGTGAGGTGAGGGTGTAAGACGGTTTTAGGTTTCGAATTGTATTGGGGTGTCGTACCTTGTTATTATGGAAGGGGAAGGGGGTGGGGGTGGGGGTGGGAGAGGGTTGTTGCATTTGGTTTGGTAGTTTTGGTTCTTGAAGTGTCACATTATCATGAGGGAGGGGTGGAAGAGGACTATTGTTTAACGATTGTGTATACAGTGGGCTTAGGAGGAACTTTCAGCACGATGTTGTTAGAAATAACCTGTGATCAGATTTGGCACTTGGCAGACTTAGGTGCATGAAAATGCTGCCTCGAGCTGACTGAGGATGAAGTTATCGAATCTATGTTTCAAATTCCAACGTCTTTCCTCTGGTCTCTTATTTGATGCAACATGTTTATTCATCTAGTATTTTGTGGTTGTCTGGGCTCTAGCAGGAAAATGTACTCAACTTTGAGTTTAGTCTGGGTTTCTATCCTCTAAAAGACTGAAGTGTGGGGTTGGGGAGATAAATTTAAAAATGCCTTTCTGATGCAGGGTTCATAAATTGGAGACCTTTTTTTTCTTCGTTTGTTTTGTTTTGTTTTGTTTTGAAGGGAAGAAATAGGTTAGTATAGAATATTTTATATACCTGTGTAATCGACACATACCATACAAGAATAAAGGTTCTGTGATCAATTAGTATTACGATAGTTGTTATCATAACTTAGGAAAATTGATACAGTAGATACTGCACACAACTACGCACTATGCAGTGTCATAGAACTTGCTCCTCGACCTGGCGAATTTTATTTTGTTCAACAGTTTGAGCGGAGCCAATTGGGGCTCATTTTCAAACTGAAACGCCAGGGAGGGGCGGATTGGAAATGGCATCTAAGTTTTCACTTCTCTGACTCCGGAGGGGTTGTTAGATTTTCAGGCTGGACTTCATTTCTTTCTTTCTCCTGGGTTGAGAGAGAATTCTAGGATTCAAAGAAAAAGATGACCAAGCCACATGTTTCTTTTGTTTATTTTTCCTTTTGCATTGGTTTATATATTATACATTTCTGGAATTAATTAAAAAAAAAAAAAATCATGTGACTATTTTCATAATGTCAAAAAGGAAGTGATAACTACTCTTCTTTGCTTCCTTTGTTGCCGACAGCAATATATGGTGCTTCCTTTGTTGCCTAGGAAGGAGCCTCAGCTTTTGTATCTCCTTCCCTAGTTGTCTGATTTACCTCTTCTGTATCTCTGATGGTTGTATACTTGTATTTATTTGTATGGGGACTAGATTTGTTTGAAGTTGTTGATAGAAGGGCAAAGCTTGTTGTCAATGAGCTCGCAGATGAACAAGGCAATGTTCCCCCGGCAGGTGCTTATTTCCACAATTTCCTTAGCATTTTCTACATGTGCTTTCTGAAACTTATGAAGACTAGTATTTATAGCTATACTGCATATGATAGCAATAAAAAAATCTGTCAAACTATTCAGTAAAGAGAGCTTGAATTTGTATGCATATGAGTTAAGGTTGCAACTTGCAAGAAGAGACTTAAAAGGGTCAGTTTCAGAAGTCATATTGGGTTGCTAATGTGAAATACGGTGTACGTTTTAAGTTGATGATTTGATTGTTTCAGCTAGGATGTTTGGTTTCTTCTCTCTCTCTCTCTCTCTATTTTTTTTTTTTTTTTTTTTTTTTTTTTTTTTTTTTTTTTGAGGAAATAGAACATTGATTATCAGTCTAACATTAATCTGAAGTTCGAAGCCACACTGAAGTAGAGTCCAGCTTTATAAAATGAGCTATACAATTGGCTGCTTGGTTACCACTCACCACTATGTTGAACAAAACCGAAAGTCTTAGCTAGTTTACTAATGCTTCTACCAAATTTACCAATATTTTTCTTTTATTATGCCTACCTCGTATTCTTTGCATTACTTTCTTCTGCTCTTATAATCTATCATAAACTTGAGTCCAAACTTCCATATTGTAGTCATATAAAAAACTGTTGCTTGCTTCTGGCCTATAATTGAAGGTTACATGATGTTCTTGCAGATCCTAATGGAAGAGGCTCTCAGGGGAGAAGATCAAAGCCAAAGGGAAAGGTGATTTCTTGAAATATATTGCTTTATTTATTTATCTTTGAAATCAGGTTATTTTTCCATCAAAAGAAACTTGTATATCGTAGATATCTCACAAGCAGGATCTGTTTATGATCAGAAGAGAATTCCAAAGGAGAGCACCAAAGAGCGCAGGCCCGAAGAAAGCAGTTCACAGCCATCGGTGTTAGATTCTACACTTGATGAGACATCCACTTCTTCAACAGTTGATAATAGCAGGCTAAACCTTGAAACTTCAATAGTACAGACAACTAGTGAGCTCGTAGAGAACACCGAAAATAATATGATTTCGGATGCTGCTTTATCTGTTGCCTCATCCAATGACGTGGGGAAACATGATGGTAGCCTGGTGGAGGATGCTAGTAGCACTAATAAAGTGGTCCCGTCATATTCAAATGGAGATCTTGGTAGTGAAACTGACGCTCCTATACCAGATCTAGTTCCTTCTTCATCATCTGCCACAAAGGACACTGAGCTCAGCCTTGACAGTCATCAGAATGATCCTGGTGAAAGTATCACTTTGAAAGATTCAGATGACATGTTAGAGCCTGGCGAAGAGAAATCTCAACCGAAACCTGGTGAGACACCTAGTTCAGAAACAGCCAATGGTGACAAGGTGAATTCTTCAGATTTGGCACAAGAAACTGTTTCCAACCCCACAAAGCCAGAGGACCAAAAGGCAATTTCAAGTTTGAATAAAGTGGAAGAGCAACTTGATGAGGTAAGGTGATCTTAAGTTGGTGAAAACTTCTTTGGCGAGATGCACCCATCGAGTTGATGTCTATGTTTATACTCTGACTACTGGTTCGCATTTTGTGTCTAGGCACAAGGTCTACTTAAATCAACAAATTCATCTGGCAAATCAAAAGAGGCAAGGCTAGCTCGAGTAAGTTCACTGATTGTCATGCCTAATTTTGGCTTTTTTCCTTGGGAAATGTGTTACAGACTTGCAGGCCATTTAAAACTTTTGACTGGCCATTGGACATGTGTTTAGATATGTAATTTTAAAGCTTTCACTGGGAACCTTTTGACTGCCTAAACCAAGGCTTTTTGTGATTGAAATGTTACACAGTTTGTGACTTTTAACAGCTCAGAATTATGATTGCATACAGTAATTATCCAGAGATCACTTTGAAGAGAGATATGATACACGGTGTACTTCATGTATTGGTCAATTTATTGTAGAATATGGGGGTCTTTGTACCTTCAGAATTTCGGGGATATTAACTATATATAAAATGAAAACTTTTGTACACGGATTGTCAGTCCTCTATTACCAGCTAGACAGAAGAGTCACCAGGGATTATCTCTTGACATGTTTCAGATAAACATTATGAGCAGCAACGAATATGTTTTTCTGAAATTGTACTGTTGACGGGAAGAAAATTTGATGCGCAGATATATGCACAAAATTTGAGTTGGTCTTGCATCACACTGTAGTGAATACCTTTGCCTCTTGACTCATGTATATGTCTATCAGGCATCGGCAATGGTAATATGCCTAGTGAAGCAATGTAGTCATACTACCAAGTTCGGTCAATCTTGAAACGAGGCTCTCATGGTTCCCGGCTGACCTCGGGAACCAAAGATTGTAAAAGGCTTTAGAATGAATCACCATAAGTGAACCTTCTTCATGCCACTATGGTTTGGGACTAAGCTGAAAGATCTTAGAGTAGGTATATGTAGGGTAGTGCTCGTTGTAGGCTGCCATGTGTGGCCGTGGTCTATGGGTCAAACGATATCACTGGCAGTGGAAAGAGTCACCTTTCAGAATTCCTTATGCAGGCGGGGACTTACCCTGAACGGCTTTGAGGACGAATAAGTCATAAGGCTTGTATCTTAGCTCATGGTGTTTAATGTATTTGTTGGTCAGAAACATCTTGATACAATCATCCTATGAGATTAGAATGTTTTTTTCAAGTTGCACACAGGTGTCTGGGAATGTAACCTATGAGAAAAATTGCCTTGAATTCTTCGTATAGCTGCTATTTTGAGCTTGACTGCAAGACTCATTTCTGTTTATACCCCAAGCATTCTATGATTTTCTTTCTCCCCTTTTGAATGAACATTATTGTTTTGTTTACTAAATGTATTTGCAGACATAATTAACAAACATATCATAAGAATTCTGGTTTGTCAGTTAACTGCCTTTTATAGATGCTTAAAAGTTTCACCATTTTGTATTCTATGACAGTACTTTTTTTTTTTTTTAGTTACTATTGAATTGTTCTGTGTAGGTCTGTGCTGGACTTTCCTCCCGTCTTCAGGAATACAAGTCTGAAAATGCTCAGTTAGAGGAGCTTCTAACTGCTGAAGTAAATATTTCTGACTCTGTTTTTGGATAGGCATCTTTATGGAATATAAACTCATGTACGGTCTTTCATTGCAGAGGGAGTTGACAAAATCATACGAGTATCGCTTAAAGCAACTGCAGCAGGATGTATCATCTGCTAAAAGAGAAGTGAACAGAGTTGAGTCAAACATGGCAGAAGCATTAGCTGCAAAAAATTCAGAAATTGAGAAACTAGTCAGTTCTCTTGATGCATTGAAGAAACAGGCTGCTTCTTCTGAAGGAAATATGGCTTCTTTACAGGTGTGCCTTATATGGGCAGAGGCCAATCTTCTTGTTTTTTTTTTATCCACTTTTTCTTGTTTATTTCTTCAAAATGCATGATGAGATAGGGTCTTTAAAAGTGACTAACAAGATTATTATTGTTGTTCTGTGTGTTTTTCCATCATTCATAGAATTAATGATAAGGGCACTGATGTAAATCGTTAAGAATTGTCAAACTGCATGATGTTTGTGGAAAAGTTATTGCTGTAGGGACATAGAAGGACATATTAGCCAGTTCCTTGATTTTTTTTCTATCATGAATCATCTTTAATGGAACTCTGAAATTATCGCCAGCCTAGGTTTATTCAGGTTTTCTTATTGGTTCTGTTGTTCTTAATCAGGCAAACATGGAGAGTTTGATGAGAAGCAGGGAGCTAACAGAGACACGAATGATGCAAGTAAGTTCATGTCTTGGTATATTCAAAACATAATATCTTTTGAACAGTTGAATGTGTGATGCATATTAGTGTGCATTCATGAAGTGATATCTAACGTTTCCATGTTCTTCTATGTGTCTCCAAACCTCCTTGTGGAAATTATACAGGCCCTACGTGAGGAGCTTACTCTGGCAGAACGCCGGGCAGAAGAAGAGCATACAGCTCATAATGCAACGAAAAAGGTTTCTATTTTATTTTTTATTTATCTCATAACCCCTTCCTCCTGTGCACTCGTTAGTACTTAGTATAATGTCTATGTTGATCAATAGGCTGCCATGGAAAGGGAAGTGGAGTTGGAACGCCGAGCTGTTGATGCGTCAACTGCCCTTGCTAGAATCCAGGTATAGTGAGATGGTATACTACCTTTTCTTGGCTATTGTTTGACTTCATTTTGATGGTTCTATTAGTTTCTGTTTCCAATGGGGCCAAAGACTACTGTCCTTTGGTTCCGGAATACAACGGAATAAAGCAAAATGGCTCACAAAACTTTCTGCACCTATTGTATTGCCACGTAGCAGTCATTTGGTTTGATTCTTGACGCAGTTATCATTATGGGTTATCCGGGGTTAGCCTCTTTATGTTTTCAATATAGGGGAAGGCTGCATACATCTGACCTCCGTACTTCGCCAACATTGTATAAGTTGGTTTATCATAATACATTTTCATGAACCATGCATTCCTTGGTTGCATTAAGGGTAAGTTATATAAGGGGATATGGTCTTTCAAAGTCTTGGATAAAAATCTTGTGTAATAAGGGCTACTTCGCATTCGAAGTGAGTGTTGCTATGAAATTCAATATTATGGGGGCTTTGTTTTGGAAAGCCTTTGTGATATCCATTTTGGATTGATATTTACAGTATATGTTATCCTTTTTATTCTTAATGATACATTTGAATGCTCCATGACTTAGAGAATGGCAGATGAGCGGGCAGCTAAAGCAGGTGAGCTGGAACAAAAGGTGGCGTTACTTGAGGTAAGACTATGTAGTAGTCTAAAAGACGCACTGGTGTCTCTCCAGTAATATTCCCTATTGACCACCATTTTCTCCCAGGTAGAGTGTGCCACGTTAAATCAAGAATTGCAGGACATGGAGGGTCGTCTTCGCCGTGAGCAAAAGAAGTCCCCTGAAGATGGGAATCAATTGATACAGGTAAACATAAAATGATTAATTCAGAATTATGGGACAGACAAAAAAAAATCACCTATTTTTGAAGACCCTTAAAAGCCTAGTCATGAATGTGGATTCTATTATATGTCTTTCATTCCGAAGCATGTCATGCAAAGTATTATAAGAATAAGATGGCTATCTATCCTATGTTATATTGAAGTTCGATTCAACTATTGTTATATGTATTTTGGCCCTCGAAGAAATAGAAATTCGGGATGTCAAGAGTTAGAAAGGGATAATTATGGCTATACAGTTTGGGAAACCTGGCTAGATGCTTAGAACTTTTCACAGAATGTTGATATTGGGTAATTGGATTATGTTTCTTAATCGCTTTACTAGATGGTATGCAATAATAGATTTAGTTGTACACTTTTGTCACTAAATATAATCCAAATGGCTATTATTTGGTAATCAATAGTATATCTTTATATGCTACGACGAACGCAATGCTATATGAATATATTCATTTTAAATAAACTATATCCTATGGCACGACCATAGCAAAGCTCTGATCTGATCAACATTCTGGCTTTTCTGTCTAAACTTAAGGTTCAGGCATGGCAACAGGAAGTGGAACGTGCACGTGCGAGTCAAAGTACTGCGGAAAGCAAGGTTTCCTCATTGGAGGTAATTCTTTTTTTTTTTTTTTTTTTTTTTTTTTTTTGACGGGGAGGTAAGTTACTCTCAGCTCTCACTTACATTATTATACATGACTCTGTGCTAGAAATATATGGTAATGTCTAAATTTGTTTTTGTAGGCTGAACTACAAAAGATGAGAGTCGAAATGGCTGCCATAAAGAGAGATGCTGAGCATTATTCACGTCAGGTAAGCACTGAACCCCATAACTTTTTTTAATGATACCACACTGCTATAGTATTAGTGAAGTAATTTAATTCCAGGCTTGCTTCTCTTTCTGGATCTATCTAATCTTGAAGTTGAATCTCCTTAGCTTTATTAATCACATTTGGTGATTTCAGGAGCACGTGGAACTTGAAAAGCGATACCGTGAACTAACTGATCTATTGGTAAATTCTTTAGATGTCTATTTGGGTACTTACCTTTACCATCCTGATTGGTGAACCTTGACATATTGGACCTTGTACCACAGTACTACAAGCAAACACAGCTTGAAACTATGGCAAGTGAAAAAGCTGCTGCAGAGTTTCAGTTGGAAAAAGAGGTCAAGCGCCTGCAAGAAGCACAGGTCTGTTCTTATGCTTAGTATGTTTGTAAGTCAGCAGTCTTTAGTCTTCTGTTAATATAAGCACCTGGACCTGGATTGAAAAGGTTTTTGTGTAATAGGCTGAAGCAGAAGGAAACAAGATGTCTCGCCGGGCTTCAGTAACTTGGGATGAAGAAGCAGACATGAAAGAGCTCGAGTATGCTTTCTAATGATCTTAACTTGATGAGATGCTATCATTTCCTTTTCCATGTCCTACATATCTGCATACATGCTGTTATTTTCTGTATATATAATGTAGTGGTTAATGGAAGATCACGTGCTTGTCATTCGTTTCTTAATTTTAGCTTCCTCGAGAATTGAAAGTTGATGTCATTTTGTATGTGATTGAAAAGAACTATAATGTGTACAGTTAAAGAAAAAGTTTGTGAAGCTTATAGGGTATAACTTTACTTAGATATAAAGGCTGTGTCTATGCATCTGTCGCCACCACCACCAGTGTGAACTACACTGGAAGTTATTTTGTTAGTTGGAGCATCATTTTTTACAAAATTGAATTTTCAGGCCTCTCCCGTTACATCAGCGTCACTTGGCTGGGGCAAGCATTCAGGTATATCTGAACTGTTGTTTTAGCCTTGTGCTGATATTTCTCGTTAGACCTTTATTCAAAGGTTTTTTTTTTCTTTCCCTCCTTATTCTCTAATTTGTGGTGCAGTTGCGAAAAGCAGCAAAGCTTTTAGATTCAGGGGCAGTGAGTGCTACGAGGATTCTCTGGCGGCATCCAAGAGCTCGAGTTGGCCTGTTTTTTTATCTAGTGAGATCTTCTGAATGTTTGGCACTTGCCTTTTTATTAAATTACTATTTACTAACTTTATGCTGATCATTTAAACATTTTATGCAGATTTTTGTACACCTATTCTTAATGTATCTGTTGCATCGCCTTCAGGTAAAATTTATAAGCGATTTCTGATCATATGTTTCGATTGTTAACCACTCATCCTTTTTGGTCCTAAAGAATCTTTGAGACTGTTAGGATTAGAATTAGGTGAAAGTCAATGTTTTTAGCATTTTATATGATTTATTTATGACAGAAAAAGCTATGAAGCATCGAGATAAAAAAATTTAGCCATCACTGCTTTCACAATTGAATTTTGCCTTACCCTGCAAGAAACCTTAAACGGGTTTTGTCCCAAAGAGGTAAAAAAAAAAAAAAAAAAAGAGCAGTAAACTCAAAAGTGGTCCAAAACATCTTCAGATCGTGTGTTGATTGTGATCTACTAGTGACATTAAGATTTGTGGAACAATACCTACAAAAAAAAAAAAAAAAAAAAAAAAAAAAAAGATTTGGAACAATTCTATAACCTGAGATCAATTTAGCTTGGTTTGGGGATGGGAATAAGCATACTCTTTTCGTTTTCCGTGAAGCTTAGTCTTACTTTGCCATTGGTGCCTCATCACTGCCTCTGTGTGCCTGTGGCTATAACCGTAAGCTGTTGTTGATGGTAATTCAAATCTTCTGAAAATGTCAAGTTAAGTTCTCATCATCGAGGAGTAGAGCTGATACAAGGGAAAGAACGTAATGTAGATGGTATCAGCCTCACAGTCAATAGAAAGCTACCTGATGCTTTCCACTTTCCGACACACTAGTGACTGTTGAGGTTATATAGAACTGGTTTCCTACTTTCCTTCTCCCTGGTCCAATGTGTTCGCCAGAGAAAGGCATAGACTGGATTCCATCACCTCAATGCAGCTTTAGAATTATGCTAAAAATGTTGAAAGTTCCAACCTCAGTATGTTTGGTGTTTGGATATTCCTGATCTATATTTTTGCAAAGATAAAGCTGGCTTACTTGTTTATGCGCAACTTGCAGGCCCAAGCCGATGACTTCACCGCACAAGAAGTTGCTCAGTCGATGGGTCTTTCACAACCTAACTTGCCGCGACTCTGATGTGTTCATATGCTGACTGCTAAGGCGCCTAGGACTTCCACAAGTGACGTGACAAAGTCTTGATATTCTTTTATATGTTGATTCATACTGATAGAAAATAGTATAGAAGAGATATTGGGGGGGGGGGGGGGGGGGGGGCTTCCTATACCGTTGAGATTGCTATGTAGTTTTGTGATCATATGTAAATACGGCAATGTTTAATGATCTAAATAGCCAGATGAAGTTTTTTTGTGTTTTTTCCGATATCGTCAATCCGAGAATTGTCGACTTTGTCGTTTAATTCTCCTTGACGTTACAAAATCCTTGCTTTATCCTATCGGGTCGGATAAATTTAACTCATCAATTTGAAAAAAGGTGAGAGAATGTGACTGACTCTCAAACACCTCAGATCGATCGTAAAGGTTGTGACTTTATTAGTCTTGTAGAAGTAGTGAATGACTTTGTTGAAGAAGCTATGTAAAACATCTAGCAAAATGTTCTCAATAAGGTCAAATATTTCTCTCAAAAGACATTATTTTTTTCTCAACGGGTATTCGAGGATAAATCTCATTGTCATCCCTAAATGCAAAGTGTCAGCTAAGTATTTTCAAACGAAAAGTAAAGAATCTAGCAAGGGTACTATAAATCATTTGAGTATATAACTAAAACTATTTAGCATGTTCAGATGGAGAAAATGATTCGGATTCAATGTCTATGATATCTTACATATCTGGTAAGCTGTCGTCTCTGAAGAAACCGAAAATTAAAATTTCATGTAGGACTAAGTTCTATTGCAGTTTGATACACTGACTACAATGCCTGCAGATAAACTGACTTCTATGAGGTTGAAGTTTTTCGCTGGCTCTAAGACTCTGAGACCCAGCCCTCAGTTTTCTGCTTTGGTAAACTGGGGTTTCCTAAAGCTTTTCTTATTCTGAGTTACATAGGAGGGTAATGGTGCTAGTACTCTGCCTTTATTCAAAAATCTGTGTATTATCAAGGCTTAGTTTAATTTTGCTTGATTCGGGGATTTGGCTTGTTTCGAAAAATTGATCAAATTTGACCAAAATCGCAATACATAATCCACGGTTTTTCGATAAAAATGCTCCGGAGCGAAAATGACTCAAATTTTGATGGTAGTCTCTACGTATGATACAATAAGGATTTTCAAAATTTTAGAGTAAAAAACTTAGAGAAGATAATGAAAACGGTCAAAACGGTCATAAATCCATACAAAGTGACGAGCGTCGAAACGCATGAAATATTTCAGAAAATAAGCAAACAACACTCAAATCCAACAAGTATAGTCCTAGGGTATCTACAGTAATTTTTGGAGGACATTTGACGTTTTTCGAAAAATTGATCAAATTTGATCGGATCGCAGTATATAATCCACTGTTTTTCGATAAAAAGGCTCCGGTCCGAATACGGCTCAAATTTTGGTGGTAGTCTCTACGTATGATATAATTAGGATTTGAAAAATATTAGAGTTAAAAACCTAAGAGAACATAACGAAAACGGCAAAAACGGTCATAAATCCATACAAACTGACGAGCATCGAAACGTATGAAATGTTTCAGAGAATGAGGAACCAACACTCAAATCCAACAATTGTTGTCCTAGGGTATTTACAGTAATGTTTGGAGGACATTTGGCGTATTTCGTAAAATTGATCAAATTTGACCAGAATCGTAGTACATAATCCACGGTTTTTCGATAAAATGGCTCCGGAGTAAAAACGGCTCAAATTTCGGTGGTAGTGTCTAAGTATGATATAATGAGCATTGGAAGAATATTAGAGCCAAAAACCTAAGGGAAGGTTAGAAAAACAGCCAAAACGGTCATAAAACCATACAAAGTGACGAACGTCGAAACGCATGAAATATTTCACAAAATGAGGAACCAACACTCAAATCCAACAAGTATAATCCTAATGTATATTCAGTAATGTTTGGAGGACATTTGGCTTTAAGTCATCGCCAGCTCTTATCCTTTGGCGGAAAATTGATAGAATTTGATCAGAATAACTGTAAATAATCCACGGTTTTTAGATAAAAATTCTCCGGAGCGAAAACGGCTCAAATTTTGGTGGTAGTCTCTACGTATGATAGAATGAATATTTGCAAAAGATTAGAGTAAAAAACCTAAGAGAAGTTAAGGAAAACAGCCAAAACGGTCAGAAATCCATACAAAGTGACGAGCGTCGAAACACATGCAATACTTCACAAAATGAGGAAACAACACTCAAATCCAACAAGTATAGTCCTAGGGTATCTACTGTAGTTTTTGGAGGACATTTGACGTTTTTCGAAAAATTAATCAAATTTGACCGGAATCGCAGTATATAATCCACGGTTTTTCGATAAAAAGGCTCCGGAGCGAATACGACTCAAATTTTGGTGGTAGTCTCTACGTATGATATAATGAGAATTTGAAAAATATTAGTGTAAAAAACTTAAGAGAAGATAAGGAAAACGGTCAAAACGGTCATAAATCCATACCAAGTGACGAGCGTCGAAACGCATGAAATACTTCAGAAAATGAGGAACCGACACTCAAATCCAACAAATATAGTTTTAGGGTATCTAATTTAACGTTTGGAGGACATTTGACGTTTTTCGAAAAATTGATCAAATTTGATCGGATAGCAGTATATAATTCACTGTTTTTCGATAAAAAGGCTCCGGAGCAAATACGGCTCAAAATTTGGTGGTAGTCTCTAAGTATGATATAATGAGGATTTGGAAAATATTAGAGTCAAAAACCTAAGAGAACATAAGGAAAACGGCAAAAACGGTCATAATACAAACTGACGAGCATCGAAACGTATGAAATGTTTCAGAGAATGAGGAACCAACACTCAAATCCAACAATTGTTGTCCTAGGGTATCTACATTAATTTTTGGAGGACATTTGACGTTTTTCGAAAAATTGATCAAATTTGTCCGGAATCGCAGTATATAATCCACGTTTTTTCGATAAAAAGGCTTGGGAGTGAATACGGCTCAAATTTTGGTGGTAGTCTCTACGTATGATATAATGAGGATTTGAAAAATATTAGAGCCAAAAACCTAAGGGAAAGTTAGAAAAACAGTCAAAACGGTCATAAATCCATACAAAGTGACGAGTGTCGAAACGCACGAAATACTTCACAAAATGGGGAACCAACACTCAAATCCAACAAGTATAGTCCTAATGTATTTTCAGTAATGTTTGGAGGACATTTGACTTTTTTTCGGAAAATTGATCAAATTTGACTAGAATCACAGTACATAATCCACGATTTTTTGATAAAATGGCTTCGGAGAAAAAATGACTCAAATTTCGGTGGTGGTCTCTAAGTATGATAAAATAAGGATTTGCAAAATATTAGAGGAAAAAACCTAAGAGAAGATAAGGAAAACGGCCAAAACGGTCATAAATCCATACAAAGTGACGAACATCGAAACGCATGAAATACTTCACAAAATGAGGAAACAACACTCAAATCCAACAAGTATTGTCCTAGGGTATTTAATTTAATGTTTGGAGGACATTTGGTTTGTTTCGAAAAATTGATCAAATTTGACCAGAATCGCTGTACATAATCCACGGTTTTTTCGATAAATCCGGAGCGAAAACGGCTCAAATTTTGGTGGTAGTCTCTACGTATGATATAATGATGATTTTCAAAATATTATAGTAAAAAACCTAAGAGACGATAATGAAAACGATCAAAACGGTCATAAATCCATACCAAGTGACGAGCGTCAAAACGCATGAAATATTTCAGAAAATGAGGAAATAACACTCAAATCTAACAAGCATGGTCCTAGGGTATCTACATTAATTTTTGGAGGACATAAGACCTTTTTTGAAAAATTGATCAAATTTGACCGAAATCGCAGTATATACTTATGTTGGCCTCCCTTGAGATCCCTTTTGATTTGCTTAATTTGACAATTGTGTATTATGAACTTTACCATTTTTGTTTACTCAGTATAGAATAGTGATAGAAGATATTTGTGCAAACCAAAATGGAAGGATGACAATCTCTCCGGGAGATAGAGACTAATATTCGTTTGGCTTTGTGCTCTTGGATCAGATACTTATGTGAGAAGAGTTTGTTCTAATCATAGGATTGCCTTTACAGCAAGGCTATCGTTGTGGCAGCGCATTAATTGCTTAGGTACATGGATCGACTATTGACACCGAGCGTGTGCAATAACCCGGGTGAGAAAAATCGCGTGAAGCAAAAAGTTCTGGAGCTGGTTGATAAGTATTACGATGGTCTGGATGCACCAAAGAAAGGGATAAAGGTTAGTCTAAGCCAAACTGTATTATATTTTTCACTGAAGAACAATGCAGCTTATGGTTTTAACATTTGTGACTTAGTTATAAACAACTTATGCATGTGAACAAAGCTTAGTTCGTTTCTACTATTGCTATTACTACTTAATACTCGTCATCAGTATTATTGTAATTCCGGATCCCATACCATTCTTCTTTGTAGTAGGGGTTAATTGTAATTTTGAAGCTATAAGTATAAGGATTTCTTCCCCATTGATGCTCTTTCATCTGATATATTCAAAAAATTTAAGTTGAATAAATTTCTTATCTATACTTGGGCCATCTAGATCTTCTGTTATGATAAGTTTTTTTTACCTGAGGTTTCCCTTTGTTTGCGTGTATGTGCGTTGATGCAGATTGAGATTTCCCAATACTTGTTGCCAGATGAATTTCCACACCATATGGCGAGAGGAGAAACTTTCACTTACCACTCAAAATCTGTGTTGGGTAAAATACATGACAAAGTTGATGAATACAACATCCTGGATCCAGTCAGAGGTGAGAGTACTTTTCAATAATATTCAGCTTTCTGAACAATCTTAGAAGGGCTCTTGCTTATCCTGAACGACAGAGTTGTACAGTGGGTTAGGCAAAAAGTTTACAGCCCTTGAGGTGACTTTCTTTCATTTTGTGTTTCATTGTTTTTAGTCTGGAAGCTGGCATATTTTGAGGAGCAAATAAACCAAATTCCTACAGCATGTCGACAGGCATGGCGAACACTGTATGAGGAGTACAGACGAGATATGACTGCTGCACTTAACGCTGGTCACGAATCCAAAAGTGAATCTGCAACTGCAGTTTATCGACTATACAAGAGGGTAAATGCAATCCCGCCAACCATGTTCTCAATTATAATTTGGCTTTTAAATTTAATCCAAGTATATAAGGCACGTAAGGAATTTGAAACTCTTGTCTGACTATCCATGCATTGTAACTTGTGGTTGTACGCGCAGAAACTGTACAGTGATGGTCCTGGTGATGCAGCTGATGAATTAGACAAAAGTCGAAAATCATGGGAAGATATTCGGATGAATGCCCTAGCAGTATATGATGCAGCTTACGAGCATGCAGTTCGAGAAGATGACCCACAAAAGTGCAACTTTGCTTGGAGAGTTGCAGGCTCTGCCTTGTTCAAGATCTTTATGGAGGTGCAAGGTGAGAAACAAAATCCTATACTTTGTGCACAGTCGGTTCTTCTTGAGGTGATCTGCGGAAAGACTTAAGTTGTAACGCGTGATCTTGTCATGTAATATATACTAAGTTATGTGATTAAGTGCATAGTTCTCATGTATCATCTAAGATATTCTGTACTCTGAGACAATTTACAGTGTAAAATAATGTTCGGGTTCCCCCAGAGCTGTCCTTTGTGGGTTACGGAACACACTGCTCTTTTATCTGAACTGTTGGTTCAAATTTATAACGCCTGTTGCTGTAAAATTAACGCATCTTTAACTGTAAGGGGAAGATAGAAACATCCTTGCTCTACGCTGTTGGAACTACGAGCTTCATTAAGATGCATGTGATTGTCGAAGCAGAGATGTACTCTGGTGCTCATGATACATAACTCATTTAAGGTACTTGATCAAATTTAACAGTTATATAAGCTCCAGTAGCTCTGTACTATGCAGGATGTTTCGATCTTCCTCGTTCCCAAGGCTAATTCTGCAGAGAAGAAGGTATATGGTCACCTGGTGCATAGATCGAGTACACGCAGGACTCCATTCAAGGGTATGGCTTCCCCAAATCGATACTCAGCATTGCGAGAGAATGGGCGCCTTCCATATCATTCGCAATCTTCACAACATTTTCCACAAAGTTTATACAGTAGTACAGTACACTAGAAATCAGTTCATAAAGCTCAAACGTACTAATGAAATATGACTACGTACGTATTCAATGGTTTTCTAATTTCTTCACATTAGTCAATTCTAGTTACTCCTGTAGTGATGTAGTCCTGTCCGTCTTTTGTGGGTATTGTTTGTGATTATCGACTCATGTCTTTTACCGACTTTCATTTTCACCTGCACTTCCACATTTCTTAAAATCCGTGATAAAAATAATCGAAAAATTACCAATGCGTGGTAAAAATATTCGGATACTTTCAAAAATGTGCAAACTAAATAAATCTTCTTCTACACGCTCTCTCACACAGTGACACTGATCATCCATTCTGACACACAGGAGTGACACTTTTTTTCTCAAAAATAATTCAACCAAAAAAAAAAAAGATCTCTCTCTCTCAAAACCATGGAAGTGCCGCTGCCGGCCACCGTGGAGAATCTACTGCAACAGATATGTCGCGTGAAGGATACGAAACCAGCCGACGCCGCCGCAAGGAAGCGCCTAGCGGAAGCCGACGGTGAAGTGGCGGTGGCGACTCTTATTAAAATACTTAACATGAAAACTATGGTGAAAAATCTGAGCGCTTAATTGTTAGCTTCCTCAACAAGAGTGCTGCCTCTCCTCCTCGTACACCGCCGCCTCCGCCTTCTCCTCTCTCCGGCACCTCCATTAGCCCACAAGGTCCTTCCTTTTTCTCTCTCTTACTTTTTTTTTTTGTTTTTGGTTTGGTCGAATGTTTAGGCTCTAATCCGTAATTCCGTATATATATAATACAACGGCTTTGTTCGGCCGTATAATAATTTGGGGTCGACTAACAGAAATCGTGTGTACGATATTGTCGTATGTGAGTAATAAAAAGTTGAAAGCTTTTCCACTATCAAGTGACAAACTTTTTTATTTTTTAATTTAATTTCTGAACAAGTTTGATCATGTTCGAGAAATTCAAATGAAACGTAAAGAACCCGTAAAAGACAAGTTGTCTGTACTCGGCTTTTGTGATCATAGGTTCCTAATTTTTGGAGTGATAGATTTCTGCATAGTTAAATTGACTACATTGTCGTTTTGATCTTGTTTAAAATGTGCCCAAATGTTGATCAAGTGCACACTTTTGTCAGTTTGTGTGTTGGAAAAGCCTTGTGTAGAACAGTCTCAGCATAAGACATGAGTGAATTTCGAGTTTTAATTTTTTTAAAGCTTTGAATTGAGCTATGAAATGTCGAAAAACTCGGCCTTTTTTAAGTGCAAGGCTATCTCAATCTGTCAAAAGTGAATAGCTAGCTGGTGTATACAAAAGCCGCAATGTGTCTCTTGTACATGAGGAAGAACTTGTGTAAGATGATATGTTTTGGGAAGATGCTGATAGGTTTGTAGTCACAAGCTCACCAGTGATTTGTTTAATACTGAACTGGTCTCACCATTGTCCGTCGGGTATGTAGATCGCCTTAGTTGAGTCGCTCGTGTTTAGTAGACTATTTAGATTTTGGCTGGGTTTTATGGTATTTATGTGAATTTGTGGAATTTGAAGAAAGTTGCAGAGGTCTAATTGGAGTAATTTATAGTATGGTATTAAGACTTGTAATGATTGTTTGATTGACTTAGAGTAAATTAGAAGTATCTCATTATTCATATGATAAAGGTTTGGCAAGAACTACAGGAGTTAGCATAATCCCCTACACACATTGTGTACTTGAATTTCCTTGTATTATACATCTAAAAGATTTGATTTTGATTAAACCAATGACATCAAGGTGTATTCGTTACTCATTGGCAGTTGACTCCTAAACTTTTCCTTGTTGAGTAAATTTTGAAGTTTTCTTAGGGACCTCGAAAAAACGAAAACCTTTTAGGCATGAGTTATTTTTCAATGTAGTTGCTAATTCAATAATTGAAGTGTCTGAGGCCAATTAATTAACAGCTAGTTTCTTCAGAATGTAATGTGTGCGTATCTGCGGATACATGTTGTTCCGTAAAGTCACTGTGAAGTCAACAGTATTACTGTTAGGATCTTACCTAGCTTCTAACAAATAAATTCTACAATGGAAAAGTACACACAATGGTGAAGTATGTTTGCTTTGTGAAATGCTTTAGTGTTTCAGCTCTTATTCATTAGTTTCAACGATGAAATTTAAGTTATGAAATTTCTTAACTTGCGGCAGTTACATCTAACTGAAAGAAGCGGAAGTGGGGCTCAGAATCCTCTGGTATGTAGTCTCCGTGGACTTATCGTGGAAAAGATTACTCTCTCTTCACTTCTTTGCCTGTTTGACTTGCTTTAACGAGTTTAGTCTTTCAATAGAAGAGGTTTCTACGTCAATGCGGGCGCTCCCATCCGGCTCACGAGCACCTAGTATACGAAAGTTCTTTCTGCCGCCAGATAGCGTTTTAGATGCACTTGAGGATCTTGATTTCAAAAAGACCTTTTTAATTTTGTGTTACATTGGAAGGTAAGGTCCTATACCTTTATAGCTGCATTTCTTTAGTTAACCTTTGGTCATGTACTACCTCTTCAGAATGTGAATTTTTTCTTTTATGTAGGTCCAAGTTGGAGGCAGTTGTTTCTCCTGATCAAATATGGAGCTATCGACATCTTGAAATATTAGAGTTTGAGCGCCAGATTTGGAATGATTTTGGTCGGGACAAATGCATGGAACGTGATCGAGTAAATGTATGTAATAAAAACAATGATTTCGTGTGCTTTGGTCTGATTTCACATTAATATCTCTACTCTGCATTCATAAATCGGTAATCTTCTTCATGAATAGGTAAAACCTTGTACCTGTACAGTATCCTAGTCAGTCTGTTAATGCATTAATGGCATTGGTTTATTAAGGACAGATTATTGCTAGAGATAAAGAGAAACTGACAACTTAAGCCTTTTGATACTCAATGCTAAAGCTGCCTCACATTTGGTCAGTTTTGCTGTTCTACAGGTTTTGAACTGGTCAGCTGGAGAAAGGTACAACTATCATTGCCACGTTGACGCTGATGGGGCTTGTACATTCAAGGTTCATTCTTTTGATTCTGCAAGCTTTTTTCTAAGAAGTTGAATCATGTGTTCCATAGCATGATTGGTTGTCCTTTGTTTTGGTTTCATGTATACTTCTGCTATGAATGTACTATGTTGGCCTAATGGTCTATTGTCATGTATGTCATTAGCGATCTATTCTGCTCGTATCTTGTTATGTATGCCAATTTCCGTCTCTTGTGGGGAGTCTCTATAGTCTAAACTTGTACAAATGGTTGCATATGTTTTCACTCCAGATGTTTGATGGTTAATCCCTGTAAATATGGAAGTGTTCTCAGTTTATTGAGCCCTTGTTTTATATTCCATTGCATTTTTGATGTTGCTCATCTGTTGCCCGTTTTGATCCAGGGACCATTCCTAAATAAATCAGGAACTCTCTTGCAGAAAACCGTTGGAGATGAAAATGTACTAATGGTGAAGTTTGTAGAAGAGGAAACGGAGGGCATAGAAGCTGATTCTCTTGGGCGTTGCCCTGCATTTAATAAGGTTGCTGAAGAAGGAATCGTTGTTGGTAGGAAGTGCTACCGGTTCTTTGGTGAGTTGCTTCCGTAAAAACATATTTGATAGTTTATTACAAACAGAAAGTCAGTTGAGTGTCCCCTTTTTAAATTCTCTGGATGCTAAAAATGACGAATTTGAGCTATCTGGTATTCTGATTTCCAGTTTTCTAGTTCAAGCTATTTCATCGTACATTGCACATTAGTTTCTTTTAATTATTAAATCTTTGTCATTTTAACGCCGTACCTTTCCAGAACTTTGATCTGGAAATGTCCAAAAGCGATGCAAGGAAGTTCATGTATGATTGATAAAAGACTAGTGGGGTCGATGTCTTTAGTTTAGGTGGTAAATAATTTAGAAGCAGCTGTGTTTCTAATGACTGACTATACATTGTCATTACTAGATGTCGACGAACTAAGTTTGATTGTCCTCGTTGCAGTGATCGGAAGTGAGCTGTTGGACATTATGCTGTCCTATTGCGATGAACGTTATTTTTTTTATTTTTTTTTTTTTTTTTCTGATTATGGAATGTTTGTGTTTTCTGTTACTTTGGAACTCAGTGTTCAGAGATGGTGGGAGAGAGGAAAAAAAGAAAGATCCAACATCCAATTCTGTAAAATGCTACTTTGTGTGTACCGAAGGGTTTGCTAATCTCTTGAAGAAGCCTCCTCAACTCCTCAAAAGCATGCCTATCCAGGAAGCAAGGTCCCTATTCATGCACATTCACCAGGCCCCGAGTTTGTCCAATTATATGGCCAGGTTTGCTGAAACATACTTTTCTAGTTCTTTTATGGTGTTCGGACAAGACCCTTTCTTTGAGTAGGACCTTATCTCTCAAGTGAGGATGAATTTCAATCGTCATGATTTTATGTTAGCATACAGGTTTTCGCTTATATTGTCAAAAACAGTCACTTTGGATGTCGATTTTAGTGATGTACAAGTTGAAGTTATCCCTGACGTCCCTTGTTGTGTAAAGTCATCTGTGCCCTTCATGACTTCTTTTTTTGGACCCTTAGTTGTCAGTAGTCTGATGTTTGGGTTATTTGCTTTGTTGCATGCTGTGTTATCTGACAGAATGAAAATGGTGAGGAAACTTATGGTAATGATGGGAAAGCTTTGATTCATACTGATGGAACCGGCTTTATTTCCGAAGATCTTGCTTTGCTATGTCCACATAATTGCTATAATGGTTATGTGAATAGGGCAGAGACTTTTCAGGTCAGTTACATGTGCTCAGTTCAGTTGTTATGGGTTTTTTCGTAAAGCTTTCTTTCATAAATCAATCGTAAATCCTCAGTACTAAAGCAGTCAATCTATCTTTAGAAGGGCCCTAGCGGTTATTGCTGACATGGCTCTCTTTTTCCTCCCGTAGATGCCCCCATCTCCCTCTATTATATTTCATATACCTTTCAGGAGTATAATTAACAGAGATAAGATGGAAAAGAGACTAAGGGTGTGTTACTTGAGTAAAAAGTAGGGTAAAAAAAAAGGCAGCCCTGTGCACATTGGCGTCTTCGCAAGGTGAGTGTCCGGGGAAGGGTCCCACCAAAAATACCTTTTTGTCAGAGTGCACCTCCTAATCTTCTTGTTCTTGTTGAAATTAAGATAAGAGTGTGTGCACATTGGAGATTAAGATTTAAATATTTGCTGTCTTGTTCACTGCTCATAGGATTTCTGTCCGGCGTTATATTTGGTTCAACTTTGCAATAACGTGCTTGTGCTGTTGCAAATCTGAATGTTGTGTTTTTCAGTTTTTACTGTCGACAAGATCTGAATTTACCTTAAGTCTTCATGAAGTTTCTCATCTTTATTCTAAACAAAAACTCAATATGTCACCAAGAAAGGCTCTAATTTTCCAGGACTATGTGATTTAACATACTCCGTATCTAATAAGTAGAATCTTGAGGATAATTGCTTATCTGACACAAATGTACCTTCTTCCTGTTGAATCCCTGAGAAGTCTTTCCTGCCATAATTCCTCGTAAAAGAGCCAAGACAACGGGAAATCTTAGTGGTGGTTATATACATGTGGTGGTTATGAAATAGGGAATGTAGTATTATGCAGTCTGTTTTACTCGGCCGATAATAGTTGAGAAGTTCTGCATGTATCTGCTGGGGTGCCACTTTTATACTGTACGCTTGTCTGACATTGAAAATTTGCAGATGCCAGCAGATACATTGCAAGTTGCACAGAGTCATGTAACATTTTCGGACATGATAGCATCCCGCAGTGAGCCGGTATTACCCCTTTCAGTCATTTAATCTGTTGTCACAAACGAGGTCTTTCCTGTGACAATGGTACCTGCCATTGTTTGAATTTAATCAAGCTGTCACTACATTCTTCCAGCCTTTGCTGATACAGTTTCGGATGTTCCACAAAGGTCGAGCTATCAAGGGTACGGTTCTTGTCAATAAGAAGGTGAAGTCATCTTCCTCGTTCAGCTCTCTTCTCCTCTTTGGTGTTTAGTTCTATGTTTATCTTTTGTATTTATCAAGCAATTCAGAGTTTTGGATGCTGTTGGAGTTCTGGTTTGGTATTTTCTTCTGAATACCCCCCACCCCCCAAATTACTTGTTATCTATTTTGAACTGAAGAATTTTTATTTTTTATGACTAGATAGCCCCAAATTACTGGTTTGGCAAACCACGAAGTGTTATGATGGATACCCTGATATCTCATTGTTTCTTCTTCCAGCTTCCTCCTAAAACCATCGTAGTTCGAGACTCGATGCTGAAAGTTAAGACTGATCCAGCTCGTTCAGGTTTTCCAACTATGGATTCATTTGAGATTGTGGCCACCAGGTAACATACCGTCTGGTGCAATATGATTTACTGTTTTGCAAGCTCTCAAGTTGGTTTTGTTGTTGAGATAAGTCTGCGCTTCATCGATGTAAATACAGAACGTGGATTGCTTAGCTACATAGTGTAAACTTGACGAGGAGAGAGGGGTGACTAAATAGTTGGGAAATATTCTACTGGGCTGAGGTGGTCTGTATGAGAGGCCCTTCCTATACTCGGTTCTCCTGGGAAATATAGAGATAACATTTGGTAATTCTGCATCTTGCACATCAATATGTTTGGTACGAGTCTTAAATTGTGATATGATGAAAGATTTTGTATCATATATTTCTGTCTTGTGCGTGTAGCTTATGTTCACGATGTATAAGTAATAAATACTGTTGGTTAACTTTGATATTTTGTTATGATTATTTGTTTATGTGTAGCAATAAGCCAAAGGTTGCCAGTTTGTCAAAGAATTTGATTGCACTTCTTCACTATGGGGGTGTCCCAGAGAAGTTCTTTATGGCTTTACTGCATGAGGCTCTTAAGGAACCATTGGCTGTTCTATATAGAACAAAAGCAGCAATCAAAGGTCTGCGATTTATTGTCTAAGTACTTGATCTTTCTTTCATCATGTTCTTGAGGATCACATTTCTGACTTTTGTTTTTACTCTGTCACTGAACTTACAGTTGCTGTTACCTGGGATTCGGATGATGAATTTATAGCTGCAAAGATGGTAGCATGTGGAATTCCTCTTGATGAACCTTTTGTTCAGAACCGGCCTGTCTGGAATTGCAAAGGAGGAAATGAAGAGCCTCAAAGCAGGGAAAGTCCCTGTTAGTGGCAGTTTCTACCTTATGGGCACAACTGATCCGACAGGGACTCTGAATACTGGTGAAGTTTGTGTGATCCTGTATGTATTTCATAGCTTGTTTCGTTTGAAATATCTCCGTGTCCTATTTCAGCTCTATGCTATCTCAATTGTCAATTTTAGAGTCCAGCTTAACCCTTTTCTTTTTTTTGGAGTATGCTTTTAGAGTTATGTGCTTGAGAAGCTCAGGGTTATGACTTATGCATATTTGATTTGATCATTTATCATGGTCAGAAGGTCTTAGTCAAGTTTATGTGATGCTTATAATACATAAAGATATTATGGTACCTGTGCTGCCTGTTTGGTATGGCAAACTTGTTCTTTTCAGTCATGCGGGGACTGGCTTACTATTTGGACATTTAACTATGATCTATTGGAATTCATATTATAATATTAAAATCTAGTCTTCTATAATATGTGAGGCAAGTGTATCCGTGCATTAGTTCTTGGACAGTGGATTCTTCTATTTCTTGAGACCAAAACTGCTAAATCTATTGGCATTATGGTTTTTTTTTTTTTTCTTTTCTCCACCAGCTAAATTTGGCAATCTCACTTCTCTGGATTGTTTCATACTACAAATTTTCTCTGGGGAGGATAATTTACTAACATACAACACTACCACCCCAATGGCCCAATGCCTCAAAGGCTCCACATCAGTATGTATGGAGCTTATGCCTATGTTGAAAACATCGAGAAGCTGTGCCTGGAAAGGTCGTGAGTTGGCCTCTTTATGGCAAGCAGCGAGGGGCTTTGAGGGAAATTCTTGACAAAATTTTACATCTAAATTCTCTTAGGATGATACCTTATTCTCATTACTGTTCTTTTCTTGATTTATTAGATACAATGTTTTGCTATAAAAAATAGTGCTAAATTATTTCTCGCAATAGTTACATATAATGTGGAACTGAAGTATAGGTGTGTAGTCTGTGTTGATTAAATCTTTTCATTTGTGTTTGTGTAGCGATCAAGGACAAATTTCTGGTCGAGTTCTTGTCTATCGAAACCCGGGCATCCATCCAGGGGACATCCATGTTGTAACTGCACGATATGTCGCGGCTTTGGAGGATGTTGTAGGAAACTCTAAATACGCAATATTTTTCCCTTCAAAAGGCTCGAGGTCAATGGCAGATGAAATTGCTGGTGGTGATTATGATGGGGATTTGTATTGGGTGTCCATGAACCCAGAGGTTAGCTGTTGTTTTCTTCTATTGTTGCTATTGTCCTTCCAGAGTACATTATATGCTGAATTCCAAAATGTAGTCTTTTGGTTGCTTGTTATTCTATGCTTCTTCAAAGTGAATTTTGACCCGGCGCTGCTTGTAATAATTGCTTGTCACTTGTGATGAAACTAACGCTCTTGTTTATGCCTAAATTTACCATTTGTCTTTCCAGCTTTTAGAACATTTCACACCAAGTGATCCCTGGACACCTTCACCAGTGTCCACATCTCCAAATTCCATCAGCGAGAAACCAAGTCTCCTTTCAGCTACATCGTTGGAGTGCCGTCTTTTTCGACTTTACCGGACAGCTAGGTTGCATCCAAGGTTTGTAACGTAAATATTGAAATCTTTGGTTTTCCTTTGTCAATTGGTTGTAGTATATTAACTTAATTTCTTAATAGTCTTCCTGTATAGCCCTTTAACTGAAGATGCTTATGCGTTTTTGTAAAGTATGACATTACTACTATCCTGTTCAGTTTGATCAGTAGGACATTGTTAAGGCATTAATTGAGTGTTAGTGATTTTTTCTCTTAATTAAGGAATTGTTCTTGCTTATAGGCTAGTGCAGATACCAAATTCTTACAACATGAAACAGCAAATATAGTTTGTAGCCCTTTTTCTTATAGACTAATACTGCTAATACCTTTTCAGTATGGCTATGGGCATAGCAGCGGATAGTTGGCTCGTGTATATGGATCGGATCTTGACACTGACAGATGACGAGGCAGATGAAAAAGCTGCTGTGATGAAAAAAATTGAAGAGTTGATTGACATATACTATGATGCATTGGATGCTCCGAAGAAGGGAGTGACAGTCAGTTCTCACAACAATAAATTTAGTGCTTGACATTAGTGTCAAAGAATAGTATCATGTCTTTTCGATTGTGGATGTGATCTTTAGTCAACTAATCATCCATACGTTACCTAAGCTTGTTCTATTGCTATCATCTGAAGCGCAAACTTTGGCTTACATGCTTATTGATGTCAATATGATTGGGGCCGATATTACTGGAGTGAATCAATTGCCTTTTAATTCGAATTGCTTGGAATTTGATCTGTGTCTAGTGGCTGCTTGACTTGCCTAATGTGGAATGAACGATCAAAACTGTTTGATACTTGGATTTAGATATTTGAATAACAGATATAATTGTGTTTAATCTCAAAAATGTCAAATTAACTGAGGGACTTGAGGACATCAAATAAGCAGGTGCTTTCTAGGCAGGTGCTTGCTAGTTGATTGTTATTGCCTGATGTTTGAACGAAGCCCCAACATCCTTAGTTCAGCATTTGCAAAAAAGACATCAAGTATATAGATAGGATCCTTTCATTATCTGGTGGCTCTTGTTTGTGGATCATATGGTCTGTGATTTGTATCTTAGTGACTACGGTCTTCATTTGCTGTTTATGGTTTACGGCTGGCGTCTATATGTCATAGATGCCTTCTTAGAGATGTTAGAGTTCAGCTTCTTTTTTTAATCGTCTCATATATCGAGCTTCCTTTTTACTTATGAGCTTGTGCTGCAGGTTAAGGTTCCACAAAGATTAAGACCAGAATTTTATCCCCATCATATGGAAAAAGGAGAACGTCGTTACACATCAACATCCATTTTAGGTCACATTCATGACTTCGTCGACAAACTCAGTGCTCCCATTAAATGTGAGGTTTTTTTCTTTCGCTATTTGTCTTTCATATTTGGCTTATTATCCGCTAGTTTGTATGAAGCCTGTGCATACTCTATAAAAAGGTTGATTCCTGATAGATGCCTGTAATTTCTTGGGAGTTAGTGGTAGAAGCTTGGTTGGTTAATGAAAGATGTAGTGCTAAGAGTTAGGGTGGTTGCTCTATAGTTTCTTTGTGCAAACAACTACAAGAAGCCTGGCTCCCAAAATTATATGCACTTAGTTCTTACAGATCTTTTAGTCAAATTAGCAAAAAAATCCATGAAAAACTATGATCTAATGCTAAATTGGAAATTACTTCATTTTCTTGCCTTATCTTGATTTCAATGGTTGATTGTTTGTTCTTTGTTGGGTGTATAATGTTGGGCAGTCTGGAAGCTGAAGTGTTTTGAGGATGAAATTCCAGAAAGTCTTCTGCTATTGTGGACTGATCATTACGCAAAATATAGATCTGAGATGGGGAATGCTGTACAACAGCAATCTAAAAGTGCTATCGCCGCAGTTTATCAGAAATACCGACAGGTTATTTAGCTACTCAGTAGAAAATATCTATGCCTGCTTGTGTATCAAAGCTCTGTTGTAATCAGGTGTTATTTGTCCATGTAGAAACTGTATGGTGGGTTTGATGATTTGGAGATGAGCGAAAGGATGTGGAAAGAGATCCGGCTGGAGGCTTTAGCGATATATCATGTCTCCTACAACTATGCAGAAGAACTAGGCGACCCGAAGAAATGTGGTTTTGCCTGGAAAGTTGCTGGAGATGCCTTGTGCAAGATATTCATGAAGAGTACTGGTGAAAAACCTATATGCTTTGCACAGTCTGTTGTCCGTGAGATATTTAAGTAAAACTGTACGGTACTGTTAGTCTGTAACCACAACATACCACTTGGTACGTGATAGTATACAACTTCTGACCGTTTCAATTTACTCTGAGAGCAGCTCTGTACAATTCTATGGCCAACTTTTGTTCGAGTAAGTTGGTTGTTACACATGAATTTAGCGATGATTTCTTGGTGATGGTGGATGTTGGGAGCGCAAATCATTACGTCAAGACTTCATGCCAACAATACAAACCATCACCAAGACGCCAACGCAACTCGCTATGTTCTTCTAGAAGTGAGCAGCTATTGATTAAGCATTGTGTAATGGCATGTAAATTAAAAATACGAGTTTGAAATTTTATTAGCTTATCAACTCAGGAAATGTCGTGTTACTTTTAACCAGAAAATAGTACTACATGCAAGCATTGGGCATCATCAAAAGTTTCGTACGTCCTCTCTATGTCCTGCTCTTGTGGAGTGAAGTGTATTGAGGAAGCTTCTCACAAATTTGAAGTACCTCCCCCATTTCCCCAGTGTTCACTGTTTAGCTGTCCAAGTGTCATTTCAGCGGGAAAAACAGTTCCTGTTGGGGTTTGACTTTATACACCCTAGTCTACTTGACTTTACCGTTGCATTATTTCTTTTGCTGCAACTCTGGATCATTGTGTGTATATATTGAGCTTAATCTTCCTAGAGAAGCCACATAATTCCTTGAGTTTCTGTTGTAACATCAGCTGATCATATTCATTCCCTTTTCATTTCTCTACATCTCTAAGCTTTGAAAAATGGCAGATTCATCTGTACAATGCCCGCTTCCACCATCAGTTGAGGAGCTGATAAAGCTCATTTGCAAGGAGCAAATGCAGCCGCCTCCTGAACTTCAGGCTAGAAAGGAGCTAGCATCTCTTCCTGAGGTAGAGGCAGCTGACATTCTCAGCAAAATCCGGCGTGTTAAGATAACGAAATCCTTCACTGGTTTCATCATTTATATGGTGAGGACTTCCAGAGACTCAAGCCTGCAGCCTAGCTTGCACTCGCCCTTTATTAATCACACTCAAGGTTGTCTTATTTTTTCATTTCTTTCTTTTCTTTTCTTTTCGTGTCATCTGACCGCATGTTTCGATATTTTATGAACTCTTAACCTGTATGCAGGTAGTACTTCACTTCCGGAACAGGAAAGTTCTTCTGATACTGGTAAGATTCTCGGCGTTTTATGTAGAGCTGGTGATTGTTGTTGCGGCTGTACAATCTTATACATATATCCTCTTATATGCTAGCAAAATTAGATTGATACAAAGTTTATAATGTCTGTTTTTCCACCCATCTCTATAGGCATCTTTTCTTTTAGATCTCTATTTTTTCGGGGTTGGATTTATCTTTATTTATATCTTTCATGTTGATTGTTGAGCTTCAGATGGAGAAAATGATTCGGATTCAATGTATGATATCTTACATATCTGGTAAGCTGTCGTCTCTGAAGAAACCGAAAATTAAACTTTCATATAGGTCTAAATTCTATTGCAGTTTGATACACTGACTACAATGCCTGCAGATAAACTGACTTCTATGAGGTTGAAGTTTTTCGCTGGCTCTAAGACTCCGAGACCCAGCCCTCAGTTTTCTGCTTTGGTAAAACTGGGGTTTCCTAAAGCTTTTCTTATTCTGAGTTACATAGGAGGGTAATGGTGCTAGTACTCTGCCTTTATTCAAAAATCTGTGTATTATCGAGGCTTAGTTTAACTTTGCTTGATTCGGGGATTTCCTGGTAGGAGGAAGCTTGAAGATGTAGCTTCTGTTCGGGATATCAAGAGTATTGTAGCCGAAAGTAAAACCCTTTCAATAAGCTCATTTGAAGATTTCGCGTGGGAAACTTATGGAAAGCATTACTGCAACACTGAGGGTCGTATGAGGGTTAGTCACGGATTAACAGTTATCCTAAATTAATGTTTACTGTGACATTTTTCGACTATACATTCACAACTTTGTACTTATAGATTGCAAATTTGCTCTCTTAACGAGTTGGTTGTTCAAGTACATAAATAACATGATGTTCTTTATGTGAATTTGGTTGTATGACTGACAAAAGTTCTCTTGTTGATTGTTGCCTTGGCAGTACCGTGACTGGGACTCACCAGGAAGACACTACTTCTACAACTGTCATGTTTAGGTGGACGGAAGTTATGCTTTTAAGGTATAATTTTCCTAGTATCCGAAATTTAAGCCACTTCTGCTATTTTCTTATACTGATTGTATTATCTGTATTCATATTCGTAGCCCCTAATAATATTGGACGGAACAGCTTTGAGTTAGCTGAGACTAGCCAAAAAAATCGGCTGTCATATTCAGATATTCTCCATCTGTTATTTTAGCTTGTAACTAGCAATTCTGTCAGCTCACAGTTCTGGAAGATGTTTAACTTGAATTGATGCAATGTTGTATAAAAATGTACTTATATATGTTTTTCCTCTTTAATTAGGGTCCATATCTGAACTCGAAAACAACTCTGCTACACAAGGTCTTGAATGATGAAAACATACTGATTGTGAACTTTGTTGATGACGGCATGGGAAAATCGAGTGTGAATATGGCTTCTGGAACTTCATTTTCTGCTCTTGAAAAGGTTGCAAAAGAAGGAATATATTTTGGAAGTAGATGGTACCAGTTTTTTGGTAAGTTACCTTTTGAATTAATGTCTTACTCATTTTACAGTTACATGTACCATTTCAGACTCGGAGATTCACACAAGTTTGTAGTTTCTGAGTTTGACTCCTCTATTTTGCAATTGCGTAACTTGTTCATAGGTTTTTACCTTTCTCAAAGAGGGATAAAATATCGATGAACCTGAAGCTGATGAACTGGTTTACTCTGATGTTTACTTAGCTTTCAAAGATGGAGGTAGATCGGAGAAAAATAATGCAACAACCAGCTCAGTCAAGTGCTATTTTGTGAACTTGGAGGCGTTTTCACAATCTTGTGGTGTTGATATTAAGTGCCCTCGAAAAGCTAGGTCTTTCTTCATGCATTTGGACACCTTACCCAGTTTGTCCAAATATACATCCAGGTATTCTGCTTTTTAAGCTCATTGCTGGCATTTGATTTCCTGATAAAGTCATTCTCTGGATATTTGGTTGACATTGTTCCTTGTTGATGAAGGCTTGAGCTTATACTTTCAAAAACAGTTACTTTGCCGGTAAATCTGGATGGTGAAGATATACACATTGAAGTGATCCATGACATACCTTGCCAGGTGAACACATTTCATATTGTGCTAACTTAATTCTACTACCGTTTGATCTGCTAATGTAAGTCCTTTATTCGTGATCTTTGTCTCCAATTTCTTTTGGCAGCACCGTGATGGCTCTATTGTCGAAGGTGATGATGGGAAACCTCTTGTACACACGGATGGCGCTGGTTTTATATCAGAGGACCTTGTTCTTAGGTTTCCTCAGAATTGTTCCAAGGCAAAGTTTCTGACTTGAATTTTCCCGAATTAGGCACATCTTCATTGTGGAAATGAATATTTCATATTGTTTGAATACATTTACAGTATTCACAACCTTTCATTCTGCCTTCTCATTGCTGTTGTGTAATGTACACTGACAGTTCTTTGTATGATACTATTGCAGTGAAAATGGACAACTTTCCGGAAAGGTATTAGTATACCGTAATCCAGGAATTCATTTTGGAGATGTCCATGTTCTCACCGCGAAACATGTTGATGGTTTGGAAGAGATAGTAGGCAACTCTAAGTATGCCATATTCTTTCCCACTCAAGTGTCAAAGTCACTGGCTGATGAAATGGCTGGAGGTGATTTTGATGGGGATATGTTCTGGGTATCTCGAAACCTTGAGGTAAGTAAATATCTGTAATGTATTAGCCTTAACTGTACTACTATCATGGTGATGTTTTTGATGTGTTAGATCCATGCTTTTGGTTTTGAGAAAGAAAAACCGAGAGTAAAGGGTGACTGTCCGTGTGCAGCTCTTGAAGTACTTTAGGCAAAGGGACCCTTGGACGTGCTTGAATCCATCACTGTCAAGTTCAAAGCAGGAAAAACCATCAAAATTTTCGGATGAGAGGTTGGAACATGAGCTGTTCTCTCGTTTCCTAAGAGCGAGGTTTCAACAGAGGTCAGTTTCATCCTGTATAATCGTCCCTATATTTGTAACGCTATCTGGCCCAATTCATGAACATAAGAGTCTTTAATATCAGAAGGATAGGGAGTATCAGCCATAGTCTCATAGACAAGAAACATAGAACAGAAATTCTTGAACTACATGTTTACATATGAAAACTTATCTAGAAAGATTAGGTACTCTTCCGATTTCCACAAGCAAGAACAATTCCCAGATTCTGACAGTGGTATAAGAGTTTTAGATTTCTTTGACTGTTGGCAAAATATGAGGACTCATCCAATTCTCCCCTTTATGCCACAAGTCACTCAACTTTTGACATACATTTTCTGATGTATTGGTACATTGCTGGGTATTCCAACTGCTTCATGCCCTGAGAGTATTGCAGCTATCAGTTGTTTTTCCCGCAGTCTGTTTCACTGTAGTCTTTGAAAATTTAAGAGTTTTATTCTTAGTTTTGCTCTCATGTTTCAATAGTTACCTCCTACTTTCAGAGGATTTTCTAGTCGCTGATCTCAATTGCGTTTTACAGTAAAGTGATGGGCATTGCTTCCAATAGCTGGTTGGCGCACATGGATCAGTTGTTGGCAGTGAGAGACAATAACTCAGCAGAAAGCAATCTCTTGAAGGAAAATATGCTTAAGTTAGTTGACATCTACTACGATGCCTTGGACGCGCCTAAGACAGGCAAAGAGGTCATTTCTCCATGCTTTACGTGCTTTCAATTTCACGATGCTGCCATCTTTTGTACTTCTCACAGTTCTCAGTTTCTTGTAACATGACTAAGGTACATTGCAATAGTTTTATTTTCGATCATCATATTATACATTTGATTTCAGGTCACAATTCCACGTGAATTAATCCCAAAAGAGTATCCCCATTACATGGGCAGGATGTCTAGCTATACATCAAAATCTGTTTTGGGGGCGAGTTGAAGTGAACCACATGTGAGTGCCCCACATTGGAAAAAGAGGAGAGAGTTGATATATTTATAAACCAAGGTGTTACTCCATCTATTGCCAATTGGTTTTAGGATGGAACCTCCTTGGGTTTATGACGTGGACTCTCTCTCCTTCGTGCGGGTGCGGCCCAGGCCCGATCGTGATTTAACATGGTATCAAAGCCCATGATTAAAGACGTGGGACTCAAGAAGACGAACTGGGCTCGTTGCAGATGGACCAAGTTTACGCAACCGAAGAGAGCTAGGAGAGCCCCGGTTTGCGATGCCACCGAAGAGAGCCAGAAGAGCCCCGGTGAGCTTGTGAAGGTCCAGTCTGCGCAGATGGGACAAATATGTGGAACCGAAGAGAGCTAGAAGAGCCCGGTTAACCACCAAGCCCAGTCTGCTAATTAAAGGGAACTCACATGTGAGGGGGAGTGTTGAAGTGAACCACATGTGAGTGTCCCACATTGGAAAAAGAGGAGAGAGTTGATATGTTTATAAACCAAGGTGTTACTCCACCTATTGCCAATTGGTTTTAGGATGGAACCTCATTGGGTTTATGACGTGAATTCTCTCTCCTTCGTGCGGGTGCGGGCCAGGCCCGATCCTGATTTAACAGGCGATATATGAAGCTCATAAATGGGAATTTGAGGCTACTCCCTCTATCCCAGCAGGTAATTACTCAGTTGTGCTGTCTTAGAATCAGAACTATCTTGTTCTTTACACATTTACTTGTTTTCTTACTAGTGTGGAAGCTCCCAAGTCTTGATGTTGAAGTTCCACATAAAAACCTGAGGACATGGGAACGACATTATAATACATATCGCGCAGAGATGGCAGCTGCTCTGTCAACAGAAGATCAGCAAGCAAAGAGACAAAGCGCGGAAAATGTAATACAGAAGTATAGACAGGTAATACTATTTAACTTATGCTCATGCTAAAGACTTATTAACTAAGAAATGAGGATGTTGATTAGTGAGTGACTAATGCTACTGGCTATATATACTGGTGCAGATATTATATGAAGCAGAAGATCTCGAAAGCAGTCCTAGAGAATGGGAGGAAATTCGCGCTGATGCTCTGGCTATATACAATCTCAGTTACAATCTCGCAAAAGAAAAGCAAGACCCCAAGGAGTGTGCTTTCCCTTGGAGGGTTGCTTTTGTGCCTCTGTTGAAGATCTATGTCGAAAATCAGACCGAAAAGCCATTAGCTTGTCTGCCTTCTGTGCTCCAGGAACTTCTTTCTAGGAACAACGTATAGTATCCGGATTCAGGAGTTCAGGACTTCTGATGACATATTTTCATCTACTGTAAGCTAAAACATGGAGGTTCTTTTGTAACGTTGTAACTTCCTAGACAAGACACTACTCTCGTTGAAAGCCTAACATCTACCAGTATATATATTTTGTTCAGCTACTTTATGTCGTTGAGGTTGAGGAGACGGCGGTTGACAGTGCCGTCAGAGTGCCATGCATAAGATTCTTCAACTTTTTGTTTCTCTATTTTCAATATTTGAGTTGACTTAATTAAAGATTTTGCAAATTATGATTAGCAATTACCACTTAGCTCGCATTTAATTAGTGTGTGTCAAAGGAAGCTCGACAAATAAAAAAAATGTCTATGCTTTAGTTCTTATATCCCAAGTGTAGTAAAATCAAAATGGTACATAGTAAGAAATATATGTAATTAAAGTAAATATTCATGATTTAAAGTAAATTTTTGACATCGGTAGTAAAATCAAATATATAAGATTTTTCCACACATCAATATCCTAATTTATCTCACCTTTCTATTATGTAATTACTCCCTAAATTAAACACTAAAAATTATCTTCACACATAATTAAATTTACTACACACTAGGTGTAGACATATTTTTCTTTGTCTACATATAGACTCCTAGCATTATTGTTTTTTTATATGTGGTTATTTTACGTCAATCAATCCATTCGTCATTCGATAATTAAATAATGCATACAACTCATGTACTCCTACGTGTACATCAGTTATCGTTTTTGGTTTTCAACTTTTTTTTTTTTTTTTTTTTGGAAAATTAATAAAGTCCCGTCTTTAAAAATAAGAAGAAATTGTATTTTGTCTTGAGTTGACAGCTTCCATTTTCTACGTGACTATTATAAGAACAATCAATTTAAAGTTAAATTTGTATTTTATTATTTAACTAAATTTTATGATGCACAAAAACGAAAAAACTGTGATTTCAAACTACAAAACAACTTGTATACGGTTTACATTTCGATTGGTAGCAAAAAAATGTTGGTTCTCATGCAATCACAGACGGCAAAGCGAATTCAGTAAAATCATGGTCACACTGCAAAATCAACATTTCTTGCTCATCTAATATCATCCACGCTTCAATCCCACCACTTGTAGTTTCCATTAAGATTATGAGATTCTTGAACGAGGGACTTAGTTTACCACCCGTAAACCCGGCCCAAATCGGTATACCAAACCCGAAATCCGGATTTAAATCAAGTCCAATCCAACTAGTAAACTTGTATGTTGTCACATTGCTATCTCCCAATATGTCCGCCACCTTATGCTTGTACTTGCATAGGAGGTCCGCCCCTCCCGGGCCTATAAGCTTGCCTAAAATCTTGGCATCTTTCGCTATCGACAGTGATTTTTGGATTCGACAAATTAGATCCTGGAGCTCCGGCCCGGTTTCTCCATCCGGGTTTTGGCCTGGATCATATTTTGCAACTGTATCAAGCAACACATTACCAAATGTTGTTGAGGGCAGCGGCTTGTGGAAACGAGGACGCATGTTTACTGCGTGAGTGATTGCTGAAACTCCTGTAATGACACAGTTTTAAGCGTTTATAGTAAAATTAATTATAGTGATAATATTTAATACTAAGAGTCTATATGTAGACAATAGAAAAATTGTCTATAACATAATCAAGTGTGGTAAATTAAAGATGACATGCAGTAAAAAATATGGTTATGTAGTAAACTTAAAGTATTTGCAGTAAATTTATGACATTGGTAGTAAAATCAACATTGTTACGGATCCATCAATTGAAAGAAATTTGAATAGATTCAATTTCAAAATCAAGGACCCTTAATCGTCTCTCTTCCCTTATAATCCATCATTTGCCAAATTATACCAAAAATTTATTGCACCTTCAATTATTTTTACTACAAATTAGCCATAGACATTTTTTTCCACTTGTCTACATAAAGACTCCTAGTATTTTCGTATGAAATACAATGTAAGTAAAATACGATTAAGAATTTGAGATAGTGGAATTAGTCGACTCCCCAAGCGTGAGATTATTTTTGTAAAATTTTCCTATAATTTTGTATATGGGGTGTGGGCATGCATCACTTAATTTCCTATTTCGTTCTAACTATGCTAACTAGAGAGTGTGTGTATTCGATCTTACTAGGGAACATATTCGATATATAGAAAATTATATCTCGATAATCTTGGTAGTTTCTATATCGAATATATCCCTAAGACCCTAACAAGTAAGTACTCCTTCCTCCCTTTCCAAAAAAAAAAAAAAAAAAACAAAAAAAAACAAAAAACAAGTTAGTAGTACTCCTACTCCAACTTTATTTGGTCAAATAGCCAAATAGGGTCAAAACATCCTACAAGGATATCCCCCTCCCACCCCGGTCCCGTCCCCGCTTTCTTGTATCTTATCGTCATATAAGTTAAGTGATACCCTAATTAGAAGGGTAACCTAACTTTTGTACGCTTCAACGTACTTATTCTTACCTTTGTAAAAAAAAAAATTATTTTGTATTAAAATTAGGAGGAATAATCATAGGGGGCGTAAACTGAATGTACACTTACCCAACACAGAAGAACCTGAGGAAGATGCTCGAGCCACAACAGCAGCAGACATGGCATGCTTCCAAATGAATCCGGACACAGCTTCTACTCGGGTCGGATTAGGTACATCACTACTCGACCCGTTAGCTTGTATAACACTTATGGCATCAGGAGAAAAAGTGAAAGCCTTAACCATACACACGCCTTGATCAGTATCTTGGGCAACTTCATCATCACTCAAAGGTACTAGTGTTCTGGCTTCCCTCTCGGGCTGCGCACTCAGGGTTCGTGGAGGGAAAACCGAGGTGGCAGCCTTAAAGTCCGGGAACACAACTTCCTCGTTACGCCCTGCTGAGAAGGAAGCCCAAGTCTTAATGAAGTGTCCCCATGATGCCCCGTCACAAACTTTGTGGAGCCATTGACTACCAATTACGAACCCACCACAATCGAAAAATGTGACTTGTATAGTTATCATTGGTACAAGTTTTGTGACAATTAATAGCGGTGACACATGATCTGTCACCGCTATTTTTGTCATTGCTATTATTACTAGTAGTAGTATCAGTAATGTCTTTTGAGAGAAATCGACCAACCAAATCAACACGGTTGGGAGCTTCAACGAAGTTTGCGATCGAGCAATTGTGTGCTCGAGCTACTACAAAGGATACTCCTTTGTCGTTGCACTCGATAGCGGATTCGTCGATCGTGAGCCTACCAGCGAGAGGGTAATAAAGGGATATTGCTTTGGAAAGTGACCTTTTTAGCTCATGAATAGTGTCTATTTGGTGGGTTGTACAAGTATTTAGGCTAGATTTGTAGAAGAGGATGTGAGGTACAAAAGTTGACTGGGAAGATTGATCAAGAAGCGACAACTTGTAGTACTTGAGATGCGGAGGTGTGGGAATTGCTGGTTTGATAACTTCACGTGAGATTATTTCTAATTGTAACTCCATGATCTTCTTGTGCTCTACTTTTGCTTCTTGCTTATGATTGAAAGTAAGGGATTTATGAAAGTTTACCTTTTTCTTATTTTTCTTATTTATATATAGTACGATAAAACTTAACTATCATAAGACGGAGATAATTAATCTCCTAAATATTCTAGGAATATGACAATTGTCGAATATTTTAACCATAAGTATGATATGTCCCAAATTTCCTAATACAAAATTATATTTCTTATTATTACTTTTACCATCTTTCCAATAGTACTGGACCTTTAATTGAATTCGGACTATCCTGACCAAAATACCAAATAACGCGATTTGGAAATAACTACCTCAAACAACCACTTTTGATTGAGATGATTTACTCACAAAGTTGCCAAATGCTGCAAGGCAAATTCAGTAAAATCAAGGTCATCCTGCAAAATGAGCATTTCTTGCTCATCAAGTATCACCCACGCTTCAATTCCACCATTGAGAGTTTCCATTAAGATTATAAGATTCTTGAATGATGAACTTAGCCTACCACCCGTAAACCCGGTCCAAACCGGTACCCCGAACCCGAAATCCGTACATATATCGAGTCCAATCCAACTAGTAAACTTGTATGTTGTTATATTGTCATCTCCCAATATGCCGGACAAATCCTGCTTGTACTTGCATAGGACATCCGCCCCTCCCTGGCCTATAAACTTACCTAGAAATTCAGCATCTTTTGCCACGGACAACGCTTTTCGGATTCGACAAACCAGGTCTTGGAGCTCTGGTTTGGTTTCTCGAGCCAGGATGCTGTGGGTTGGATCATATTGTGCAATTGTATCAACCAACACATTTCCAAAAGTTGTTGGTGGGAGTGGCTTTTGAAAACGAGGACGCATGTTTACTGCATGACTAAGCGCCGAATGACCTGAGATAAATTTTTTTGGTTAGAAGACGAAAATAACGTAAACTAATTACTAATATCTATTACACCCTCCCAAGGAGAAACTACCAACTAGCACTTCATTGTCGTCAAATCTAATGACCTGAGATAAAGTTGTTGTAATGAAACAGTTTAGTGCTACTCTTCGGCTCTCTTAGCTTAGATCGTTCAAGCTAAGTTTAATTTGAATACGTGGGTGTTGGTACCCATTTTGTAAATGGGCCACAACCCTTAGGATAGTGCTTATTGGAAAATGCCCATGTGATACTCTCAAAGCGCAAAAGGTATTAGCCGTTAGATCTTGGTTGAATGAAGGGTCAGGATTGATTAGGGGTACCTTGGTTTATTTCGTTGGACTCTTGACATTCCCTATATATACCCCCTCATTTGCCATGATCAAGGGACTTTTGGAGACACACACAATATGTATTATCTCTACTCTACTACTATCTTATTTTGTGACTACCCCATCCTTTGAACTTGACTGACTTGAGCGTCGGAGGGGTGTCGCCTGACGAAAGCCGGACCCCCCTTGATTATTTGTTTGTGCGCGCAGGAAACCAAAGTTGATCTCGGTCTATCCCAAATCGAACTCAACCCAACATTTGGCGTCGTCCGTGGGGATAGACTACGAGGATCGACTTAAGTTAATTAAGCGTCAATTAAGAATTCAAAAGAATGTTGGTGGTCCCTAATTTCAATTCGTTCCGTTTCATTTGCATATTTTTTTTCAAACTAAACGTAAAAGATTCAATGATACCGAGCAAGGAAAAGTATATCATGATCAAATTAAAGCATGTGCGTCACTTACCCAACACAGAAGAAGCAGAGCAAGATGCGTGAGCAGACATGACATGCTTCCAAATGAATCCGGAAACAGCCTCTATCCGGGTCGGGTTAGGAACATCACTACTTGATCCCTTAGCTTGTGTGGCATTTATGGCATCGGGAGCAAAAGCAAAGGCCTTTACAAGGCACAAACCATCCATTACATGGGCGGCTTCATCATCACTCAAAGGCACTAGTGTTCTGGCCTTCCTCCCGGCTGGTTGGGCACTCGGGCTGCACGGAGGGAAAACGGAGAACGCTGTATCAAAGTCCGGGAACACAACATCCTCGTTGCGCCCTGCTGCATAGGAAGCCCAAGTCTTGAGGAAGTGTCCCCATGACGCTGCATCACATACTTTATGGAGCCATTGACTACCAATTACGTACCCACCACAATCGAAAAATGTGACTTGTATTGTTATTGGTACAAGTTTTGTAGCATCTAATGGCGGTCACACGTGACCTGTGTCAGTGTCACCGCCATTTTTGTCGTCATTATCAATACTAGTAGTAATACTAGTGTTTGTAATAGTCGTGTCATGAATAGTGTTATTATTATCAAAAATGTTTTTTGAAAGAAATCGACCAACCAAATCAACACGGTTAGGAGCTTCAAGGAAGTTCACGATCGAGCAATCGTGCACTCGAGCTACTTCAAAGGATACTCCATAGTCATTGCACTCGATTGCGGATTCATCGACGGTGAGCCTACCGGCGAAAGGGTAATAAAGGGCTAGTGATTGGTGTGGACACAAATTTTGTATAGATCTGAATAAGACAATAAAATATGAGTTTCAAATGAATTTAATATTTATCAGAATTTCGTGTACAATCTCTGTGATTTCTATTAAAATAGAAATAAATCCTCTGATTCAATCTCCACTTTGATCTTCAATTCGAGGGTCGTGATGACTTGATCTCGAACTATACTTGGATTTGAATTTAGGGTTTTGACAATCTTGATTTGAGAGTCTCCTTGATGGTACTCCGAATTTCGCGTTCAAGGGCCTAGGCTTGATCTTGAATTAGATTTGATTGTTGAACTTTTGTGGATGATTGTTGAACTTCTGTGGATCTCCGGTACTTGGAAGCTTTCTCCGGATCTTGTGAGTTGATTGTTGTAGGTTGATTGTTGTCGGCGACTTTCTGGTGCTTGTGAGCTTTTTCCGGATCTTGAGGGTTGCTTGATTTGATCTTGGTGCTTGAGAGCTTTCTCCAAGATGGTTTTCAGGGATTTTCTAGACTTGATCTCCATGAATGTGGAAGACTAGATCTCCAGGAATCTGGAAGACTAGTGTGAGGTGGGGTCATCCTCTACTTATAGTGGAGGAGGTGAGAGTTTGATGGAAGGTAGGATAACTCAAGAGATTGAGTTAAGATTGAGCTAGGACTTTATCTTAGGAGGAAGTTGACTGGTGGAAGTCATTGTCTTCCGATAAACTTCATCTTCTGAGTTAATTAATTCCAGTCTAATTTGGAATCAACTTCTTGCAATTAGCTTCCAACTGTGAGTCGTAGGTGACATGTGACGGTATTTTATTCAACAGTCATCTAATATAAAAATGACACGTGGCATTTTATAATTGGCCGGTCAACTTGTCAACGTAGACTTTTCAACCTCCACGTGGCGCATTTTGATAGGTTGTGAATTTTTTGCCTCCTACAATTGGGAAAGTGACGTTTTTAGCCGAGAAATAATAGTGTCTATTTGGTCTGTACAAACATTTTCGTTAGTTGAAGAAGGGGGACTGTAGAAGAGGATATAAGGAACAAAAGTGAATTGGAAAAATTGATCAAGAAGAGAAAGTTTGAAGTGCTTGAGATGTGGAGATGTTGGAGTTGATGGCTTGATCATTACACTTGAGATTATTTCTATTTCTAACTCCATTTTTTTTGTACTTTAATTAGTTGGCTTCATAATTTCCTTTCTTCGATGGTTTAACTTATGTAGAGGAAAAAAAATCTTTAGCTACGATGATAAAGTTCACGTGGTGTTACGTATCTTTATCATCTGAAACAATAAAACTTTTGAATTCTGTTTTTTTTTTTTTTTTTTTTTTTATTTCACGTTACATTTTAAACACTTTTTTGTTTTTGCTGATGCATGATTAACGTGATGTTGGATAATATTATTGTTGATGTATGTGTTGTTGCGGGCCTAGAGCTACTGAGTTACACGGCTACATCAAGTATCTTGAGTTCTTGACATACTTATGCATAGTAGTGTAATGATAATCCGTAAGCAATTTGTAAGTTGGATTATATACTCGCCATTTAATTTTGCATAAACAGGTGGTCTTGCCAACTTTTTGGATCAACCATTCTAGCTGGGAAGCGATATTTGATATATTGCGACTTTGTGAGCCTGTGAGACAAGTTTTAAGATAAAACCTCAGCGTACTTGTATTAAACTCTTATACAGCCAACGAACCTGCTGTGATGACTAGACCATTAATAATGTAAGTATTCCCTTGATTCTTTTTTACGGTAGAAAATCACTTTATTCTACGCAGTAAAGTACTCTGTAAGTCCATTACATGCATATCACTCCGTTCCAAATTAAACTTCACATAATACTATTCCAAAAGAAATTTAATTTGAGACGGAGTGGTAGACCCTAAGAAAAAATATTTATAGTCAACTTACATCTACTGAATAATTCATCATCGTCACTGCGTAAAGCATCTTTCTAAAAGTTCCTCAATCTTTAGCCCTTTCTTTTCAAATTTGTCTTTACTAGTTTTCCCCCCTGTATCTAACCCAGAAACGAATCTAAGAATTTTTTTTTTTTTTACCAGAATTTTAGTGTACCAGTGGAAGATAAAATGTACTGTAGAGCTTTATTCCAAGAAAAAAAAAAATTCTTTTCTTTTCAAAAGAAGCTCTATTATAATTACAATGCACAAGAGAACCTTTTCCTTCCAAGACAAAGCTATACCAATAAATTTGAATGGAGTAGTTGAAGCTTATTCTCCCCATAATTTAATGAGTTACATCAATTACACTAGTACATGTAGTCATGATCAAAACGAATTGGAACTTGTGTCTACTGATTGAAGGATATTTTTTTTTTTTTTTTTTTTTTTTACAGTTTTGAGTTGTCATGTTATGAACTATTTTTAGACCAAATGAAATACTCGTTTGCCTTAAAATCAAATGGAGTTGGTAAACTACAATACGAAATAAAGAAAACATCACTGGATCTACGACTCCTATGTCTATGGGTCTGGTATCAGAGTTGATGGTTCGACCGAGGACGCACATGTTCAATGTGGTGATGGTTGGCTTCTCTTAGCTTAGTCCAAAGGGGCACTGATGGCATCGGTAAGCCCTTGTTTTTGGCTGACTTTCAAAAAGAATTATAGTTAATATAGTTTTTAAGAAACCTAATATATACAACAAGTAGACAACGACACCAAACAAGCCTTGTAAGTCGCCATCTCTTGGTTGTTTAATTCGAAACATAATGTTACAAGTGGAAACAATAGCTTGTGAAACAATTAAACCATCAACTCCTACACCTTCTCATCTAACTCCTTACAAACTATGTCTTCTCGACCAATTCTTTGGTTTAACATATGTACCCCAAGTTCTCTTCTACAAAAATTATGAAGAAAATCCCCGAAAACTCCCAATTATTTCTCGGCTTAAAGAGTCACTTTCTCAAACACTATCCCTTTATTATCCTCTAGCTGGTAGGGTCAGTCATACCTATCCTCGATCCGAGATCGACTGCAACGACGATGGTATCACCTTCGTCGTTGCTCAAGTCAATTGCTCGATCGATGACTTCCTCCAAGACCCGGCCCGTCTAGACCACGTGAGCGAGTTCCTACCAGGGATCTCCACGGTCGATGAGACCGGGAGAACGTTCGACGCATCAGAGCTGACGTTACTTGCAATACAAGTGACAGAATTTAAGTGTGGTGGGGTCGCTATAGGGTCACAGTACCTACACAAGGTATTCGATGGAGCTTCTTGGGGGATTTTCCTCAAGAGCTGGGCTGCTTTCGCTGCTAATCGCAACGAGGACGTTATCACACCGGACTTATCAACCGCCGTCTCGGTCTACCCGCCATGTCGATGGGCCGCTGACTTGTTCTCTGGGAAGCAGGCGGCGGTCCTTGCGGTTCGGACTCTAGGCGGTGACAACGACGATGAGAACAGTAAATCATGTGTTGGTAAATCCTTTGTTTTTACTGCTGAAGGTATAAGTTGTTTGCAGGGCAAGTGTAGGAGTGAGAAAGTAGATAACCCGACCCGGATTGAGGCCATTTCTGGGTTCATTTGGAAGCACGCCATTGCTGCAGCCTCACAAATTGGATCCGCTGTTTTCGATTTGACATCTGGTTAGTTCGATTTCACCAGTAATATCATTTACCATCATACTGAGAAACAAAATTAAAGTATTTATTTATCACCCAAAAAAAAAAACAGAGAGAGACAGAGTATACGGAGTATGTTTTAACCAATCTTTTGTAAATGGTTTATCTTCAGTTCATGATTAATCGTTTAACTCGACCGATGTCTCTTTGAATAATAATAATGACGGGTCACTTTAATACCATGTGAAAAAACCATCTCGACTAATTAAATCACTAAAGTCTAAGCTGAATAGTTGATAGATTGAGGCCAATTAATGGGAACGTTTTTTTTAAATAATGCTCTAAATTAAAATAATTCGAGTTTTGGGTGTGGAATGAAAGTATTTATGTAGTATGGGTCCACGTAGGATTGGCATTCTCCAAACTAGCTTCGGTTTTTTTTTTGGCGAAACAAACCAAAACCGTCACGGCGCGTGACGGTTTTACCATAACCGCTGAGAATTGGGGCGGTTATGGACCAAAACCGCTGCAAATTGGGGCGGTTATCGACCAAAACCGCTGCAAATTGGGGCGGTTATGGACCAAAACCGCTGCAAAATTGAGCGGTTATGGTCATAACCGTCACGCGCCATAGCGGTTTTGGTACAAATTTGGTTCGGGGGTATCCGATCCTACGTGGACCCATTCTACGTAAATATTTTTGTTCCGCACCCAAAACTTGAATTATTTTAATTTAGAGCATTATTTAAAAAAATCGTTCAATTAATGGGGTAGCAATAACATTTGTAAAAATTAAATGTATAATATAGTGTTTGTAGTAAAATTAACTATGTAAATGTTGGTGATCACAAACAGATGAATCGATACTGATCCATTCGGTGAACATCCGTCCTCGAACTAGTCCACCACTACCCTCCGCAGCACTTGGAAATTTGATGATCCATTCAATTGCATACTCCAAAGGCGGCCGCAATGATCAAGCGAACGATGGCGAAAATGATCCAACCTTGGAGCTACAGAACTTGGTTGCTGAACTTCGCAAAAGCCTATCGGAAGCTAAGGATTCCGAGTTCTTAAGCAAGTTCCAAGGGGAGGAAGGAGCAGAGGCGGTTCGTAGTTTCAAGCAGAAGATGGGAGGACATAAGTAAGGATAATAAAATTGGGAACATATACAAGTTCACTAGTTGGAGTAAACTTGACGTCTTCCCTGATACCATAATAGAATTTGCCCTACCCCAATATTTTCTGGAATTCATCGCAATATTATTAACAATCGGAAGTCCTATTTATACAAGTGGTACCTTGGAAAGCAAGGCATGCAACTCTCCTAAATACATAAGGAAACAAAAGATATTTACGATATTTACATTAATCGACTTGCCTAATAGGTTCGGGTTTCCTGTTTGGGTCGGGTTTATGGGTGGTCAGCTGAGTGGTTTGTATAGGAACCTTGTTGTCTTGATCGAGAATCCTCGTCGTCAAGAAATCGAAGCATGGTTGATACTCGATGAGCATGAGATGGCCATCTTGCAATCCGATTCCGAGTTCCTTGCATTTGCCATCCCTACTAGCTAGTTGATCGAGATGGCCATTTCGAAAGATTGGCCAGTGATGATGAGATAATAACGTTATTGGGTAGTACTCAAAATCTCAAATTCAGATCAGTAGTATCATACACTACCTATACAGGTGTGAGTCTATCTCAAACATTGTATTGTAATATTTATTTATAAAATCAACATCATAAATAAATACGCCTAAATTTCTCATGATTGTAATCAAAATATGTCATGTTATATCATATTTAAAGACATATCATGGAAACTTATAAGTATGCCAGATTCATACTGTCATACATATAGTTGAGTTTGTCATCGATGGTTATCTAATCTAAAAGATGGCCTTACAAACGCGGAAGGCAGGCCAATTAAACTCTCTTGGCTTGTGACGAAGCTTGCGTGTGGCTCAAATCTATGGATATATTGTTGGGAAATATGATTAATCTCCCACGCGTCGCGGAAGCAAACCAATCGACAATAATAAATAAAAGTAGAAAATACGCAAGCTAATAAGATGAGACACAGATTTTAGGGACTAAACACAGGGCAAAACCCTCCAACTCCGGAGGTAAAACCCACCAGCAAAACCGCTGAATTCCACTATATAAAATAGCACCAGTACAACCACCATCTCGAATTACAACACCGAATTCGAAACACGCTACAAATTAGGAACAAAGATAAACTACCCCTAACTTCCGAGTATAATTAATAATTACCAATTAATAATAATTCTAGAGATAAACCACACCTGAATAGATGTACTAACCGTTCATGTACTGTAGACGAACCTTGTATTGACCGTACGCTGCTGCCCAAATCAATCACCAGATTTGTTAATCCCGCGAACGTTCCACTATACAATATCCGATCGTCTATTCGCACCAACGCGTACACCACATACAATAACGGAGCCCTTAATATTTTCGCTCTACGTTATTGCGTACGTACCAATTACTTTGCCGTAAGCAATTACAAACCAAAAGAAGAGAAAACCTTCTTTTAATCATGTAGCATGCCTTAGCTACACTAACCGACTTAAAAGTCACTTGCCTAAATTCCTATGTTTCCTGCCAAAGTCCATATAATCAATTAATACAAATTACCATATTAACTCTCCTAATGAACTTTCCGTAAACATAGCAAAACAACTTGGGCTGGACATTAACCCAACACCTCTCCCCCTCTAGTCCAAGGGGTAACACCGAGGAATCAACCATTGGCCTACCGTAATTACCAGCTGCACACCCGAGTCCGGTCCTCACCCTGACTCACTACCACGGCCAATGCACCGTGTACAGCTGAACCACTCAAAGGCGTCATTTGACTCTGCAGAGGGACCTCCACCCCTCCACTCTACCACCAGCAGGAATTTTTCTGCCCTTGCCATCGTCTGCAACCTGGAAATAATAAACCTTCGTCGCCTCTACCGCGAACGAAACACGTCGACGTCTTTTCCGTTCCCAGCCCCTGTGACTTCATTATTGCTCCATATCCATCTTCCTTCTTCATCAAACCTGACATCTCTACTAACAACAACTTTGCCATTCACCGGATTATACAGCTTATATGCTTTAGATTCACTACTATAGCCAACAAAGATATATTTTTCATATTTGCTATTAAGTTTATGGCGTAAATTAGCAGGAATCAAAGCATAAGCTACACAACCAAATATTCTCAAGTGGTTCACCTTAGGCCTCTTACCTCTCCAAGCTTCAAATGGAGTTTGATTCATGACTGCTCTTGTTGGTGAAATATTCAGCAAATACACAGTCATAGCCACTGCTTGTCCCCAAAACTTGTTTGGTAAACCTTTAGCTCTCAGCATACTTCTTGCCATCTCAACCACGGTTCTGTTTTTGCGCTCTGCCATGCCATCTCCCTTAGAAGACGTTTCACCCTTCACCTGAAAAGCTTTCTCCTCAACCTTCTCATTACTCCTCCTAATCCTATCCTCTCGAGCTAATAAAGAACATGTTAAATCCTCCATGGTTTAATTGGCTAAGTCTTTCGACTCCTCAATTACAGTAGCAACATTTTCGTAACTTTTGTTGACACTCCTTAACACCTTACTGACAACAATTTCACTACTTATAGTTTCACCATAGGATTTCATTTGGCTAACAAATAGTCTTCATTTTAAGACTCCAAAGATGATATTTCTCCCCTTTAAAATGGGGTATCAGAGGTTGAGAAGTGGAATTTGTGCCGTTATTGGCCATTGTGTTGTCAAGAAATTGGTTTTTTTTTTTTTTTGGATTTGACGGGATATTGGATTAAAGAAAGCTGGGGGCTGGTTGTCGCACAAAGAAAATGAAATTTGCACAGAATGAAATTCTCTCTCCTACTTTACCTTTTGCTTTTAATGGCTGTAGCCTCTTTTTTTTTTTTTTTTTTAATTTCTTGTGGTAGGAAAATATGGACTACGAACCCGAGCTCTGATACCACTTATTAATAAGTGGCAAAGCAAAGTAAAACAGATTGGAAGAGATGAAGATTTTCATTAATTAAAATAACAAAAGTACAATCAACTTAAATAAGATTGGAAACTTAAACTGACTCCTAAAAATAATCCCATGATCTTAGGCACTAAACCACTAACTAAAAAACATCCCACTACTTAGTTATTGACTCCTAAGAATACTCCAACAACCTAATACTTCAACTAAGTAAACAACAATCCTAAAATATAGAAGATATTTTGAATCAATTTTCAACAGTGTACTAGCCCAAATGGCCCATAACATGGGCTGGGCCGGTATAATAGTCAATGGGTCTATTAGAGACATTGATGAAATCAATGCCATTGATATTCACCAAGAGAGGGGGTGGTGAGAAACACGTCACGGTCGAATTCGCCGGGGTGTTGATAAGGGATGGTGACTGGTTGTGTGCTGATGGTAGTGGTATTGTGGTGGCTAGCTCTGAGTTATCTGTAGTTGGCCCGATCTATCAGCCCATTTTCAATGAGGAATCTAGGTCTTATACACACACCATGGCTGACTACACTAGCCCGGTCAAGCCCGGCCGCCTGTTCAAGGCTCATTGCCTTAATGACCACCATTTCTTGCCCAAATTCCTCCCTGAATTTTTCGAGAACATTGAGATCGTTGGAGGTGATTCTGCTCGTGTTGCATGTGTCAAAACGATCCAATTTCCTACAGGTTCGTATATGCTACGGTGGATGTTCATTATTATGTAATATGTATGACTACATGCATGCATGTTGACGTTGTGTTTATTGTTAACTGTATATGCGGCCAATTATGTCACGTAGATATATATAATAGCTTAAACGATCCACTTCGTTGTGTATGCTAAAAGTAAATAATGTTGCGTGACCTCAAAGTTGGTCGAAACTGAATTGATTTGAACTAGTCGATTTGTTAGAAAAAGTTAAATTACGAAAGAATGAAAATCATCACAAGTAGCCATTTGTATTGACGCAATAATATGCAATGTATTGATCGATTCTTTAATTATTTGCAGGGAATCGATTCAAGTACTTGAAGAATAGGGTGGAGGAGCTTGATATTAATAAGCTCTACATGAAGTACACAACGATTGAAGGTGACATCCTCGACAACAAGTGGGACAATATTGTGTATGAGATCGAGATTAAACCGTCTGTCACAGGTAGCCATTTTAAGATGGTAGGTCATTATCAGGCGAAAGACGAGGTTACCATGCCAACTGAGGCAGATGTTAGAGTTGGCCAGGCCATGAAGAGTTTCAGAGGATTCACAAGGCCATTCAAGAATTCCTACTTTTATACCCTCAACTCTGTGTTTAAGTGTATCACAAATCATACATGCATTTTACCAAAAAAAAAAAAAAAAAAAAAAAATCATACATGCATCATGCATGGCTAGGATTCACTTTGAAGCTCACATAATGACACAAGGGATGAACTAATTAAGAACAAAAGGAATAAATGTAATTTTAAAAAGTTAAGTTATGCAAGGGAGGGTGGGGGTTGGGAAGATCGAGTTACTTGTATCAATGTATCAGTGTATCACATACTAATGGTCTATGTAATGTCAAGAAAATGTCTTAATAATATATTGTTTCTATTAGTTTCATACAATCGATCATATCAGTTTTTATAATCATTAAAAAAAAAAAAAAAAGATGTTAGATATTTTTTTTTAAATCTAAGCAAGGGATAAGGGACAAGTATTAATTAGGAGCAATTGTGTTTTTACAATTTACATGTTCGACAAACGTAACTATTGAAATATCAAAATTACGAGAAAGGACATTCAGTAATATTTGTAAAAATAAAAATCTAAGGGCATATGTGGGAAGGAAGAAAGATGAACGCTAGTTAGAATAGCATTGCATGGAATGCCATTAAACTGCTATACGCTACTCAAATGCTACATATTGGTTCAGTTGCACTAGATGTGTGAGTAGCAGACTAGCAGGTAGCGGTTCAATTAGTAGATAGTTATTTTACTAGCAGGTAGCAGGTAGTAGGTAGCAAATAGTTGTTAGCTTTAAAAGTAGCAGTTAACGCAGATGTTCGGTAGAAGTAGCTATTGAGTTATTTAAACTTAACTATATAAAACATAGAAAAATAAATTATAGATGCTAGTTTTTTACATGGATTGTTACTTGGAGAGTTGGAGTAGCATTTTCCAAATGTTATACTCCGTATAAAATGCTAATTGTCACCCAAATTGCTTTTTAAATAATGTCAGCCAAACATGTATATTAACACTCTGACATGGTCAAAATGGTACCTTCTACTTTCTAATGTACTACCAAACACGGAGCAACTCATGTGGGTAGTACATAGGCAGGATACCCCACCATTGAAAAGAAAGAAGAGATTTTTTGTTTAGCTTTGCAAACCTGCTTTGGGATAACGGGGCCTACACAAGCGTTTGGTAATCGTCTTAGCTGTTGGAGGACAATTCGATTTGAACTTGCTTGAATTACTTCGTACTTTATCAAACATGATATCATGTCTGCTTGGCGTAGTGGCTATTGAGATAGCTATTAGCTGTTTAAGCCGCAACTAGCGTCTTTAACAACATGTAGTTGTTAGCTGTTAGATGTGTGTTGATATAATACTTGTTCTAACTTATGCTACCAAACATGTCAAATAACGTTTTGACTCGATTAAGATCCTAAATGCTAACTACTAATATAGTACCACACAAGGCCGATAACATCCAGCCAGTCAAATTAGTGTCAACTGTCAAACTTTCAAGTTTCAAGCTTAAGTAGGGTCACTTTCAGCAATAGCGGGAAACACTTTCCAGATCAAATGTTTGAGATCTTTGCCAAAAATATCGAAGAACCCGCAAAACAGTAGGACCCACCCTCCACAAAACCTCTGTGTTTCCCAAAATACGCCCTGTTCCTCCAAATTTCAAAATTTCAACTTCTTATCGCCACCCATTTTAATTCCCTCGGGTATTTGGGGATTTCAATTAGCTCAACTGATAACGTATATCCGTCAAACACCCACGACATTAAAACCCGAGTTCGAAACCAGTTTGCATCGCTTTATATATTTATATCTTCCTCTTCCTATACATTGATCACTTCCAAAAATAGAAATGGCTGCTGATCAATCAATAGAATTCCCACTTCCAAAATCAGTAGAAAATCTTATAAATTTGATATGTGAAGAACAATGTCAACCTCCACCAGATTTGCATGCAAGAAAAGAACTTGCTTCACTTGGTGAAATTGCGTCGATTGATATTCTCAATCAAATTCGTCGGTCCAAAATCAATAAATCTTTTTCTGGGTTTATTGTATATAAGGTCAAGGATTATAGAGTTAATAATAATAATAATAATAATAATGGGGTTTTCAATGGTGGGGTTTCGCCGCAGAAATTGAGCAGCCTTACTACGCAATTTTCTCGATTTTCTGTCTCCTCTAGCTCTCAAGGTTGTTGCCCCGTACTTAATAACTTTAATTTTTACTGCATTTTTTTTACTGTATAAATTTATGAAATATTTGGTTATAGTTGTATGATTATATTGTGGTGTTAGTTTCATGTTATTGGTCAATGTGTAGGGAGTAATTGTGTCTCTAGTTCCAGGGTTTCTTCTCAGTGTGGTAAGTTTCTTTGCATATACTAACTAAATGTAAGACTACTTTTCGGCACGTACTTTAAGGTAACAAACGAATATTATTAGTATTGAGTAAATTCTATGATTCGGATCGACATTCGGTTGATATTTTATTGTCTAGTAGTTACTATGATTTAATTACTCTATGTAATGTAACTTTTGTTCAATTCCATCATGCTTAATTTGGTACTGATGTTACATTTTGTTTGGATCGGAGAGTACGTGTTAATGTTAATTGTTTTTTTTTGGTTACAGTGTTAATGTTAATTGTGCAAAAGTTGATTTCGTAAATTGTGTGGTTTTATGTGCTTTAACTGATAAAATGCCACATTTGGTGAAGAATTAGAAAGTTGATCGCTTTATTATTATCGTCAATTGGTTTTAGGATGGAACCTTCTTTGGTTAGGGAGCGAAATCTCTAACCTAGAGTTGTGGACTTGTGACTTTGTGAGTCATGAACGTTCATGATTCTAAGGAGTCTTTATATGCAATTGTTAAGTAAATTTGTCTTAAGCTTTTTATGTTGGTGTTTGATGTAAAGTAAATTTGGTAACATTTCAGGAAGTAATTCTGTTACCAATTCTGTGATTTCTCCTCAGCATGGTAAGGTTCTTTGCATATTCATTTTACTTGTTTGAACTTTTGATTTTTCATACATGTTACAAGTTATTTATGCAAAAGTTGTAATCTTTATTTACTGCATAATATAAGGTTGTTGATGCACAAGTTTATGTATTATTTCTACATGTTGAAGCTGTGCATATTCTTTTCCAAGCCCACCTGTTGGTTATTTGGAGTTGTGACCACCTCACTCAATAAGATTTCTAATGTAGTTCACGGAATTTGTTGCCGGGCTTGCTAAGACTTACATCATCATCTTGCTTAAGCTGAAAATATTTTGTACTGAAATGTTGATGTTCATGGTTGAACAAGATTGTGGAGTTTAAACATGATCAAGATCACTAAATAAGACTGCACAAATGCAGTGGAGGTTAGTGTGGTTTCATGTCAAATTGTATTGGATGACAGTGCTGTCTGTGAATAGGCTTAAACAGATGCTTGTACCATCTGGTCTGAGTTCGTTTTATTTTGAACAAAATGTTTGCTGACTGCACGTCAAGCAATGAATGTCTGATTGATAAAATAGGAATGAAGTTATTTGATCAAGACTAGCTTTTTTCCAGATCTTTTTTCATTTGTGAAAGAAACAGAACAATGCCACTTGGGAAAAAGACTTGATTTTTTTTTTTTTTTTTTTTTTTTTTTCTTCTTCTTGTTTTTAATGTTGGATATAGTTGTAGAAGATGGAGAACCTAGATCCCAGGTCCCTAGTCCCCAGTTTCTTGCGTTACAAGGATTTGAGTTTAGAAGGCTCATTCTGATCCTAAGTTACATAGGAAGGTATGTACAGATGTGTCTGCCTCTTCCTTTTGGGGAGATGTTTGAGGCAGCCAAAGGTGATTCAGCTGCTTGATTTTGCAGGAATAAGTTGGAAAATGTGGCCTCGGTTGAGGATATCCAAAGTTGGAGAGCGCAAGGGGAACATCTTTCCATGGGAGCATATGAGTCTCTCATTTGGAATAAGTTAGGCCAGCATTTCGTTGGCCCTGCTGATCGACTAAAGGTTGCAAGTCCATTCACATTTTACCAAATTCCTTGAATGTTAACTCCAATTTTAATGTCGGCAAGGGCAGTTTGCAATTCTGCTATGTACTTTCTGTAGTTTTCTTTCATCTCTTTTGTTTTGGTTATTTTTTTCTTGAAGAAGATGGTTTTTTGTCCCCTAAGTGATGTCTTGCAAATTAAGTGCACAACTAATTTTAGAGCTGGCGCAGATTGGTACATGAAATACTTGTGACTTAGAGACAAGTTGAAGAATGTGTATTGTGTTGTTTTAAGTTTTTAAAGTCTGTGCCCTAGAGCAGCTCTTACATTATTACTTGATCTCATTTACTTCAGAAAGAACAGTATAAGACACAAAAATAGGATTCTCATGAAAATAACAATAGTGGTAATGGAAAGTGGTTGACAAAATCATGACTTTAGCTATGATCCAAGGATTTTGGTGTATTGTTGGCTGTGTAATTTCACCGATTATCAGGTCATCGTCTTATTGGTAGTACTAACTGGTCAAATGAGTGTTGATCATATAAGGTTGTAGTTCTTGAAGGTCTACCTGTATTCAGATGTAGGAGGCACCAGGAGCTATGTTGTGTATCGCCCTTTCCACTGTAAAACCTCCTATGTGCTACTAGCAAATACATAAATATATTATGTTTGTTGGATATGTCTGCTTCTTTTAGCTGTAACTGGCTTACTGCTAACTCCCCTTTTTTTCTTTATCTTTTGGTGACTCTAACTGGCACCTCTATGTGATCACAGGAAATGTCCTGATCCACTTTGATCCTCTATTCTTTTGCAGTACCGTGATTGGGATCCTAAAAGGAAACCCCATTACTACCATTGCCATGTTTATGAGGATGGAAGTTATGCTTTCAAGGTTTGTTTTCTATCTGAGATGTAAACTTTACTGTTCGTGCACGTGTATTTGGTTTCTTGATCCTGTATTGCCTTTTGTGTTGTGGACTTAAGGATCACGACTTTCATTTGTAAGATGCCCGATGTTTTAAGTCAATGATAGTATAGTGTGTGAGATTTCGATTTGGATATATGAATTGGGGTGGGGGGGGGGGGAAGCTCTGCTTCCTGTATAGGTTTCACACATTCTCTGTGCACACTTTGTATTTGTATGTGCCTTTACTGCATTATGTGGGTTGTGAAATTAGAGTGTTTGTTTCCCGCTCGTAATTAGAGTGATGTGCCCAAAATTGTGTCCAGCATGTCATGCATACATCTCTAATCTCTTGATGCATTAAGCCTTCCTGATCAGCAATTTTATGGCATTATATTAATGTGGACTTGTGGTGAGTCTTTTTAATATGGTCTTTCTTCATTTTGAGACTGCGCCTGCACAACCTAGTTCTCTGTCATTCATGTTGCATGTATCAGACTCGGCATATAAACTGGATGAACCACACTTTCAAAATCACGCATAAATTTAGACTCATGCAGTCTGAAATCTAAGAAAGTTGTCTTTTTTGTTGCTAAATTCTGGATTGCTGCTGTATTTTTCAGTTTCTATCTAAATGTAGAGTCCTTTTGATTTGGTCTTTCTTGGTTTGGAACTATGCCTGCACAACCTTGTCCTTCCTTCTTATTTATACTTAGAGAGTCCAAAATTAGTTTTTTTTTCCTTCTAATTTAGGTGTTTTGGTTATACACAATGCTGTTTCCATCACTTGTTTTTTCAGGGTCCATATCTAAACACAACAACCACTCTGCTCCAGAGAGTTTTAAAAGATGAGAATGTCTTGGTAGTTAAGTTTGCCGAGGAGAAGGACAGACCAATTGCAAATGGTCCCTCTGAAGTGTCATACCCCAAGTTCCGTAATCTTGCAGAAGGAATTTTTCTTGGACCAAAATGCTATCGCTTCTTCGGTTAGTCAATATAATCCTACCCTCACAGTTTCCATAACTCAAATTTTAATTTCAGAACTTGGCTGCCTGATGTTAATGACCAAAGAATTAATTCAGATTTTTATCATTGCTCACTTTGCTTCTTAAAACGTTGTATAAATGTCAACTTGCATTATTCTTTTTCCCGAATTTTCTCATGTACTGAGTTAGCTTACTGATGCTGAAATTGAAGTTCTTTCCTTTTTGCTATTTACATTGTCTTTTCAACAGTTTCGCTTCATCCATGAAGTAACTCGTTTACATTACTTGTGATCAGCTTTTAAAGATGGAGGAAAAGAAATGAAGAAGAAGGATCCAACATCTAGCTCTGTCAAGTGCTATTTTGTTAACTTGGATTCATTTGCACAGTTCCATACCGGAAAACCTGATTCCACTGAAATGTTATCTGCCAACGCCGCAAGGTGTTTCTTTATGCATGTTCACACAGTGTCCAGCCTATCAGCTTATATGGCGAGGTTTGTGATATTGCACGGTTGTTATATTTGAGTTCTTTCAAGCAATTTCTGCTCAGTCTTCTTAATTGCTTTGCAGATTCTCACTTATATTGTCAAAGACTATCAAGTTAGAAGCAGATTTGGATGATGGCGTGTGTGTTGTAGATATTGATGATATCGCATGCAAGGCAATTCTTTGATTAATCTTTCATTAAAAGTTTACATTGTTCCCCTGGCCATTTTAGTTGCCAGTGAACCTTTTAATAGTTTTCTGCATAATACATAAGCACCTCGTCAAATCCTCCTCTCCTTACTTCCTTTTTTTATTGATGTATTTTTTAGAATGAAGATGGTTCTTCAGTCTATGGTGAAGATGGCAAACTTCAAATACAGACGGATGGAACGGGTTTTATCTCTGAAGATTTGGCTCAGAGATGTCCCAAGAATTGCTTTAAAGGAAGTTTTGCAAATGACGCCAACTTTGAGGTTTATGCTAATGCCTCGGTCTTGTATAAATTTCTTACGAGTGTTGTGTTGCTTAAGAAATGTACTAACTTTTCTCAAGCTGAGATTCCAGTCTGCTGTGGGATATGAGCACTACTCTCCTATGTATTTCAGGGTTGTATGGATGTCAGATTCTGTTGTATGGTGATCCAGAAGTGATCCATCCATGTATGTATAATAACTTTGTTCTTGTCCTTCCAGAGATACCGTGATGTTATAAAACTGATGGACAAATCTCTGGAGAGCAGCCTCTTAAATTGTCGCCAATTGGAGCCCGTAAGTGTATTTGAGATCCTTTTTTGGGCAGTGCTAGCGTCAATTTTTTCCTTTTTTGAAAATTGTTTAATGATTCTTGTATGGAATTTTGCAGCCTTTATTGATTCAGTTTCGTATGTTTTACAATGGACGTGCTGTCAAGGGAACTGTTCTTGTTAATAAACAGGTAATGTATTATTGGTTCTGCTTTTCTTTTTTGGTTGTTGTTGATGTTGTTGTTGTTGTTGGTGGTGGTAGTTGTGTGCAGGGAACTGTTCTTGTTAATATGTACATATATCAGTACTGTCGAACCTAAAATATGTATCTGTACTGTCTATATGAATGGTAGTGCGCCACAACAAGATTTCGCCCATGCTAATCTATAAACCCACTTCATAATGTAGACTAGATACATGTTTAAACTAATTAGGTCTTGTTTTCGATTCATGGATGTTCCGTCAATCTGTCTGAAATCCACTTTCCTCCTTGGGAACACAAAGTCCTCAAAAGTACTACATTTCACTGAGCCTTCTCATCTTGGATAGAAGAACATAGAAATGATACCCTTGCTTTCTACCCTCTCTGTGACGACCTAGCCCTCCATTGCTACACTAGAACTCCTCTGGCCTTGCTTGCAGTTGTTTCCTGTGTTCTGTAGTGTTGGTGTACTGCCAGTTTGCGGAAAACTTGATGCGTCAGAGCCCCACGTCTGAAAGTCTTAGATAATAGTCCAGAGTTTGAGTTGGCATCAGGTTTTGGAGCATTGACATTGGCATTGTGCTAAACTTCTAGTTCTAGTTCTAATTCTTTTGGGGATCATGATTCCTTAAAAGGCGAAGACTTTTGTAGTGAAACTTAGGATGTTTCCAGCAAAGGCATTTTGTTGACTAAATAGTCTTTGATATGTTTGATTTATCTAGGGCAATCTGCGCTTTCTCTGTACTTTGTCATAAGCTGTTTACAAAAGTCTCGTTTATTTCTTGTATTGCAGCTTCCAAAGAAAACTATCCAGATTCGGCCTTCTATGGTGAAAGTGAAAAGTGATCCGAGACTTTTTGGTGCTCCAACTGTTAACACTTTTGAAATTGTAACAACCAGGTATCGGATCTGTTATCTAGGTTCCTGAATTGTCATCCAGATTAAATAGTTACATTCACTAGCATTTTTGTTTGTATCGAGAATTTTTGAGTTTTTTGTCCCTATGATCCTACATCTGCATACCAGTTTCTGCCTGGTTGAAGTACATTGTAATACTCACTGACGTATCTGAAATGTTCCTTGTTTTAAAAAAATTGTTCTAAGCTTGTTAGTGTTACCATCTTCCGTTTCCGAAGTCACTGTGGCAAGATTTTGATTGAGTTTTCTGAATCCAGTAATCGACCAAAGAAGCCGCATTTTTCAAGATTCTTGATTGCGCTGCTCCATTATGGAGGCGTTCCTAGGCAATTCTTCATGGATATACTTGAAGAAACTATTGCTGATGCAGAAAATGTACTGTCAAGCCTCCGTGGGGCTCTACGAGGTTAAAGTTGTTATGTTTTAAGGTTTTACATGAAGTTTGCAGAACATCTGTTTCATTGCTCTTTTACGTTCTGAGTGAAATATTTTGTCTTCTGATTCCTCAAATTTGTCTGTTTTGTTCTTTTGGTGTGTGCAGTTGCTCTTTTTCATGGAGAAATGGATGATGGCTTTACAGTAGCTAGAATGCTTTTGTCTGGAGTTCCTCTGGAAGAGCCTTACATCCAGTGCCGCCTACCAGGGCTTGCAAAGGAGGAAAAGAAGAGTCTCAAAGAAGGAAGGCTTCCAATCAAAGACAGCTTTTATCTTATGGGCACTGCTGACCCTGTTGGCTGCCTTGATGAGAATGAAGTTTGCATTATCCAGTACGTGTTTGCTTTTACTAGTTATTTTGCGCGTCCAAGAAGCCTCAAAACAATTCTAGAAAACGTCAATCGTGGAAATAATTAGTGGTAATACTATGTTGCTGATATATGCTGGTTTGTGTGCTCAAACTCTGGCAGTGAAAATGGACAAATATCAGGAAATGTACTTGTATATAGAAATCCAGGCATCCATTTTGGGGACATTCGAGTTCTCAAAGCAACTCACCAGAAGGCTTTGGACGATATTGTTGGGAACTCAAAATATGGGATATTTTTCTCTACCAAAGGCCGAAGGTCTTTGGGTGACCAAATGGCTGGTGGTGATTATGATGGCGATATGTATTGGGTATCCAGAAATCCCGAGGTAAGCAAGTTCATAATGCTATATGTTGCTTGAGCTGATTCTTCTGCATTTCCCGTCTTAAGATAAAGATTGTATGAGAGTTTGCCTAGACTTGCAGTGCTCTACGCTTTATAGCAGGATTCACTAAGCTTCTTAGTAAAAGTTATTATACTTGTGAAAGGAGCCGAGTATGATTCTATGAGGGATACTATTATAGAATCTACGTTTGAGGATACGATTTTATTCGTTTCTTTTTGTTTCAATATTGTTTCTTGAATCTCCAATGGCATATATGATCATAATTCTTCTATTTCAGCTTCTCAGATATTTTAAACCAAGTGAGCCCTGGACACCTACCTGTGTTTTGTCGAATGCTAGCAACAAGGAGCCAGGCGACTATTCAGCAGACGAGCTGGAGCATGAGCTTTTCAGTTTGTTTTTAGACACAAGGTTTCGGCCAAGGTGACTCACTTTACATCTAACATCTCAGAGTTTTGATTGTAGTTACAGATTGTCTCTTTATGTCGTTATATGCAACTTCTTGTCACCAATTTGATCTAGTTCATGGCTATTCCCTTCCTCAGTTTTAGGTGCTCATGTCGCCTTTGCTTATTTTCAGTCGATCAACAGGTTTGGCAGCTGATAGCTGGCTATGCTACATGGACCGGATGATAACCTTGGGACATGACTGCGTTGATGAGAGAAGCACAGTGAAGAAAAAGATGCTCCAATTGGTCGACATATATTATGATGCTCTGGATGCACCTAAAAAGGGTTTAAAGGTATGTTGCTTTGTGCTGTTTGTTAGATAAGTACGCAGAAGTCTAGGATCCTATATCTTGCCTGTACAGTGCTCATGTTTATCTCAACAACATTAAACCAATGCCTCAAAGGCCCCCGCCTAAGGCGAGATGGTGTCAGATGTACAGTGCTCTTTGTCATCTAAATAGAAATGGCCAAGGACTCAATACATTTTGATGTTCAGTAAGCATAAAAATCATGAGCTAATACTTCTAAGAGCCTATTCCTGTTTCCTTCTAAAGAATGTGTCTTCTTCTGCTTCTGTGATATAAATAAATCTCAGTTGACAACTTATTTACCGAATCACTGTCATAGCGTCCCTGTCTACACTGCGTTACAGTAACATGTCTGGTCATTGAAATTTCTCATGTCAAATTCAGCTATATTTGGAATGACAGGCTACCTGTGTCTGCAGACTAGGGAGCGACCAGTATACGTCTTTGTATGATTGTATCTTAATGCTTTATCAACGGCAGGACTTAAACGCGCTTGTTTCATCCTGCAGGTGAAAGTTCCAGATGAATTGGTCCCAGAAAAATATCCGCACTATATGGGAAGAGGAGATAGCTTCAGTTACAGATCCAAATCAGTTCTGGGAGAAATTTTTGATAGAGCTGGTGAAATAAAGTTGGAGGAATCTTCAATACAAGGTGACTGATGACATAAATATCGAAACTGCGTTATCTACAGCATGATTGTATTAGCTTGAGTATCAGATTTGACGTAAAATTCCACACTTGAAAACATTTGTTTTTCTACTACAGTCTGGAAGATACCCAACTTTGAAGTTGAAGTTCCTGAAGCGCGGTTGCAGTTATGGAAAGATCACTACAATGCATACCGAATGGAGATGCGAGAGGCGTGCTCTTTACACAGCGAAACAAGGAATGAATCTGCAGGAGATGTGATGCAGAAATACAGACAGGTATTTATCGTTGTAAATATCCGTATTAGGACATGTTTTCTAGGCAAACCTCAACCATATTGCCTGTTACTTTCCCTGTCGTGCTCAGATATTATATGGAGCTGATGATTTCGAGAAGAGCACTCGATCATGGGAGGATTTACGTCTTGATGCACTCGCAGTCTACCACGTTACTTACGATTATGCAATAGAAACAGGGACAGCCAACTACTGCGGATTTGCTTGGAGAGTGGCTGGTCCGGCATTGTTGAAGGCATTTATTGACGAGCAGGATGAGAAACCGGTAACTTGTTTATTATCGGTACTCCGACAGTTAATCACCTAGAATTAAGGTCGTCAAAACAGTTGTGTATACATATGCATACGGTAAGGTTTCTCTGCTTCTTGTTTCGAGGATAACTGTCATTTGGTACTCCCTTTTGCAACAGCACATATTCCGGCACTTGCTGTCACACATAAGATCATAGAGTTGCAGTTTGGGGGAGGGGAGCTCATCTGTGTTTGTAATAATTTGTATCATCTCTTAGTCCTTCCAATTCCAAGACTATAGAACAAAATTATGAGCTAGTAAGAATCTGAATGATCAGCTATGTGTATCAGTCTGTGATTCAGGAACGCGTTTGGAATCAGAGATGAGAGTTCAGTGAAGATTTGCAGGAACGCATTTGGAATGCCCTCTCTAACACCAAGCAAAACAAAGTAAATATTTGTAAGAATGCCATACATGTACACACGTACATTGCTACATACACTCCGAGAAAAACGTCACAAAGAAGCTAAGATTTGAGCCAGGTATTTTACTCACCATTATCAGCAACTTCCACTTCGGTATAGATGATGAAAATCAGTATCGGTCCTGGAACTTTGAGAATCATCATTCATACTAGTAGTGCTAGATTGATCTGTTATCAAAGCTCCCTGTACTGACCTTATTGTCTGTAGTTCTGCCTCAACTTCTTTCATAGTTGGCCTTCTCCTTCCATCTAGAATCAAACATCTTCTCGCGAGATCAGCAACTGCTGTTATCTCCTGTCGTCTGCTTTCCTTAGATACTTGAGCATCCAGTATGTCATAGAGTGAAGAACTTCCGACATGTGAGGTGAACCATGGGACTATACCCCTGTCATCTTTTGTCGAACGATCAGCAATCTGCCCTGTTAACAGCTCAACCAGCACTACTCCAAAACCGTAAACATCACTTTTGTCTGTGAATTGCTGTGACTGGAAGTACTCAGGATCAAGATAACCGAACGTCCCCATGACTCGGGTTGTTACATGGGTCTGATCAATAGCAACAGACTTTGATATTCCGAAATCTGACAGCTTAGCTCTGAACTTACTGTCTAAGAGAATGTTGGATGCTTTGATATCCCTGTGAAATATAGGTAACAACGACGATGAATGCAGGTAAGCGAGGGCATTTGCTATGTCTATAGCAATCTGCAATCGCATTCCCCATGTAAAGGGCAAGCCTTCATTAGGAGAACGGACAAGCTCAGAAAGAGTTCCATTTGGCACATACTCGTAAACCAACAGCGGAACTTCTGTCTCCAGACAACATCCCAACAGCTTAACAATGTTTCTATGGTTGATTTGGGATAGAAGCATGACTTCATTGATGAAATCCTTCACTTGTGCTTCATCAGCAAGTTTCAACTTCTTTATTGCAACTATTTTTCCATCAGATATCATTCCTTTGTAAACAGTACCTTGACCGCCGTGTCCCAGTATCCGATTCTTGTTATACTGATCAGTTGCTTTATCCAATTCAGTTGAAGTAAACACCCTGGCTTTGTCCGTATCACTGTCTTCAGAAGCCAGCTGCTGCTTCAATATCACGCCACCATTTCTTTCAAAGTTATGAGCTTTAATTCTAACCTCCCTTCTTCTCTTCATCCATTTGTGGCACCAATAGGCACCAAACAGCGCAAGCAACAATATCATACTTAATCCTATACCTGCACATACAATATGCATCCTTAGCCTACTTTGACAGGCACCAGGGTTGGGAAACGGGGAGATAATCGCTCTGATACTATAATAAGACTCAAGCCCCCAAAATCGACTAAATCGACTGCATCCTAGAAAACCAACAGAACTAGAGTAGCTTGGGTTATAAGAGAGGTTACCTAGCCCAAGTATCAACTCTGCCTTTTCCTTAAGAATGTTCACTTCCGCTTCTGCATACTCCTGATCGGTCACTTCCGGGCAGCCAAAGGTGTTATTTCCCAAAGATATGCAGTTTTCAACACAATCTTGACATTCCCTAACAACTAACAACAACCCAAAAATCAAATTAGTAAAAAAAAAAAAAAAAAAAAAAAATCAAGGAATGATGTAGTAGTACAAGTTGTACCTTGGCAGCCATTAGGAAGATAAGGGTTGCCTTGATAATAATCAGCTTTGCAGCGGCAGACGTATCCTTCGGCGCCGCCATCTTTGCTTGATTTCCTGTAAACACAGGTGGAATTGGCATAGCTAGGCGAATGGACGGCCAAGTCTTTGACGGTCCATTCCAGCACAGCAGGAACAGGACAGTCTAACTGGGAAAAATGTACATCTATAACCTTATCAACAATCCAGGAATTATCCACCAAAATCGCGTTTGTCGACCAAGAACAAACCTCAGCATTTTTATCTTCTTTGATCCCTGGCATAACCAAAAAATCCAGCCAGAAATAATCAAGAGGATACGGCAATGTTGTCTGACAGCATCCTATGCCGTAGCAATGCTTAATCTTGAATTGCTCAGTCCCATTCCTGCAGACCTGAGCGCATCCTGTTAGCGTCTCGTTTCGACTGTTTTTAAGTTGAACATCTCCCCCACAACCAGCAACCAGAAGAACATTGCGCTTACTCGAGTAAAGAAACGGACTGTTAGTCAAGTCTGTAGGATACACAGGTCCTGTTCCTGCACAAAAACCCTGGCAATCATACTCCATCGTCAGAGTCCTTTCCCCGCCAGACCAATTTATCTGTGTCGCTGTTGGACTATCAGGGTTAACTTCACCTGGAGCTTGAAGATTTAAGCTGATATTCAGCGCCTTCAACTTGATCGAGTCGTCCTCCGTGCACTCGACATTGAACCATGAATTATGGTAGCATTTCGGACCAATGCCGAAGGGGTAAGGAATACGCACACCTCCACAAGTATCATTACATCCCGGCTTCGCAATCCGCGGCATTGCTGCTAGAACATCTCCTAACAGCAACCATGGCATGAAGATGACTAAGAGTAGTAGTGTGTACCTCATAGTGTAAGAAATAAACTGTACTTTGGACTACTTCTAATTCCACATTTATAGGTCCATTATGCTAATTCTTTTTTTATTAAAATTTGACAATTATAACGCGGAAATATATAAAACGTGATCATTTAAATTAAAAAAAAAAATGAGATCAACTTTTACATCCACTAACATCTAAAACAAGTGATACTTTGATAAATTAATGTGGTTAGTAAGACTAAGACTGATAATGCGACAGTATTAGTCCACTAGTTTTGGTAATTAAAGATATAGTGCCCGTGTTTTATTTCATACGTGTGGGACATGAAACATATTATATAGTTAAAAGGTGAATAATAATGCTGGGAGATTAGTTAAATTAGAATCTCATTAACTAAAGTCGAATGCAACACCCTATGCCCTTCGTATGAAACGATCCTACCACGCACCTACCAAATCACACAGTCGAATGGAATAAAGTAGTCCTATTAAAGAAACGCAAATGATTCATTCAAAGTCGGTGAGATTAATAATTACTCCTTTCTGTATTAAATTCAAACTAAACGTTAACAATCCCACAATTTACGTTCCTTCCTCAAATCACAAGTGCGAAACTTTCAATCAATCATCATCATTAACTTTCGATCTTTACACTAAATGCTCCCTTTGTACGTTATATACCCAATATCGTCATTTTTGGATCGAGATGATTTCTGAAAAAATAAACGTTCAGTGACATGCATATTCCGAAAATGCATAAGAAACTTCGGTAACAAAACTAATATGTATCCATTAAGGGCACTCCGAACTTGTCCATGGTAAGTTTTGAGAATATTCGACTCTTTACAAAAAAAATCAAAATCGGCCCTTTTATTTGAAGGGCCGCAATTTCTGCCCCCACTTTAGTTTCTTCCCCCGGAATCACCACCAACGGTAAGTTTTCAGATCATCGCAAGTTTCAATTAGGCAAATTTTAATACTATGAGCGAGTATTCGATCATTTACTAATTCAATCGTTTGGGAAACTTATACCACAATTTTGCTCTTTCCTAATCATTGATTAATTAATCAATTTAATTAATTCTTATTAGGAAAGTACGTAGTAGTTTTTTGGAAAGTAGATTAAAAATCTTGGGTATTGGGTACTTGTCCTATTCTATATAAAAGATTTGGGTGTTGCGCGTGACAGATTGGCGCGCTAATCGTCGAACAAGTTTCGAGATCTAGACATGTTGACGTTTGACCAATTTCGTGCAGCAATGGCGGCCGAGGCCGCAGCACGGCAGCCCTCCAATCCCGTACTGCCTCTAGCGGCCCCCACCACTTCATCGCCTCCGTCGAATGTACGTGTACAAGGTGTTACATGGGACTACACTGGTGCAAGGATTGAAGGAGAAGGAATCACATTGGAATTTGTAAAGAAGATGATGGAAAACTTCTAGAACAAGATTCCATTACATGAGCATTACGTATATCAAATACTGACTCAAACAAGAGACATGCTCAGTGCCTTGCCTACCCTTGTGGATATTACTGTACCTGTTGGAAAGCACATTACCGTGTGCGGTGACGTGCACGGACAATTCTACGATCTCGTAAACATATTCGAGACTAATGGCCTTCCATCGGAAGATAATCCGTACTTGTTCAATGGTGATTTCGTGGACAGGGGTGCTTTTTCACTTGAAGTCATCCTTACGCTTCTCGCTTTCAAATGCTTGTACCCTTCTGCAATGCACTTGACAAGAGGGAATCATGAGACCCGGTGTCAGAATCTGATCTGTGGGTTCTATCAAGAAGTAAAGACCAAGTTAAACGACTCGTTTGTTGATGTTTTTGCGGATGTTTTCTGTTGTTTGCCTTTGGCTTGTGTCGTGAATGAGAAGGTGTTTGTAGTCCATGGTGGGTTGTTTAGCGAAGATGGTGTAACGCTTGATGATATAAGGGCTATAAATCAATTTTGCGAACCTCCTGGTTACGGGTTGATGTGTGACATGCTCTGGAGTGATCCGCATCCTGGTCTAGGCAGGGTTCCGAATCCTCATCGTGGCAAAATTCTGCGCAGGGTCATTAAATTTGGTTCAGATGTTACTCAAAAGTTTCTGCAGAACAATAATTTAGACCTCATTGTCAGGTCTCATGAAGACAAGGATGAAGGGTACGAAATTGAGCATGATGGTAGACTGATTACAGTGTTTTCTGCCCCTAATTACCGTGGTACTATGAAGAACAAGGGCGCGTTCATCCGATTTCAAGCACCTCAGATGAAGCCTAACATTGTCACCTTTGATGCTGTGCCACAGCCTTAAGTCACTCCATCTGCTGTACTAAACACGAATAATCCGAAGACCTAGTAACAAGTAGTAATTGTCCATTGAGATCAGAATATGTAGTAGAAGTTTACACTTTAAATTTGCCGAGGATTGCTGTACTGTATTAAATCACTTATATTTGAACCTATGACAAATTCCTTTTCACAACTGTTTTCTGTTGAATTTTTTATCTTCTTATGCAACTGATTTGTTTCTTACATGTTGAATCAGCAGTGTGTCTAATAAATCAACTCATTCAATGCCTGATGCAAGCTAAGTTTGTCGAATATGTACATATATCGAATGCTAAGTATAAAATCGAGCTTCTGTGAGTCGAGTACAGTTACTCTAGGGAACCCGAAAGAGTCTGTTGTATGTACGATAATTTTACCACACTAGCAACACTCTTGACCCCAAATTAGTCAGGAGGAGAAAAAAAAAAAAAGTTTTTTTCCATCAGAAGTAACATGATTAAGGGTCCGCATTGTTACAAAATCAAAGTTCTTTGCTATTTTTGTGAAGCAACTGATCACTTTTGAAGATCCTTACTTCTTTAAGCATAAAACTTTCGAAATCCAACATCAGGTGTGGCTGGTACAGTCTTATGTGTTTGGATTGTATATTTAATTGGAGTAAAGTACAAGAAAAGGACCTGAAACTCTGGAAAAAAAGATTGCCTTAAGTAGTTCAGCAAGAATTTTGTTGTACTGTGATTAGTGTTACTCACAAAAGTTTATTGCCAAATTAACCACTAGTATGTAGCAGTAGCTTCAATATCAAGTCACATCCTATATATGCATATCCCTGCATTGTTGTGTACATCATTTTGTGCAAAATCGAGCGGGTAAAGACGATGGCATTGGCATTGAACATAGTGGTTGCAAACCATGACAAGGAGGAGGAGCTACGTAGAGAAAATCGTAGAGGCTTGGGAGCTAAGCTTTACAATGGAGCTTTAAATGGCATAGTGGAAGATGTCTTCCAATGTAATTGGATAAATAGTACAACTCCAATTGGAAACAACATTTTGCATGTTCACGTAGGCAAGCCGCTTGAGCACGTCCACAAATCCAAGGAGGTAAAAGAGACGGTAAAAATCGACTTTATAAAAGATGTTGTAACCCTTGATGCAGGTTACGCGTTGTTGTGGAAGCAGAACACGAATGGTGACACGCCCTTGCACTTGGCTGCCAGGTTCGGCCAAGCAGGTGCTGTTGAAGTGTTCTTGAAAAGAGCTAAGGTTACGAGTCAGGAAGACGTTGTTAGAATGCTGAGAATTACCAATAAAAACAAGGATACGCCCCTGCATGAGGCAGCTCGTCGAATGAATCATGGTGTAGTGAAGCTTCTAGTTGAAGCTGCTGATCCTAATGAGTTTGTTCCACATCAGCCAAACCATGCAGGTGAAACTCCTCTTTATCTTGCTGCAGAGCTTGGATGTGCTGTAACAATGATGAACATTCTCGACTATTGTAAACCATCAGCTGTGAGTCTCCACCATAAGGGGCCTTCTGGCCGCACAGCTCTTCATGCTGCTTCCATGTGTAAAACCCCTGCTACCTCAGGTTAGTTATATATACTATCGAGTTATTCTACTGTGAGACTGCCTCATACTGATTTGAGTCGGTTTTTTTTATATTACCAGATTTCGCTAGTAATTAATACTGTTGTTCTTTATTTTATGGACTATAGGGGTTATACAGAAGATGTTGGAGATAGATAGCTCTTTAATTCGAGTTCAGGACAATAAGGGGCAGACACCACTTCACTTGGCTGCAGGGTGGAAATCGAGTTCAACAGTACTTCTAGACGTGCTTTTAGAGTACGATAATGAGACTAACTCAGCAGTATACATACAGGATAACGAAGGCAAAACAGCATTGCACGTTGCGACCCTCCACAGTAATCGGCAAGGGACGCAGACACTCCTTACTCGCTGCCCCGAGAGCGTGGAGATAGTAGACAATAAGGGTCAGAATGTAGTACACTATGCTGCCACTTTGGGATGTCTTAAACTACTTGAGTCTGTACTAACATTAGGATACGTTGACAAGCTTGTGAATGACAAGGACTTGGACGGGAATACGCCTCTTCATCTTCTCGTAAACACTGTCCCTGAAATTCCTGCTCACAATTGTTTCTTTAGGTTACCTGATATCATCAGCCTGTACTTTATCATTACGTCTGCGTTCAATAATGATAACCTCACTGCCGGTGATGTTCTGGCTGCCAATTTCAACTTTCGTAGACATTCTGTAAGCTTCACTCATACATTTCAACTTTGATCTTCAGTCTTTCATATCATTATTACTATATGACATTTCAGTCACACTTTTGTTGCTTCTGTGTGTGCTATATTTTCGCAGATCCCGTATTTAGATTGGACTCAGGTAATCCCACTCGGGCGCAGAATTTGGGTTACCATTACCAAGGTCCCAGTAAATGTTGATGACGAGTTTAAGAAGGGTGTTCAGGAAGTTAAGGAAAAGGCATCAAACCATCTCGTGATTGCGACACTGATAGCAACAGTGTCATTCACTGCAGGGTTCACCTTACCTGGTGGGTTCATTCAAGACTCAGGCAGTAAAGACAATGGGATGGCTGTGCTTACGCGAAATGCTGCATTCAAAGTGTTCCTGATCGGTGACATTGTGGCATTCAATTGCTCTGCGGTTGCAGTAATCTGCTTTTTTGTACTCGCAAAGAAAACCAATCTTGTTCTGGTTGAAATTCTCTACAGACTTGGGTATTTACTCACCTCGTTCTCTCTCGGTTCAATGGCCGTGGCATTTTTGACTGGTGTCTATGCCGTAATCTATACGACTCCCATCCTCGTCGTGGCGGTTTTCCTCCTATCTCTCATCTTTTTCTTGCCGTATCTATTTTTGCTGAACGGAAATTACAACAGTACGATGTATTTTCTGAAGAGATGCGTACGCTGGTATCCAGAAAGGATAGCTCGTATATCTGTTCTTTGTTTGAAGAAATTATGTCCGTGAAACCTGAAAATTGTGCAAATATATTCAAAACTATATATTACATTGGAAGCGCAATTTTGGATTTGCAATTTGGTCTATCAAACTCTTGTTCTATCATGTTCTATCAGGTTAATTATCAGTTTACTGTATCGTTATTAATGTTGTCTGTTGTAATCTGGTCTTTGTATAGCACACACCTCCTCGCTCTCTAAGGTCTCAATTGGGGATATAGCGAAAGGAGGTACGGTGTCCGCACTATACTCATTTGCTTTAATTTACTACACTACACTCGTGTGTTGTACTACACTACTCATGGACATGTTCTATACTACACCCACCAACACCTTCGTATCCACTTACTGACTAAAAATGTTAAGCATGTTCAATCCCCAAATTTAATTTGGGGATTTTTGGGGAAACGGTTTTTTGTGTTAAATTTTATCATGAACCATTATACTAGAGTTTTTGGAGAAAATAACCAATTTCAATTTGGGGATTTTGGGGGGAATGGAGGTTTGTGTGTGAAATTTTGAATCATTTCTTCTTCTTTTCATTAAAGAGTTGAGAAGGAACGTTTTTGCCATGTTTGTTGAGATTTTAGGTTTTTTAATTGGAAAGAGGGAATTAGGTTTTGATTTGGAGAATTGAGAAATGAGGAGATAGAAAATGAGAGGTTATGAAAATTGGGATGGGATTTGAACTGTGTATGAGAGTTTGGATGAGGATTGATGGGCGGCATCAAACGCCAACTCAAAGATACGTTGTACTTCTTTGAAGCGCCGCCACAGTAAAAAATGTAGCTTGATATAGAAGATTCAAATTAAAGAAGAAACCAATCAAATTAAACAAAATCAAACAACCTCATCAAAACTTTCACCTGAAATGGTGAAGGTAGCGTGTACAGTAAAACTTGAAACAATCAATTCTTGCCGCTGTACTTCTTTGAAGCATCGCCACAGTAAAAGAATTGTCGCGTGATGAGAAATATTAAAAGAGAACTTGTTGATTAACTTTACGACGATAAAATTGATATTGTAGCGCGATGAAAAAGATGAATTGAACGCGTTGTGGATCAATATTCAGCGATTTCGGAAAAAAAAAATGTAAAAATTGCAGAAAATAAATGAGACTGGAGATTATTTTTTCTAATTTATTTATTTATAATTTTTTTTTTTTGGATTTTTGGTACATTTTTTTCTAAAAAAAAAAATACAGACACAGACACACAGGAGAACAGACGACTACGACACAAATAACAACTCGACATTTTTTTGGCATTTTCTTTTTTTTTTTTCTTTTTTTGTTTTTTTTGGCATTTTTTTTCTTTTTTTCTTTTTAGCGTAAACAACACGCAACCTAAAAAAACACATAAAACGCAACCAAGACGCTACTCTTCTGAGTTAACTGTACGAAAGGGGAACAAAGTTTCTCATATTTTTATCAAATGGGGATCGGGATGTTTTATATTATCATTTGGGGTATGAGACTAACTGTCGTTAGTCAATTGTAATCCACTTCCCATCAAACCAATTTTTTCTCCCTCCTCTGTCTTCTATCAAATTATCAATCTCCACCTGCACGACTCCGGCACAACCCAGAAGCCCGCTGCCACCGCAACACCACCACAAATCGACAAATCCTCAAAAACCCAATCTAGGACGCCAAAATTCAACTATTTGCACATGAAATCAACCCTTAAAATCACCCCATCTTCAGCTCAATTCACCCATAATTGCAAATTCCAGACATGGGATCACACATTATAAAATAAATGGCAACAAAAGTCAGAATCCAAAAAAGAAAAAAAAAACCACCTCTTTTACCGGAAAAATGGCTAGAAGAAGCTTCAAGATGACGCGCCAAAGGGTTTGAAGGTTAATGAGGAATGACTTCAATCATCCACAAATTGAATCTCTCATTTAAGACCAAATTATTTCTTGATCAAAGTCAATCTCACCTCAATCTGAAACTCCCAGCAAAAGAGCCTACCTTGATTCCTCACCATTTTCCCAAAAAGTTATACCCCAAAACTAGATCATTTTAAAAACACGAAATGGTTTGAAATTGTACAAATGAGGGATAATGGGGTATGATTTTATTGTTAATATTTGCAATGGAATTGATAATAATGTGCAGGCTGAATAAAGGTACATGATTTGAACTCAGTTTTATGGGTTAAATTGTGCGCTGCTTAGCTACAATAACTTGGTACATACTTAGATGTTTGATGGTTAAACTACTCTTTTAGGCTTGGCGACTCGGCTTCCTCGTCCCGAAAATCTCTTCAAGTATGCTGAGAATTGCATTTACAGCCTTTCAGCCTTTGTCATTTCTCAGCAACTTCAGGTTTTTTGAAAATTAAACCTCTGTTTTTTCTGTGTCTCATACTCTTCTTTTACGTCTCTTTATCAGTTCTTAATACATTTCCAATATTATCGAGCAGGAGAAGAAGTTAATGCACAAGTACATGGCCGTGATGGACGTCCTGTAGGTATAAGCGTGATGCAGAAGTTCTGTGTTTTTTCTGCTTTGTTGTGTAATACGGAGTAGCATTTTTCATATCGGTTGTTGGGTTGGACATTGAGTTGACTGATTAACATTTTTCAGGGGAAAGATCCTTTAAGTGCTGAAAAATTGGCCTGGAAGAAATGTTCAGGTTATTGTTGTGACTTGTGTCTGATGGTGAGCGAATTTTGGGTCTTGGAGACCTTGGTTGCCAGGGGATGGGGATACCAGTGGGCAAACTTGCTCTTTACGCCGCACTAGGAGGAGTTCGCCCTTCATCTGTAAGCATGATTCTAGCATTTGCTCCACTTAATGTTATTTTGCAATTTCAGAGGGATCATGTGAGCTTTCTTGTCACAGTGTTGGCTGGTTACCATTGATATTGGGACTAACAACGAACAATTGCTAAAAGATGAGTTTTACATTGGCCTTAGGCAGAAAAGAGCAACTGGACAGGTTTATGTGCACCGGGCTGCCCTTTATTTTATATCATCCCTTATACTGAGACCGATAGAGAACACATGCAGGAATATGATGAGCTCCTTGAGGAGTTCATGAGTGCAGTAAAGCAAATATATGGTGTAAAAATTCTCATACGGGTTCAAGTCTTGGGAGCAACCTTTTGTCGGTTCCCATGTAACTGTAACAATTCTTATTAGATGTTTCTCCACAGGAATATTTAATGTGAGTTGCTTTTTTGTTGTTCTCCTGTTAATGTGGTATTTAGGTGCATTTTTATATGCCAAATTAGTCATTTGGCTTACTAGCGGTCTGCTTAATAAAGGTCGAACACAATTTATAACTTTCCTACGGCAGAGTGCATAGTTGTTATTATATCTACACCGACATGAGTAACAAATAATAGTAATTCTACTACTTGTATTTTGCACAAGCTTTCAACATTATTATCTAATATATATATATTATATATATATATATATATATATATATATATATATATATATATATATATATATATATATATATATATATATATATATGTAATCCTGAACCCGCTCAATTCTCACGCTGACATATGCCATATAATAATATTATTATATTATAAATAATGTCTATCCAAAATAGTATATGGTAAGTACAAGGTAATATTATTCTAATAAAATAACATTATTACTTGATTTATGGAAAATAGCTATGTAACATATTAATTGATTGATTTATGGCAATTTGATCAAATATGTCACGGGTGTTTCAACATCATGGTAATATTGTTATACTCATTTTATAAAATTGTCAATTTACCTTTGTTATAATATTAGTAGCAACACTATTATTTTCCATAAATTAACTTTTCACCATAATCAACATAAATTATATTAGTTTCCATAAAGTAGCTAATAATTTCCATATTATGTAATTACTTAGTGCTGTCCAACTAATAAATGTCAAGTGTCATTCTAGGAAATACTTGGTTTCAGGTTTTAATATATAGTATTAGATAACATTATTACTTGATTTATGGAAAATAGTTATGTAATATAGTAATTACTTGATTTATGACAATTTGATCAAATATCCCACAGGTCTTTCAAAATGGGACTTTGGTTTTTGAAATGTGACTTTTCCTCTAATTAAATTACAAATATCACACCGGTGTTCGAAATGAGATTTTAGGTTTTTAAAGGTGAGTTTCCATCTAATTACATTACAAATATCTCACGGGTGTTCGAAACATGACTTTAGTTTTTAAAGGTGAGTTTCCATCGAACTATATTACAAATATCACACGGGTGTTTAAAATGAGATTTTAGGTCTTAGATAAAAAATTCGTTTACATAATTTTAAAATTTAAACTTGAATAGCCCGGGCGTTGCACGGGTCATCAAACTAGTATTCACCATAATTACGCAACACAAGATACTCCCATTCTAGTGTGCCATTTAGTCACTCCTATTATCTATGATCTTTCTATTTACTATTTTCTATTAGCCATTTTTTTTTTTTTTTTTTTTGGTTTCTATTAGCCATATTAAAAGCGGTCTAAAGTGATCATGACGAAGCAAATGAACAACCGACTCTTCTTAAATCAAATATGTTTGGCATTGCAAAGCATCAAAACACTGATCCTTTACATCAAATGCACATTTCAACTAAACTAGATGTACATGTCGCTACTAATGTTGTCACTAAAAACTCCAAACCGGCCAACAAAAACATCATTCAGAACTGACGCGATTACAATTTAACTAATTAAGCACGGTAGTAATAATTGATTAATGAATCACATATCCCTTAGCTTGATCAAATTAGCTAGCTAAAGATATTCGAATTGAAGAGAAAGTGCATGCCAAGTTAATCAAGGATCGTCACCGTAGCTTCTTCATCAAGGTTGATGACAAATGATATCGACACACAAAAAAGGTGTCGGAACAAAACAGTAACTTGAATGTCAGGAAAAGTCCAACTCTACTTTTCTATTTTTTTTGAATTGTTTACTCTCATCCACTGATAGCAGCCCTCCCCCTGCCTTCCCCAGTTCTCCCTTAAATTCTGAAAATTGACGACGTACGAGAGTCAGAGTCAGAAAAAGACACCCTTCAATACCAATTCCACTTACGACGTCGTCGTTTTGTCCCGTGTCGGTCACCATGATTTCACTCCCTCGTTGCAATTGTACCTCCACGGTAACATTACTTACTCCTACACTATATCCACTTAATTAACACTAGCACTACTCGATCATTTCGTTTACTTATATTGTAATTATGTTTTGGTCGTTCGAGTAGTTGTTATCGATCACTTGTTTAGACCAAAATTTGTTATATACATTAAAATGTGATGTCAGAAAGTACAATTCAGAGAAAAACATTGTTCTCGCCACATTTTTATTTTTCTAGCGTAAATTTTCTCGTCTTTATATCATTTTTAACGTGAAACTTACTTCATTTGCTTTAACTTGCTTATGAGTTTTATCCTCTTCTTCTACAATAATACTTTCTTTAGTGTATGGTGATTTATTGACTGTATTATTATATCTATTTATATCAGGTCGGTTCTAGAAAGTCTGTTACCAAAGTCATTCATGTTTATGTGAACCAATTTAAGAACTATGCTAGGAGAAGTAACTGTTTGGTTTCCATCTTTTACTATACAAGTTAGTTACTAAAAAAAAAAAATCGAGACCTTATTAATTTTTACTATATTAATTTTTAAAGTAAAAACAAATTTATATATAATACGAATTTGCAAGTCCTTGAATAAGTAGAGTATCACGATGTGGAGTGAAACACAAAATGAAACAGAAGATACTCACTCGTAATTTGACTTTCTTCAATTCTGCGCTTTAAATAATAAGACTGCTTTAAAGTATTTCAAATGTGTATGGATCCTCTAGAGTTGAAAATTAACTTTATTTTGGTAGAGTTTACCTAAAAAGGTAAGAATTAAATGTTTAACATTTTTATGTGTGTCTTTCAAAATTATTTCATTTTGTCTTATTACTAGTTTAGATAAACTCCACAAACTCTAACAAAAATAAACTCTAGAGGATCCTTACCCATTTCAAATAGGATTAGACAAAAAAGAGGACTAAATGACCAAACCACAATAGCACTAATCACAATCATTACAGTAATTAATGTAATAAGCACTAACTAATTATGTATTATTGAAATTCAGAAAAGCAGGAACATAAAAATCAACAATAGTAGCAGTGAAAGTTATACTAATAATAATAATCCAAAAGACGACGACCGCTTAACCAGCTCCTCATGCTGCGGTGTTACTCCTATAAATACCATCACAAACAACAACAATCATAATCATAATAATAATTCATCATCAAAATCGTCATTAAAAAGTTGGTTGAAGAAGAAGATACATATGGATCATACTACTACTACTACTTCTTCTGCTGCTAACGACGTGGTTGATCCTCACTCCGCCGTCGGTGGCGGCGTTCAAGACGTCTACGGTGAAGATTGCGCCACCGAGGATCAGCTTGTTACTCCTTGGACTGTCTCTGTTGCTAGGTAATAACTTCTTTTCTTTTTCTTCATTTCTATTTGACTACGGATGACGGTTTCATATGACGATTTATGTTAGCGGACGAACCCATATCATAGTTGACGTCTAACATATTCATACGAGACGTTAATAATCCAAAAGAACGAGAGAGGGAGTATATTTGTACCGTTTTGCTTTAAGTTGGTGACACGTTTGGCTTACTTTGAAATGGTTGCATAGAATCAATTTTAATCAATTAGTATCATTTTTGTTCAAGTTGTATATACAAAATTATTACTGGTTATGTGTTTGTGAATTCTTAAGTACGCTTTTCACAATTTTCCAACATAATCTGATCTGGTTGCTGTGAAATCGGAGACTAACAAAACAGGACATTTCCAATTTTACATTCATGAATAAGTAGCACAATTGCAATGGACTTTTTTTTGCAGTTAGGTCCTCAATCAATTGATACTTAACTCGTACAAGATGTTGATTCTTTAGAAAGTTTCTGTACTTTTGACTGAATTTGATTTAAGGTGTTGATTAATGACCATTTTCTTGCCAAAAAATCGCGGTTTTGGGGGGTGTGAATTTTCGGCCTATATCTACAGTTAGTTTTCTAACCATCTGTATTCTTCGCGTTTAATACAGTGGATATTCTTTGTTGAGGAACCCGGCCTATAACAAAGGACTGGCCTTCTCGGATAAAGAGAGGGATGCTCACTACTTGAGTGGTCTTCTACCTCCTGTAGTCATCACTCAGCAACTTCAGGTTTTTTTCGAGAACCTCTGTTGTTTCTGTTTCTCGTACTCTTCTTTTACGTTTCTTCTCAGTTCTTAAAGAATTTGCAATGTTATGGAGCAGGAGAAGAAGTTAATGCAGAATATACGTCAGTATCAACTTCCATTGCAGAAGTATATGGCCGTGATGGACCTGCAGGTATCAGCGTGTTTTGGTCACTTGTGCACTCCTTTTCACAGTGTTGAAACTCGCATTTTGTTCCAAAATATGTTGTAATTCTATTCTGTCAAGAGTTGTGTACAGTTTACTTACCAAATGGAGTTTTCAGTTTTTATCTTTGGAGGTACTCCGTATATGTAAAGTAACTGTTGTCCGCGGTATTGTTAGATTTTGATTTATTTTGGCACAAAGTGGAGTATGTCTTTTGGTGAAACATATCTACAATATGCTTGAGCTCTCTACTTTCTGTATATGCAGGAAAGAAACGAGCGGCTGTTTTACAAGCTTCTCATTGACAATGTTGAGGAATTGCTCCCAATTGTCTATACACCGACAGTTGGAGAAGCTTGTGAGAAATATGGATGCATCTTCAGGCGCCCACAGGGTCTATACATTAGTCTGAAGGAGAAGTATGCTTGTTTTTCTTGCTTTGTTGTGTAATACGGAGTAGCAATTTTCATATTGGTTGTTTCGCTGTTGGGTTGGACATTGACTGATTGACTTTTTTTCAGGGGAAAGATCCTTGAAGTTCTGAAAAATTGGCCTGAAAGAAATGTTCAGGTTATTGTTGTGACTGATGGTGAGCGAATTTTGGGTCTTGGAGACCTTGGTTGCCAGGGGATGGGGATACCAGTGGGCAAACTAGCTCTTTACGCGGCACTAGGAGGAGTTCGCCCTTCATCTGTAAGCATGATTCTGGCATTGCTCCACTAAATATATATTTGTCAGTTTCAGAAGGATCACGCACGTGAACTTTCTTGTTACAGTGTTTGCCGGTTACCATTGACGTTGGGACTAACAACGAACAGTTGTTAAAAGATGAGTTTTACATTGGCCTGAGGCAGAAAAGAGCAACTGGACAGGTTCAACAGTCTTGAATCTTCTTTAGTTTTTGTAGTGATATCATGTCATCTGTGTACTGAAACTGGTAGAAATGCAGGAATATGATGAGCTCCTTGAGGAATTCATGACTGCAGTAAAGCAAATATATGGTGAAAAAATTCTCATACAGGTCTGGTATTACTTTCAAAGTTGACTGCTGTCTACTGATATTGAAATTATTTTACTGATTTTCAATAACTTTTGCAACATAATATCACTCATTCATAACCCAAACTTCTCATTTTTTAGTTCGAAGACTTTGCCAACCACAACGCCTTCAAGTTGCTTTCAAAATACAGTACAAGTCATCTTGTGTTCAATGATGATATTCAGGTATAGTAGTAAGATTATGATTATCGAGTCTGTGTTATCATTGAGTCCAGGCCACATTTTAATTAAAGTTTCTCTTGTTTGGTAGGGA
>OY804546.1:6404963-6570047 GCA_963680865.1 Spergularia marina
TTTTTTCTCTTTTGACTCGCTGAATAGTGTTGGTGCTTAAGTGAGGACCTAGTAATCTAGTATGCAGGATCAAATTTGCAAGAAAATGGAAGCAGGTCATACAGGACACAAAGGACTATAACTTTCACTACTAACCTGAGTGAGTTTCTAACAAATACTGTGTTAAGACGTAAAGGCTTGCGCCAACAAATAGATCGTCTACACATACACGATAAGATGCAATTGACAATGTCTACAATACAGATGCAAACGAAAAAACTGCCACAAAATGCAAGTGAAAAATACTGGTTTCAAACAAATCACCACGAGAATACAAAACTTGGCAAAAATGGAGCTTTTTATACAAACTAGACAAATAACTGTTGGCAGCGATAAAACCAAAACTCAGGCTCTGTATGATTATGATTCTACATAATAGAGAATTAATTTTGTGAACACAGTCATACCTGAAGGTTACGCCACTGAGAGTTTTTCCATCTCAATGCATCAAGGTCACTGATCCCTGTTATGGTGCCCATGTATCTGCGTACACCACATTCCTCAGTTTCAAACATCATCCTAAATCGCATGCCAAGAGAAACTTGTGTGTACATCGCTTTGTTGTACTTTGCCAAGGGGACCACAAACTCAGCTGGGCTAGCCCTGTTAAATTGCACATAGCTTAATTGAGTATAAAAAGAATAAGATATGCGAGAAATAATTTTAAGATATATACATATATCAACCTACCTTGGGTTATAAAATATTGTAAATGGGCTATTATTAGCAGCAGCATGAGCTGCAGCTGCGAGAATTCCTATATGCATGCTATCACTGGATATAACAGATGATGCAAGGGCAGGCTGCTGTCTATTTGCACGCCGGATACCTAAAAGAAGCTGTGATTTCTCATCTCTACAAAAACCAAGGACTGGAATCAGACTTCTGAATGACGTCACAGAAACCTAATTTTTTATAACCAAAAATCCCTAAGATACCTTATAAAGAGAACAGAATCACCCGCAAACAGTCTCTTCGAGCTCACAAAAACACTCCACCCAGTTGTCAGCAGGTGCCTTTTTGGCTGACCTGAAATAAGGAAGATGTGCAGGTTTTACTTTAGTTTGTTTGGCAAAAACACATCCTGCAGTCTTTCGAGTTCTTGACAATGCCAGATGCCACTTGAGCGTCAGATAAGTAAGCCAAGTATGCGGTGGGGTTCAGGATATTCAGAAATTCATTGTATTCAAGATATTTGATAATTACTCTGTATATCAAAGATTCAAGACAAATGCATAATATCTGCATATATTCAGAGCACATTTAAAACTTTCATGATGTTTAAGTTTGTATATTCTATCTGGGATCCACGACATCCATCAGCTACCACACCAGTCACGCTGATGTGAAATATAACTTTGCAGTACATATCAGACTTGATTGGCCAGGATTTTGAGCGAGTTGGACACATCTAAAATTTGTACATTATGCAGCTTTGAGGATAATATAGAAGAAGGTAAAGCTCTAGACTGTAACTTACCGCGATATATATGTCTGAATGTCCACGCCTGGCTATGTAGATCCTTGGCAACTAGCTCTTGTGCAGGAGGTTGCATGGAGAAATCCTATCAAATATATCTCCGGTAAGCACAGTACTTTAAAAAGAAAGAAAATTTGATTTTAAAAAAAAAGCATCAAACATAATTTTCAACTTACTAAAGGTGGGAAGATCTTCTCAGCTGCCCGGCGAGGTACAGAAAATCCACCATGTGTACTTGTGTCACTAGCTGTGAGAGTTTTACAGAAAAACTCTGCAGGCTGTCTACTTTGTTTGAGAGCCATTTCTGATGCCAGCAAAGCATCCCTGTCATACTGTGAAATTGACATAGAAAGAGCGATATTACAATGAAAGAAAGAAAACTAACAGAAGCAATAGTCTTCACGAGAAATTTTAAGTTCTTGAATTTAGTTTCCACAGGATAACAATTTACCTTGTTAACCGGCTGAAGGGTCATTTGCGCGTACACCTCATCTGTTTCTGGATCAGCCTAGTATGAAACATAGCGTAAATATGACATTTACAAAATGGAGAAGAACTTCCATAAAACACATACAGGGGGTACCAAAATAACAGTTGAAAGTTAAAATCTGCTGATGGAACACATACAGTCCCACATTCGATCATAGGAGTACTAAAACAATACACCGTCAACATCTGAAGTATTAAACGGTAAGAAGAAACATGGATGTCTGACATACATGTAGTGTGACATTATGAAGCATGCAAATCAACTTCGAAGGGAGGTTCGGATAGCTTGGAATACTATCTGTTTCCTTTTGCATAGAGGCAGCCACCTGACAATATCATCATTTGTTGTGTAACTAACATTAGAAATAAAGAATCAAGAAGTAAAACACTTGACAATATGCCATAAATGGAAACTGACATACTTGCTCACTATGGCCTTGTGGGAAGTAAACCACTAGACTTCCAACAGGAGGCACAGCAATCAGTGGTCCGGCGCAGGCGTGCCATAACTCAGAATTGATGACCCTTCCCTCTGTTAACATACAACCAGAATTCATTACATACATAATACATGTCTTATGCTCGAGAAAGCTTACCAATCAACACACACCCGTTTTAACTAAGAACAAAAATGCCACATCATAAAGAGTAAGTATTACGATTCTACGCAACATAAGTATAACCTATGAAACCCATGTCTGATACAGCTGTGCACAATCAGAGCTCGGGAACTAGTTGACTAGTTTCGAGTAGTATAGGGACAAGGGGGTAAGGCCGCATACATCCGAATTCCCAACTCTGGATAATGATGTTTAAGGAGTAAGCAATGGGAACAAGGGTTGAAAAATTAACTGAAGCTTGATACAGAAGGAAGTAAAAACATGTCAACTTCAAATCAATAGTGAAGGACAAAACAAAGCTACGTAGCTATCTTTAATTAATGATTGGTTGTGTTCTTGTCCCCTTCAAGTAAATTAGATTAATTATTTACCATCATCATTTTTATCCTTAAGTAGCATAGATCAAACAAAACAATCACCAATCACAAAAACTGCAAAACTATTCCAAGTTGCTGTCAAAAAAATCAGGGAAAAAATGGTAAATTAATTTTACCTTTCCCCTGACATTCCCACTCATAATTTAATCCAGATCATCATCAATAAACTCCATCAAAAATCCAAACTTTTAAGAATCACAAATGAACCAATCTCAGATCATCATACAAATTATCCAAATATAATCAAATTTTATTTCTAGATTTCATTTTTGTTGAGTGAAAATCAAACCATTTGCTCAGAAAAAAAAAAAAAAAAAAAAAAAGCAGAAAAATGATGGGAAATGGAAGAAATGAATCACCTTCAGCAGAGTTGGCCATGAAACCATTGTTAGGAGCTTTCATATCTCTGTAGTACAATAATCTTCTTCAAGAAGTAACAATTAGAAGAAAAAAATCACACACCAGCTAACTCTTCACTTAATTTGCAGCTAACTTTTTAACCACAACCCCAATCATAAATCCGAGAAATACCCACTTCATCTTTCAATTACCCCAACAAAACCCAGTAAAAAATCTAAAAACTTGCTCCAAATTACCCATCGTATTATTGCAGCTCAAACATTTCTCCCCCAAAAGTGAAAAAAGGTGAAAACTTTGGTAAGACAAAAAAGTTCCGGGAATTGCGGAGATCAGCAGGAACTTCCAACCAATCAAATTACTTGACACACACAAGGGTAATTGAAAATGGAGGAAAAAGGTAGTTGAAAATGAAGTTAGTGAGGGAAAATGTGGCCGGAAAAGGGTGGGTTCAGTCGGAAAATATGAGATGTGGCAATGGAAGTGTAAGAGAGAAGTTTTGAAGAGAGAGGAGAGAGAGAAAGGGAGGAAAGCAGCTTTTTGAAGGGAAAAAAAAACAAAGGAAAGAGGGAAGCCGACATTCAACAGACTGGAGCAGGTCCCCCTTCTTCTACTTCTCTTCTCTTCCCCCTCTCTCCTCTTGTGTACTCCGTAGTAGAATTTTTTTTTTTTTTTTTTTTTTTGTTAAATTATCACGAATTCAAGTAAGAAAGTACACATTTAGTTAAATTTAAGTATGATTCAAAATGTCAATTATTGATGATGTAGTTTAGTAGAGGTAGATGAATAGGGTTATTAACTTATTTTCGGTTATTATAGTTATGATAATCTACGTTTGAAATTATTGGTAATTGTACGGACTTGTATATTAATAAGAATATATATGAATATGTTTTTGGTTTGTAAGTACTTCGTATTGTTTAAGAATTTTATACAGTAGTAATTGTGCAAAATTGTTTGGACTATTTGTGATTTAATAGAAAGTCTGAAATAAATTATGTATGAAATTTGTTTGATCTAAGTTTGATAGATTTTTTTTTTTTTAAAGTTGGATCACGTCGGGTTTTAGTGAATTATGCTACGACAACCTAGCAATGACCCTATTTGATTATCGTTGAGGGTTTATGCAAGAGCCGGATATGTAAAAACTTATGAAGTACTCCGTACAAGGCCAGGTAAGGATAAAACCCTGACTAATGACATATTCGGTTCAAACTCAAAACCGAATTGGCTAGGTTTTATTTATCAGTCATATATAGAAAGCTCGATCGACACTTAGCTTGTCCTAGGATCAAGTCATGACTGCCTTTACACTAATGCGTTTTTAGGGCTTCATTTGATTAAGCAAGCAATAACGATAAGTCATGGTATTAGTTACTCATTTATCTTGTCTTATTTAAAGGTTGGTTAACTTTAATTTCAAACATTTTTTTTTTTAGCATTGTTAAAATTATGCAAGTTTAATAACCGTCTTAATTTCTGGGAATTTAATCTCATTTCATTCACTTTCACTTTCATTTTATTTTTTTTATTATTGAGCTTATTTTGCTGAATTTTTTTCGAAATAGGGCTCAAAAAATAAATATTGAACAAAATGGGTTGGATTGAAAAATGTTCAATCTTATGGGGTGCACGTCACCACATTTCAAGTTCGGGACAAAACCGTCAGTGCCCCTGGCGGTTTTAAGTGTCTTGAACAGTAGCTATGAGGTTGTAAGTGATATTTTGGCTAGGGTAAAACCGCCATGGGGGGTGGCGGTTTCACTTAAGTGAAACCGCCACCCCCCATGGCGGTTTCAAATTTTTTTTTTTTTTTTTTTTTGGATTGACGTTATATCGGGGTGATATTTTGGCCAAGGGTGAAACCTCCATGGGGGGTGGCGGTTTCACTTACACCCCCCATGGCGGTTTCACCCTCGGCCAAAATATCACCCACTCGATTTGTATACTCATTTTTGGGAAGAAACCGCCATGGAGGGTGGCGATTTCTCTTCACTTAAAACCGCCAGGGGCACTGGCGGTTTTGTCCCGGACCTGAAATGGGGTAACGTGCACCCCATAAGATTGAACATTTTTCAATCCAACCCATTTTGTTTAATATTTATTTTTTGAACCCTATTTCGAAAAAAAATTCTATTTTGCTAGCTTGTTGTTTCCCTCCGTCCATTGTAGTAGCTCTTTCTTTCCCTCCTTTGTTCCCAATCTTCTACGCTTTTTTTTTTTTTTTTCTCACATTCACATTATATTGATTTCCACCTATTTTTTCGTTTCACACTATTTATAATTGCAAATATATCAGGATTCTTGTGCTAATGGGAAGCCCTGCTACCACTTTCTTCATGTTCATTCTCTTTGCACACTCTTGGACAGAGCTAGCTCCAATAAGAAATCCATTGATCTTTATTCACCAACTCAAGTAAGTCATAGTGCAAAAAATTAGGTCAAATAATAGCAAGTAAAAGCAGAGTAATTCGCATATACATTTGAAGTATTAAGAATATGTATATATCAAAAGTCTAAATAATGGTTTAAACAATGAGTTGAAAGTAGACAATTTTTTAGCGCAAACATACATGAGATGACGAGAGGAGAACTAGGATTTGGAAGTTGGAACTCTTCCGTAGCTAAATTATGATTGTGCATAGTAAGTTTACGACAACTCGTAAAAATTTTTGTGTTAATTAAGGATATAACGAAAAGCAAAACTCGTTCGAAAAGAAGCAAATTTAGAAATAACTGACTAGATTCCTCACTGATTAATTGACATCCTTGCATTGATTTGTTAATTATAGAAACTACCTGGATTCAAGTGTCCACAATCCCAATTTTAAGGAAAGTCTTGATGTTATCTTAAAATGTCAAAGTGAACGAGCACTAATACTGTAGACCATAAAATAGTACGTACATTTTTTGAGCAAACCCACTTAGATACATCAGCAATGAAAATGACTATGAGTAATATTGATCTATTTAAAGATTACTTACTAACTACTACTTCACTAAGCTATTTTAGAGTTAATAGTAAAAATTGTAATCCCTAAATACCCATTTAAGCTATAAATAGAATCGTCTAATGAAGCTCTATCGTAATTAAGAAGGGACAATGTTAGAGGTCTACAATGTAGAATTGTAGACACTTGAAAGTGTCTACTAATAGCTATAATTTTACTACACTATTAAAAGGATACTACTCACACAATAATTAATTTTATTACATGAATTTTACATTACAAATAGTATTACTACATCAATCACAATTTTAATGCTGATAACTCAATTTTATAGTGTAGACAAATTAATTTTGTCCACACTGTAAACCTCTATAAATTTGCATCAAGAATTTGACCAATGGATCACACAATAATTGCACATAGAGGTGAAAAGTTCGTGCATAAAAAGTAACAGACAAAAGTAGCTAGGTGAAAGTTAAACAATGATCATGACATACATTAAAGTACTCTTAACAGTACTAAATTAATTTTGTTTAGTCCTCAACTAGGGGTGAGCATCGGTCCAGAACCGGACCGGACTGAACTGAACCGGACAGTGGACCGTGTCTCGAAATTTGGACCAAGGACCGGATCGAGTTTCTGCTCTCCCCTACCTCAACTCTTAAGAGTACTAGATTGATTCAGATCATGACATTGATTACATCATCTAATAAAAGTACGAGATTATGTTTCATGTAGAGTACTTTGTCACAAATTATAAATGTATGTAATTGTTTCATTTTGTCCATGTTATCGGCGTTTAAGGGCCCCGACCCGCCCATATTATCGGCTTTTAAGGGTTCCGACCTTACAATTTTGCCCAGAGCCCCCAAATTCTCCCACATGGCCCTAATTGCACTTCCTTTCTCTTGATCCTACTTTAATTTGCAAAATTTACACTTTTATTCAGTATTAATTAATTGTTCATCCAAATATATAAAAAATAACATAGTATCTAAAAAAAATGTTCATCAAAGTTAAAATTGCCTTTAAAAATAGGCTTAGTAGAAAAAAAAAAAAAAAAAAAAAACATTCATTTTTTTTTTTTAATTTATTAAATTTTTGTTAGGCTGTTTTCTTACCTAAACGGCTAAACCTACCAGAGTCAAATGACCTTTGCTAGTGCTTGATCCATGTGGTAATGAATGAAGCATGGCCGAAAAAGCCACTATTGTATATTGATGTTGCGTCAGACTTTTTATCTTTCATTTGCGATTGCGCACGAGTAAAATGACTCCTTTTTTACACTCACCGTATTTATTTATCAAATTGCACCATCTCACCACATTCTTCTGCTTTTCGTTCTTTGTTTCTTCTTACGACATACCAATATATTATTAGTAGCATTTCATAACAACCAAATTAAGTTCATGCTTGATATGATAAATTGAGTTGGCAAAAGCTTGTGTTCGTGTAAAAGTATGTAAATGAGTTTTAAAATATACGTTTTGGCAGTTTTATGGTAAAAAGTCTGTCTCGATCCAAGTCTTTTAGGTAATGGCGGTCGCGATGGTGGGTAGATAGGTATGTAATAGGTTGAATTAGTGTGTAATCTTCGTGCTAAAATTTTACAATCGATTAGCCTATATCCATTTAATTAACCTTGTTACGCAAATACCTAAACGGTTCAATTCTCAATATAATATGTGGTACTTCGACATTCTTTCTCATTGTATTAGACTTTGCATCTCCTTTGACTGCTCGAAATATTCATTACCATGGTCGCGTATAATTAGACTGCCTATTTGATTCGATAAATGTAGAATGTAATATGATCTGATATGGTACAAAATTTATTGAAATTTTTGACAATTGTAGATGAACTAATACTAACAATTGAACAAAATTTGATGAATAATGTTACACATTTTTGTTTGATTCGATTAAAATTTATCATCAAATACAGAGTAAACTCGTTCTTTAGGTTGAATTATACGGACTCGAATTAGTACAAGCTTTTGGGGCTTAGAAAGGGGAAAAAAAGCTCCTAATAATAACAACTTTTTACAATAGAGAAAAGAAGAATTGATTAGCTTTGTGAGTTGCTTAATTTGCTGACATGACAAGAAGAGCACTAGCCGCATTAGCCGGAGATTGAGAAAGATATTTCGCATGTCATTACTAATGTTTTCGACATTATTATGTTCGTCTTAATTATTTCCAATAATCTTAGGGCCTGTTTGGTATCGTTTTCTGTTTTCTGTTTTTTTGAAAACCAAAGTCCCTTTTTTGAAAACCAGAAAAAGTGGTTTTCAGTTTTGAGTTGAAATTTTTCATTTTATGTATGGCTATTATAGAAACATACAGTTTAAATTAATTTTTGCAACTTATTTAGCTAAATTTTTTACGCAAAAAAAAACAAAAACTGAAAACGGCAGTGATACCGAACGGGTCCTTAATAATAAGTACTAATTGAGATTGGTTTTACCATAGCAAAGGGTGTAGGGACGATAGTATCTCGGATCCCCATCAACTTCTTGTAAATTATTAATGATTTTTCGTGTAAGATAATAAAAACGTAAGTATAATAAGTGCTCTAAACTTTATTACAAGTACTAATAATGTACATTTGTTTTGCCATTAACGAACCGGGTTTTCATAATTGCACTTGTCGTCACTACTCTGAACGTGGACCGCAATAAGGTGAAATTGGTGGGGATTTCTCGTACCTAAATCTAGAGTATAATTAGTGTGGCTGTCATTGTATAATATACCGTAGTAGCCTCTAAGGATGGTAGAACGAGAATTAGAAAAATATTAGACTAAAACATCTACGATAAGTTTTGAAAAACACCTAAAACAACCATAAATCCATACCATGTTACGAGCGTCAAACGCATGAAATACTTCACAAAATGAGGAACCAACACTCAAATTTAACAAGTATTGTTCTAGGCTATCTTCAGTTATGTTTTGAGGACATTTCGTTTATTTTTTTTTTTGAAAAATGATTCAATTTGATTTGAATCGAATTACATAATCCACGGTTTTTCGATAAAATAGCCCCGGAGCAAAAACGGCTCAAATTTTGGCAGTATCCCCTAAGGGTGATATAATGAGAATTTGCAAAATTTAAGAGTCAAAATTCTAAAAGAAGATTAGAAAAACAACCAAAACAATCATAAATCCATACAAAGTGATGAGTCTCGAAACGCATTAAATACTTCACAAAATGAGGAGCCAACACTTAAACCCAACAGGTATAGCCTTAGGTTGTCTTCAGTAGTCTTTGGAGGACATATGGTTTATTTCAAAAAATTGATCAAATTTGACCATAATGCAGTACATAATCCACGATTTTTCGATAAAATGGTTCCGGAGCAAAAACGGCTTAAATTTTGGCGGTAGCCCTAAAGATGATATAATGAGAATTTGCAAAATATTAGACTAAAAAACCTAAGTGAAGATTAGAAAAGCGGTCATAAATCCATACAAAGTGACGAGACTCGAAACACATGAAATGCTTAACAAAATGTGGAACCAACACTCAAATCTAACAAATATAGTCCTATGCTATCTCCAGTTATGTTTTGAGGACATTTGTTTTTTTTTTTTTTTCCGAAAATTGATCGAATTTGATTTGAATCGAATTACATAATCCACGGTTTTTCGATAAAATGGCTCCGGAGCAACAACGGCCCAAAATTTGGCAGTACCCCTAAAGATGATACAATGAGACTTTCCAAAATATAATAGTAAAAAAATCTAAGAGAAGATTAGAAATACGACCAAAACAATCATAAATCCATACAAAGTGACGAGCCTCAAAACGCATAAAATACATCACAAAATGAGCAACCAACACTTAAACCCAACAAGTATAGTCCTAGGCTGTCTTCAATAATCTTGGGAAGACATTTAGTTTTTTTTCGAAATATTGATCAAATTTGACCATAATCGCAGTACATGGCTCTGGAGCAAAAACGGCTCAAATTTTGGCGGCTGCCTATAAGGATGATATAATGAGAATTTGCAAATTATTAGAGTCAAAAACCTAAAAGAAAATTAGAAAAAACGACCGAAACGGTCATATATCCACACAATGTGGCGAGGCTCGAAGCGTATGATTTTTTTTTTCACAAAAGAATGAACCAATAGTAAAATCCAACAAGTAATGTCCTAGGCCATATTCGGTTAGGTTTGGAGGAAATTTTTTTTTTTTTCCCGAAAAATTGATAAAATTTGACCAGAATCGTACTACACAATCCACTGTTTTTCAATACAATGACACCGGAGCAAAAAGGGTTTAAATTTTGGTCGTAGTCCCCGAGGATTATATAATGAGAATTTGCAAAATATTAGAGTCAAAAACCTAAGAGAAGATTGGAAAAACGCCCAAAACGGTCATTAATCCGTACAAAATGATGAGCCTCGAAACGCAAGAAATATTTCACAAAATGAGGAATCAACACTGCAACCCAACAAGTATAGTCCTAAACTGTCTTAAGTAATCTTTGGAGGACATTTAGTTTTTTTTTTTTTTTCGAAAAATTGATCAAATTTAACCATATACACAGTACATAATCCACGATTTTTCGGCAAAATGGCTCCGGAACAAAAACGGTTCAAATTTTGGCGGTAGCCCCTAAGAATATTCCAAGGAGAATTTTCAAAATATTAGAGTCAAAACCCTAAGAGAAGATTAGAAAAATGGCCAAAACGGTCATAAATCCATACATGACGAGCCTCAAAATGCATGAAATACTTCACAAAATGGGGAACCAACACTGAAACCCAACGAGTATAGTCCTAGGATGTCTTATGTAATCTACGGAGGACATTTAGTTTTTTTCGAAAAATTGATCAAATTTGACAATAAGCGCAGTACATAATCCATGGTTTTTCGGAAAAATGGCTCCGGAGTAAAAATGGCTCAAATTTCGGCGGTAGCCCCTAAGAACGATATAATGAGAATTTACAAAATATAAGAGTAAAAAAACCTAAGAGAAGATTAGAAAAACGGCCAAAACAGTCATAAATCCATACAAAATGACGAGCCTAAAAATGCATGAAATACTTCACAAAAAGAGGAACCAACAGTGAAACCCAACATGTATAGTCCTAGACTATCTTCAGTAATCTTTGGAGGACATTTAGTTTTTTTTTTCGAAAAATTGATCAAATTTGACATAATCGCAGTACATAAAATACGGTTTTTCGATAAAACATCTCCGGAGTAAAAACGACTCAAATTTTGGTGGTATCCCATAAGGATGATATAATGAAAACTTGCAAAATAATAGAGTTTGAACCCTAAGAGAAGACTAAATAAACTGCCAAATTGGTCATAAATCCATACAAGTCTTGAAATGCAAGAAATACTTTACAAAATGAGGAACCAACACTGAAACCCAACAAGTATAGTCCTAGGCTATCTTCAAGAATGTTTGGAGGATATTTAGTTTTTTTTTTCGAAAACTTGATGAAATTTGACCAGAATCGCAGCACATAATCCACGGTTTTTCGATAAAATGGTTCCGGGTCAAAATCGACTTAAAGTATGCTAGTATCCTAATAAGGATGATATATTGAGAATATGGAAAATCTTAGTCAAAAACTTGATAGAAGATGAGAAAAACAGCAAAAACTTCACAAAATGAGGAACCACCATTCAAATCCAACAAATAATGTCCTCGAAAATCGGCTTAGTTACGTTTGGAGAATATTTGTTTTTTTTTTCCTCCAAAAATTAATCAATTTGACTACAATCACAGTACATAATACACGGTTTTTCAATATAATGACTCCGGAGCAAAATTGACTCAAATTTTGGCGGTAGCCCTTAAGGATGATATAATGAGAATTTGCAAAATATTAGAGTAAAAAACCTTAGAGAATATTAGAAAAAAGGGTCAAAACGGTCATCAATTCATATAAAGTGACGAGTCTCGAAGCGCATGAAATATTTCACAAAATGAGAAACCTACATTCAAATCTAACAAGTAATGTCTTGAAAAATGAGAAACCTATATTCAGTTATGTTTTGAGGACATTTGTTTTTTTTTTTTCTCGAAAAATTGATCAAATTTATATTGAATCGAAGTACATAATTAACAGTTTTACGATAAAATGACTTCGAAGCAAAAACCACTCAAATTTTGGCAGTACCCTCTAAGGATGGTATAATGAGAATTTGCAAAATACAAGAGACAAAACCTAAGAGAAGATTAGAAAAAGGGCCAAAACAATCATAAATCTATACTAAGTGACGAGGCTCGAAACGCATGAAATACTTCACAAAATGAGGAACCAAAACTTAAATCCAACAAGTATAGTCCTAGGTTGTCTTCATTTTTTTTTTTCTTTGGAGGACATTTAGTTTTTTTCGAAAAATTGATCAAATTTGACGATAATCGCAGTACATAATCCACGGTTTTTTCCATAAGATGGCTCCAGAGCAAAAACAGCTCAAATTTTGGCGGTAGCCCCCAAGGATGATATAATTAGAATTTGAAAAATATTAGAGTAAAAAACCTAGGAGAAGATTAGAAAAACTAGCAAAACGGTCATAAATCCATGCAAAGTGACGAGTCTCGAAACACATGAAATATTTCACAAAATGAGGAACCAACACTCAAATCTATCAAGTAATGTCCTAGGCTATATTCAGCTATGTCTGGAGGAAATTTGGTTTTTTTTTTTTTCGAAAAATTGATCACATTTGACAAAAATCCACGGTTTTTCGATAAAATGGCTCGGAATAATATCGGCTCAAATTTTCACGGTAGCCCTTAAGGATTATATAATGAGGATTTGCAATATATCAGAATAAAAAAATCTAAGAGAAGATTTGCAAAACGGTCATAAATCCATACATACAAAGTGACGAGCCTCGAAACGCATGAAATACTTCAAAAAATGACAAACCAGCACTCGAATCCAACAAGTGTAGTCCTAGGATATATTCAGTATTGTTTGGAAGACATTTGTTTTTTTTTCGAAAAATTGATCAAATGACCAGAATCGCAGTACATAATCCACAGTTTTTCTACAAAATGGCTACGGAGCAAAAACGGCTTTAATTTTGGCGGTAGCCTTTATGGATACTATAATGAGAATTTCCAAAATATTAGAGTCCAAAATCAAAGAGACGATTAGAAAAATGGCAATAACGGTCACAAATTTATACAAAGTGACGAGCCTCGAAACGCATGAAATATTTCACAAAACGAGGAACCAACACTTAAACCCAACAAGGACAGTCCTGGGATTTTTTTTGTAATGTTTGGAGGACATTTAGTTTTTTTTTTTCGAAAAATTGATCAAATTTGACCAATATCGCAGTATATTATTAATTTTTCGAAACTAACACTCAAATCGTGGATAATGTAATACTGCAATTTTGGTCAACTTCGATCAGTTTTTCGGAAGAAAAAAAAAACCAAATTTCCTCCAAACATAATTGAAAATAGCCTAGGACATTACGTATTGAATTTGAATGTTGGTTCCTCATTTTGTGAAGTATTTTAAGTGTATCGAGGCTCGTCACTTTGTATAGATTTTTGACCGTTTTGTCCGTTTTTCTAATCTTTTCTTAGGTTTTTGACTTTAATATTTTGCAAATTCTCATTATATCATCCTTAGGGGCTACTGTCAAAAATTGACCCATTTTTTCTCGGGAGCCATTTTATCGAAAAACCGTGAATATGTACTTCGATTCTAATCAAATTCGTTCAATTTTTCGAAAAAAAAAAAAAAAAACCAAATGTCCCTAAAACACAACTGAGGATAGTTTAGGACTACACTTGTTGGGTTTGAGTGTTGGTTCCTCATTTTACAAAATATTTCATGCGTTTCGAGACTCGTCACTTTGTATGGATTTATGACCGTTTTGACCGTTTTTCTAATATTCTCTTAGGTTTTTTATTCTTATATTTTTTTAAATTCTCATTATATATTCCTTAAGGGCTACCGCCAAAATTTGAGTTGTTATTGCTCCGGAGCCATTTTATCGAAAAATCGTGGATCTTTTACTACGAATTTGGTCAAATTTAATCAACTTTTCGAAAAAAAAAACCAAATGTCCTCCAAACATTACTGAAGATAACATAGGACTATACTTGTTGGATTTGAGTGTCGGTTCCTCAATTTGTGAAGTATTTCATGTGTTTCGATGGTCGTCACTTTCTATGGATTTATGACCGTTTTGACCGTTTTTCTAATTTTATCTTAGGTTTCGACTCTAATAATTTGCAAGTTCTCATTATATCGTCCTTAGAGGCTAAACCAAAATTTCAGTCATTTTGCTCCGTAGCCATTGTATCAAAAAATCGTGGATTATGTAATGCGATTTTGGTCAAATTTGATCAATTTTTCGAAAAACAAACAAATATTCTCGAAACATTACCGAAGATAGCATATGATTATACTTGTTGGATTTGAGTGTTTGTTCCTCATTTTGTGAATTATTTCATGCATTTCGTGGCTCATCTCTTTGTATAAATTTATGACCGCTTTGGACGTATTTCTAATTTTCACCAAGGTTTTTGACTCTAATATTTTGCAAATTCTCATTATATCATCCTTAGGGGCTACCGCAAAAATTTGAGCTGTTTTTTATCTTGAGCCTTATCGAATAACCGTGGATTATGTACTGCGACTTTAGTCAAATTTGATCAATTTTTCGAAAAAAAACCAAATGTTCTCCAAACAATACTGAAGGTAGCATAGGACTATACTTGTTGGATTTGAGAATTGGTTCCTCATTTTGTGTTATGTGTTTCGAGCCTCGTCTCTTTTTATGGATTTGACCGTTTTTCTAATCTTCTCTTAGCTTTTTGGACTCTAATATTTTACAAATTGTCATTATATAATTCTTAGGGGCTACCGCCAAAATATTAGCCGTTTTTTATACAGAGCCATTTTTTTGGAAAACCGTGGATTATGTACTACGATTTTGGTCAAATTTGATCAATTTTTCGGAAAAAAATGTCCTCCATACTTAATGGGTTTAAGTGTTGGTTCCTCATTTTGTGAAGTATTTCATGCGTTTCGAGGCTCGTTACTTTCGATGGATTTATAACCGTTCTGGCCCTTTTTCTAATGTTCTCTTAGGTTTTGTACTCTAATATTTTACAAATTCTCATTATGTCATTCATATAGGCTACCGCCAAAATTTGAGCCATTTTTGCTCCAGAGTCATTTTGTCGAAAAACCATTGATTATGTACTGCAATTCTGGTCAAATTTGATCAATTTTTTTCCGCAAAAAACCAAATGTCCTCGAAACATTGCTGAAGATAGCGTAGGACTATACTGATTGGATTTGAGTGTGATTTTGTCATTTTGTGAAGTATGTCATGCGTTTCGGGGGTCGTCACAGTCTATGCATTTATGACCGTTTTGGGCGTTTTTCTATTTTTCACATAGTATTTTTACTTTAATAATTTGAAAATTCTCATTATATCATCCTTAGGGGCTACCGCCAAAATTTCAGCCGTTTTTGCTCTGGAGCCATTGTATCGAAAAACTGTGGATTAGGTACTGCGATATTGGTCAAATTTGATCGATTTTTCGAAAAAAACCAAATGCCCTCCAAACATTATTGAATATAGCATAAGACTATACTTGTTTGAAGTATTTCATGCGTTTCGACTTTCGAGGCTTGTCTCTTTGTATGGATTTATGACCGTTTTTGCTGTTTTTCTAATCTTCTCTTAAGTTTTTGACTCTAACATTTTTCAAATTCTCAATATATCATCCTTAAAAGCTACCGCTGAAATTTGAGCCGTTTTTGCACCGGAGCCATTTTATCCAAAAATCATGGATTATATACTGATTCTGGTCAAATTTGTTCAATTTTTCGAAGAAAAAAAAAAAAAACAAATGTCCTTTACACATTACTGAATATAGCGTAGGACTATACTTGTTGGATTTCAGTGTTTGTTCCTCATTTTGTGAAATATTTTATGCGTTTCAATGCTCGTCTTTTGTATGGATTTATGACCATTTTGGCCTTTTTCTAATTTTCTCTTTGGTTTTTGACTCTAATATTTTCCAAATTCTCATTATATTATCCTTAGGGGCTACCGCCAAAATTTGATCCCTTTTTTTTTTTTTTACGGAGCCATTTATCGAAAAGCCGTGGATTATGTACTGCGATTTTAGTCAAATTCGATCAATTTTCCGAGAAAAAAACAAATGTCCTCCAAACATTACTACCTAGGACTATACTTGTTGGATTTGAGTGTTGGTTCATTTTGTGAAGTATTTCATGCGTTTCGAGGCGCGTCACTTTGAATGGTTTTATGACCGTTTTTGCGGTTTTTCTAATATTCTCTTAGGTTTATGACTCTAGCATTTTGCAGATTCTCATTATATCATGCTTAAAATCTACCGCTGAAATTTGAGTCTTTTTTGCTCCCGAGTCATTTATCCAAAAACCGTGGATTATGTACTGTGATTCTGGTCAAATTCGATCAATTTTTCGGGAAAAAAAAAACTAAAAGTCTTCCAAACATTAATGAAGATAGCCAAGGACTATACTTGTTGGATTTGAGTGTTGGTTCCTCATTTTGTGAAGTATTGCATGCGTTCGAGGTGTGTTATTTTATATGGATGTATGAACGTTTTGGCCGTTTTTTTAATATTCTCTTAGGTTTTTTACTCTAACATTTTGCGAATTCTCATTATAAATCATCCTTAGGGGCTATCGCCATAATTTTAGTTGTTTTTGCTCCGGAGCCATTTTATCGAAAAACCGTAGATTATGTATTGCGATTCTGGTCAAATTTGATCAATTTTTCGAAATACACCAAATGCCCTCCAAATATTATATAAGATAGCCTAGGACTATACTGGTTCTATTTGAGATGGGGTTCCTCATTTTGTGAAGTATTTTATGCGTTTCGAGGGTCGTCACTTCGTATGGATTGATGATCGTGTTGGCCGTTTTTCCAATCTTCTCTTAGGATTTTGACTCAAATATTTTTCAAAATCTCATTATATCATCCTTAGAGGCTACTGACAAAATTTCAGCTGTTTTTGCTCTGGAACCATTGTATCGAAAAACCGTGGATTATGTAATGCGATTTTGGTCAAATTTGATCAATTTTTCAAAAAAAGACCAAACGTTACCGAAGATAACATAAGACTATACTTGTTGGATATGAGTGTTGGTTCATCATTTTTGAAGTATTTCATGTGTTTTAAGACTCGTCTCTTTGTATGGATTAATGACCGTTTTTGCTGTTTTTCTAATCTTCTCTTAGGTTTTTGACTCTAACATTTTGCAGATTCTCATTATATCATCCTTAAGAGCTACCGCTGAAATTTGAGCCATTTTTGCTCTGGAGCCATTTTATCCAAAAAAACGTGGATTATGTATTATGATTTTGGTCAAATTTTATCAATTTTTCGGAAAAAACCCAGATGTCCTTGAAACATTATATAAGATAGCCTATGACTATACTAGTTCGATGTGAGATGAGGTTCCTCATTTTGTGAAGTATTTTATGTGTTTCGAGGGTTGTCACTTTGTATGGATTTATGATCGTGTTGACCGTGTTTCCAATCTTCTTTTAGGATTTTGACTCAATGAATTTGGAAATTCTCATTATGTCATCCTTAGAGGCTACCGCCCAAATTTCAACTGTTTTTGTTCTGGAGCCATTGTATTTATGTACTGCGATTTTGGTCAAATTTGATCAATTTTTTGAAAAAAAACCAAATGTCCTCCAAACGTTACTGAAGATAACTTAAGACTATACTTGTTGTATTTGAGTGTTGGTTCCTCATTTTTGAAGTATTTCATGCGTTTCGACTTTCGAGGCTCGTCTCTTTGTATGGATTTATGACCGTTTTTGCTGTTTTTCTAATCTTCTCTTAGATTTTTGACTCTGACATTTTGAAAATTCTCATTATATCATCCTTAAGCGCTACCGTTGAAATTTGAGCCGTTTTTGCTTCTAAACCATTTTGTCCAAAAACCATGGATTATGTACTATGATTCTGGTCAAATTTGATCAATTTTTCGAAAAAAAACCAAATGTCCTCCAAACATTATATAAGATAGCCTATGACTATACTAGTTCGATTTTAGATGGGGTTCCTCATTTTGGGAAGTATTTTATGCGTTTCGAGGGTCGTCACTTTGTATGGAGATATGAACGTTTTGGCTGTTTTTCTAATATTCCATTAGGTTTTTTACTGCTCTAATATTCTGAAAATTCTTATTATACCATCCTTAGGGGGATACCGCCAAAATTTGAGGCGTTTTTGCTCCGGAGCCATTTTATCGAAAAACCGTGGATAATCTGCGATTCTGGTCAAATTTGATCAATTTTTCGGAAAAAAAAAAAAATTGCCTCCAAACCTAGCTGATTATAGCCTTGGACATTAATTTTTGGATTTGAGTGTTGGTTCCTCATTTTGTGAAGTATTTCATGCGTTTCGACACTCGTCACTTTGTGTGGATTTATGTCCGTTTTGGCCATTATTCGAATCTTCTCTTTGGTATTATACTCTAATATTTTGCAAAATCTCAATATATCATCCTTAGATCAAGAGTCCTTTATCGAAAAATTGTGGATTCTGGTCAACGTTGATCAATTTTTCAAAAAAAATCCAAATTTCCTCCAAACAGAACTGAATATAGCCTAGGACATTACTTGTTGGATTTGAGTGTTGGTTCCTCATTTTGTGAAGTATTTCATGCGTTTCGAGGCTCGTTACTTTGTATGGATTTATGACCGTTTTGCCCGTTTTTCTGATCTTCTCTTAGGTTTTTTACTGTAATATTTTGCAAAAATTCTTGTTATATCATCCTTAAGGGCTACAACCAAAATTTGAGCCATTTTTGCTCCATTTTTCGAAAAACCGTGGATTATTTACTTCAATTCTAATCAAATTTGATCAATTTGTCAAAAGAAAAAAAAAAAAAAAACAATTGTCTCCAAAACATAACTGAAGATACTCTAGGACTACACTTGTTGGATTTGAGTGTTGTTTCTCATTTTGTGAAGTATATCATGTATGCGTTTTGAGGCTCGTCACTTTGTATGGATTTATGACCGTTTTGGCCGTTTTTCTATTATTCACATAGGTTTTTTATTCTTATATTTTATGACTTCTTAATATTTGGTTTGAATTTTTCTTACATATTAAAACTGGAAAATACTTGTACATACAATGTAATAATCAAGGTTGATATAATAAATGAAGAATAATATGTGTGATAAATGCTACTGAGGTGAGCTTTGGCACTAAGCTATACTCCCTCCGTCCCCCTTTAAACGCCCAGTTTCCTTTTCGGGGTGTCTTTCTTTAAACATGCTATTTCAAAACTTTCTAAATTGGGTAAGTTTTCAGCACACATCAACCCTCCACTATCTCCAAAAACAATAAACAAACGATTCATTATCTCCAAAAATAATAAACAAATGACCAATTATCTCTAACAATAATAAACAAACCACCACTATTTGTCAACAATAATAAATAAACCACCTATTATCTCCAACAATAATAAACAAATCACACCACCTTAATCCACGAGAAAAAAGGAATGGAGTGTTTAAAGGGGGACAGAAGGAATATATCACTTAAAGATAGAGCATATAGAGATAAGACATAACTAAAATTTGTGTCATCCTTCAATTTGTAAAAGATTTTTAGTGCCTTTGTATGTGTCAACTAAGCCAAATGGCATCTGCACTTTTGTCACCTCGTCTCAAAGATAATGGAATTGGAGCAACACACACATTGAACACACATTGGACAAGAACACATGATTTGATTTTATGAGAGCAACAATATTAATACAGTATATGATCTTAGTTATGTTAATTATTAGCATGGTCTGGTAATCAATTCGTTTTGTTTAAGCATTTTCATTTATCGCGTGAGATATATATATCGGGCCACAGGATGTATAATTAAGTCCACTGCCATAAACTAAATAAAGGAAAAAATGATGGAGAATAACAAGGTTGGATTATATATCCAAGTCTGAAACACCCGAACTCGTTATTCTTATAACTTATTTCGAATAAATGCTCCTATTTAAAAATAACCCGAACTAACTCAACCTCAACCACATTAAAACCTACTAACCTAAATTGATTAATTATTGATCCATCACACTTGTGATGATCATTAGTCCATCGCATCGTAAAAGTTATACCACCAATCAAAAAGTTTTAAAGTTGTATTAACTCTATTATTAATCCTCTTTCATCATCATTATCATTTTTCTATTTATTTGTTTTTTTTATTTATTTACTTTTTTGTAAAAAGGGCTTCAGTTTTTTGTTGGGAAGGGGTCACGTGGCGGTGGACACGGCAAGGCAATGATACCAAGCAAGGCAAGCACATGGGACTCCCAAGGGATTCGAAGCAAGGGATTAGGGAAACAAAGACGAAACAAGAAAACAAACAAACAAATAAAACTCCCCATCTTTTTTTTTTTTTTTTTTTTTTTTTTTTAATTTTCTTGTATAAAAATCTTTGCTTCATTTTTATGTTTATTTAACAAACGTCCCTCTTAAGCTAATCATGAGATTATTCCCCACATAATAACGCACTTAAGATTCCCATTTTTGTCTAATTATGATCTATTCGATCTCATCTTACTTAAGAATTCCATGGAATTTTTGGGATTAGACGCAAATTTCATCCATATTTGTGCTATGTCTAGTGGTCCCTTAGTGGAACATTTGAGAGACACACATAAACCTTATGTTTTTTAGTCGATCTTTTAGTCAATGTCCTAAAGTTTACACTTACAAGTTGTACTAACGTTACTTGATCAAGGTTACATCACTTTTCTCAAAGATTATACTTCCTTTTTCCCGTTGTTTTTTGCGTAGTCTATTGTTCAGGCGACAATCTTGCTTGTCCTCTATAATGAATTTTTGTGTTGGTATTTGTTGTTTGTCTAAGCGGAGTACGAGCCGAAGTATGATCAGTTAGTATAGATTCTAGTTTATTGACGATCAGAAATAGCCGAATGATTATGAAACAGTCTTAAAACGTATGGTACGATAAAAATTTTAGAGTTTTCGATGCAGTTTACTCGATACTTGATTGGACTTTGTTATTTTTGTGAAGTAGTGATACTCCATCTAACATGTTACGAGAACAAAAAATGTCGGCATTTAGAGTTGACAAGTCAATAAACTTGCTTGTAAGACTCTAGGACTGACTAGGAGTAATAATTCTTACTACATTGGTGATTATGCTAAGCCTACGTATTATGCGATCCGACAGACTCTTGTAGCCTACATTAATTGTCAGGTAATGAAGATGTGAAATTACGCGGGCCTGGGCCACACCCGTAAAGAGAAGAGATAATCCACCTGATAAGCCCAAGGAGGTTCCATCCTAAAACCAATTGGCGATAGGAGGAGTAACTCCTTGGTTTATATGGTAGACAAATCTCTTCTATTTTTCCAATGTGGGACACTCATATGTGGAGTATTTTGGGTGTCACTTTAACACTCCCCTCTCACATATGAGGTCCCTTTTAAGGGCAGACTGGCTTACCGTAAAGCCAGCTGCATTTTTGCACTGATTTATCAGTGGCCGATTTATCGGCATTTTTGGCCCAGATGAATTCATTGAGACCCAAGACTTTAACCATGGGCTCTGATACCATGTGAAATTACGCGGGCCTGGGCCACACCCGTAAAGAGAAGAGATAATCCACCTGATAAGCCCAAGGAGGTTCCATCCTAAAACCAATTGGCGATAGGAGGAGTAACTCCTTGGTTTATATGGTAGACAAATCTCTTCTATTTTTCCAATGTGGGACACTCATATGTGGAGTATTTTGGGTGTCACTTTAACAGAAGAGGAATCGGAGATGCTGATTGCTAGGGAATAAATTCCAGTGAATAATCATGCATGCGGTCAAGTTAAAATTCACTAAGGGTATGTTTGATAGACAAGTAGAAGGTAACATTTAGCGTTTTGATCAAATTATAATTCTACTTTACATGTTTAACTATACATTTGTATATATATTATTTGACATGATGATTAAACTAGTATTTAACCCTAGGCTTTTACCTTGTAAAAAGAAATCATGTTGTTTTATTTATAGTACTTATTTTTGCTATTAGGATCTTTTGGTACTTTGAGTTGCTAATTGATTAATTTCATTACATGAAAGAAACTCAATTGAAAGGTTATCAATTAACTGAAGATGACGGATTGAAATACTTATACCACTTTTGCCTATGTTCTAGTTATTTCATTGGAATATCAACTCTTTTAATCTCGAGTCCAATCCAATTATTATTTACTAGAGATATAGATCAATAAATAAAATCTCATAATCTCATATGATATTTGCTAAAGCTATAATATTATAGCAGTCATTTATTATAAATCAATATTTAGACGAATAATAAGTCTAAACGACTAAACTTAAAGCCGTAGTTTGAAAAGTAGCTCAACGAGATCCTAATCCGAAAAATACAGGGCTCCAATTGACGGGGTTCTTGAAGAGTTGAACTATAACTTTGTGGGGATAAAAAGGAAAGGTACGTATGATGTTAAATGGATTAGGGAGTGCATATTCCCACCTTTTCTTTACACGCCTAAAATTCTAATCTCATACCTCTCATATGCGTGGGTCCATGCGGACATTTTTACATGCACGCACCAATTTTAAGTTGGGGTTTAATCAATTCCATCCCATTTTCTTAGCTTCCACCTTTTATTTCATAATTTTCATCTTACAAAATTGTCGAATTCTGATTGGTCAATGGTTCATTTCAGATTTTTGGACTCATTCGATAAATTTTGTAGGCGTGTAGCTTTTGTTTTTCACTAGATGCTAATTCAGAAGAAGGTTGATCGATTCCAACGCGTTTTTTAACTTTGAAATTTGGTTTATTATTTTTCGGTGTAATTTTTGTTACCTATATATATATATTGGTTACTAATTTAGTCTGAACACAACATTTTGCCTCTCTGATCATCATCACCAAATCTAACTTTAATCGATCTTTACAATCATCAATATCTATTAGAATTATCCCACATAATATTCTCCAATAATCATAATCCGCATGGATTAGTAATATAGATCGTAAAGAGAAAGCAACAAAGCGAGATTAACGGCCTGAACTAGGGCTAAAGGGAACCTTCCCCTGTACCTTGTCTTCTTTCACTCTACTCCTCTCTTTACCTTAACTAATTTATTCATGATAATTTAATTGTTTGGTGTAATATAATTAATTGTGCCCCCTACGCCACATTTGACAATCACCACCCACACGTTTGATCCCTTTTTAATCCCAACACATTATTTTACACTTTAAACGAGTTTGAAAAACTTATCTCATCAATTAACCGTTTAATCAGGAAGAGCTAGTTATAATTGTACCGTAAAATATAACTTATTGAGTTAATTATAAAATTTCTAATGGAAAATTTACTATCTTGACGGTTCTACTAAACTCAAATCCATGATCGAACCGAGTTGCGAAAGCCTAATATTATTGTTCATTTTTCTTTGGGTCACTGCCATGATGAACCTGCATACTCCATTCGATTCAAAGTAAGAAAATTTCTTGTTTCTTTTTGTAGTTTTGAGTTGCCATATTAGGAACTATTTGTAGATCAAATGAAAGATCCGTTTCCCCTAAAATCAAGTAGAGTTGGTAGACTATAATGAAGAATGAACAATTTACTACGTTTTACAGCAAATGAACGATTCATTTGGTCTTAAAAATGCTACTAACATGGCACATCAAAACTGTTAACAGAAACAGGAAAATCTCTTTAAATTAGAGGGAGTATATTACATATAATAAACCGACGACCCTATGAAAATAAAATGTCTCGAGCATATTATATGTACCCCCTACATGTTATTATTTGTATAGGCTGCATTTAAGTTGAGTATTATTGAAGCTCACATGGCTACGTAGTCATTAAATTGGTAAATATGCATGATTAATACGGAGTATTATTATTGCAATTGGCAGTACGTGTAGACGTATGAGTTACAAATTAGGTTTGGTATCCGAAATTCTGTTTTGTTTCCGGTCCATAATAGAGGTATAGTAGTATACAGGTCATAGGTTTATAGTTTTATGAAATACCACTAAAGTTTATTAATAGGCGAATTTAATACAAATAACCCAACGTTTGCCTTTTCTTCCACAAATAACCCAACCTTTCGAGTTTAATAAAAATAACCCGATGTTTAACCTAGCGTTACAATTATATCTTGAGGGTCGTTGGAGTGAGAGTTTCCAGTACTTCTAATTATTTCCGGGAGCTAGAAACTCCGTTTGGAAAGCTTGCTTATTCCAGCCCAATTCAATCATCGCACCATCTCCCTTACTTGAGTATGTAATCCGATAGTTTTGTTCACGTTTCTTCTAATTTCGTCAAATTAAGCAAAAATGCTATGGTGGTGTTCTTTGTTGGACCAAATTAAAGATTGGTTGAAGGAAGAAATCGGTTAAATACCTTTTAGTAGCTCCTATACATTGTCCCTTCCAGAGATTTGCTTATTAGGAAACTGTATATATTCCTAGAAGTCTAGAAGCTTGAGAAGATGGCAACATGGTAATGGGGTGATTGAACTACGCAAATTATGTCATGCTCTCGGGACCACAATGAGCATGGTGGTCCTTCTCACAATAGAGGAGTTGGGACCACACTTAAAATAATTTAAAATCTATTTAAGTGTGGTCCCTACTCCTCTATTGTGAGGAAGACCACCATGTTCTTGGGACTCCCCGAAGCATGGTATGAGCATTGATTGAATTGGTGGAATAGGCTTTCAAAACGGAGTTGTCCTCTAGACCAGAAATAATTAGAAGTGCTGGAAACTCTTTACTCCAACGGCCTTCATGATATAATTGTAACGCTAGGTTAAACATCGGGTTATTTTTATTAAACTCGAAAGGTTAGGTTATTTGTGGAAGATAAGACAAACGTTGGGTTATTTATATTAAATTTGCCTTATTAATATGTTTTCATATGTATGGCCGTATGGGTGCACAAGTAGCCAAGTAGATGGATGTTGTTTTTATGGATTTTTTTGCATGATATACAAATATTAGTTTTTCCTTTCAGTTCGAAATCTAGGGTAGGTTTGGTCTTGATATTCAATGTGTTTTTGATCAATTATTATTGCTAATTGATTGATGTGGAGTAGTGTCGCAAGTTGTAATTTTCACGGTGAATATTGTTGCGCCAAGTAAGTATTTTTATTTATAAACTTACAATATTGTGTTGGCTGCCGTTTAGATATACATTTGATCTCTTTATGCTCCAAAATATTTTTACGAAAATTTGCTTATGGGGGTACTCTGTATATAGATTATGGTTGTGTTAATAATGCAATTCTTAGAAATTTGAAATTCTTATATATATATACTAGTATATATATACACGTTCCGGTTTCAAATACCCTCTTTCACCAAAAATGTCCAATTTTTTATATACATTTTTATGCATTGTAAAATGTCCAAATTTTTATATAGAATTTTATGCGTTGTAGCCGAAATATTAAATTATTGGAACTTATGGAGTACTCAGCGTTATGGGAGGATGATTACAACTACGAGGGCCGTTCTAGCCGTGGTACAGGCTGATTTAAGAGCATAATTTATTAATAATCATATCATTAATTAGCAATTATTCATCAAAGTACAGCAATTCTTGGTATCAACGGAATAAGAGCTGGATTAGTTAGTTAATGCTGGTTGCATGAATTAATTAAAAGGAGCGTAAGAGGGAAGAAACAACAGAAATGAATTATGAATACGTAAACTTCCGTAGTTGACGTGAGCTTGCTTAGGCTAAAATAGCACTGTGTGTTGAGGCCATTCCAAAGTGTGTGCAAAAGTGTCTCATATCGGCAGATAAGTGTGAGGAGATGAGTTTGTATACATGGGCTAGCATCTCGTTGTCAATTGGTTTTGAAATGAAACCTAAATGAATTTCTAGCCTATATGCTCTTATGGGCTTGTTGAGCGTAGTTAACACTATGAAATTCTTATTGAGTCCGATTATGTTTGAAAAAAGAAAAAGAGAAAAGTTTGTGGAAAATTGATTCTCATGATTTGAGTTCAACGTTAATTGAACATATGGTTTAACTGGGATCGAATTCATTCAAATCAAATCAGTTCAAATCTCAATATATTACTATACGAGTGTGTTGTAACTTGACCAAATAGAGTGTGGGTGTAGCCTTTACGATAGTGAAAAGAGCCATTTCCCTTTCCCAATTTATTTGATATATTTTCCCCTAAGAAAAAGATTATTTGATATTTTTGTCTCGTGATAATACATTTATGGACCACAATTTGACATAAAAACATTATTTTCAAAAGGAAAGGTGGAAAATTGGGGCAAGCCTGACAAGTTGTTCCGACATAGTGGGCCTTAAAAGTGGGCCATGTAGCCTACACGAGACTAATTAAGATTATAATCAATTATTAGTATCCAATTAACGAAAGGATTAACACTTAAATATCTCAATCCTTGCCAATTGTCGGGTTATTTAGCCCAATGGCATCCCACGTGGCAAGATCCATGCCCAATTAAAAACTTAGTGATCTTCAGCCCGTCAACGCGTAAAAGGTCATCTCCTACGACGGGCTTGGGCCCACATTCGCATAATGCCCTAATATTTGGCCTTGTCTAAACTAAAATAATTCCTTTTTGGAGCCTTCAATTTCATAAAAGAACGAAATTTGGAAACGGACATTTTTGAAAATAGCGAGTCTACAACTATGATAGTAACAACTCATGTTTTAGTTTATTAATATTCAAAAATTTTAAATGTACTAGTACTACTCTCGAGTCTCGACTTATTCTGATAGGTTTGTTTTAAACAATTGATTTGATGTATGTTATAAAATATAGTAATTTAATTTATTAAATTACAAGTAGTTGGTTTGTAGCGTTTTGAATATGAGAGTTGATTATAATAGATCTAAGGTTGAAATAATTGTAAACTTGTGTGATTGCGACTTGGAACTCATACAAGTGGTTGTAAGTCTCTTGTGCCCTTGTATGAACTACAACCAATATTGTTTTAAATGTATTCATGAAATTTGCTCTTCAACTATCAATTCCTATTCGCCAGGTCTATCTGAGAATTGACAAATCATGTATTGCGTAGGTCACACATATTTTTAGAGTTGATAAAAGTTGATTTAAATCAAATAAAGATCCTATGGCGTAATAGAAATGTCGAGAAAATTTTGATACAGATAACCTTGAGTAAGATTTTGACAGTCGCATTATGACGTTACTTAGATACATACCTTTATTATGATAAGTCTTGAACATATGGCCGTAGTTGTATAGACATAACTCTAGATAAGTGGAGCACAATAGAATACTCTTTTACAACAGGCAATGCAGTGAATGCTATATTGACACTAGCATATTAGTAAATACACTCTATATTCTCTAGTTCAAATTAACATGTCGGCAATGATATCTTGATAATTCTATAGGCCTAGAGTAAAACTAAAATTGATTGATGAACACTTTACGTATTGTCTCTCATTTCAACCTTAAGAGGACCCAGGATACATCTTATGATTTTTCTTAGTAAGTCATTCTCTTCATACCAATCATATTGATTTTACCATTCATCTGCAACATCAAGTTGCAAACTTGTAGTAGACCAATTTCAAGGTTACCTTTGAAAGATTCACTTTCTTATTCCTTTGTCACAACATGTACATAATCAAATGTTAAACAATTTAACGAAACGGTGTAAGCACGTCGACCGTTATTCTCCCAAAATGTGCAGCTTGATTGCAATAAATTTGTAATAATATCACAAATCTGAACAGTTACTTTTACTGTTTTTCAGGTGTTATTGGATACTGACATCTTCAATTGCATGAACAGTTCCTTTTACAGGAAAATCAAAATCAAAGTACTGAAATAGTTGAAATGTTAATCAGAGAAAACAAGCAACAAAACTGTAAAACGAAAAACAGGCAGAAACATTCCAAATTAACCAATCAACTGTTCTGTATACAAACAGGAGTATAGAACACCAGATGCTCAATTGACCTCAAATTTCTCTCTCCTCCTTAAATTACCCCTTATAGAAGTGGGCCCACAAACACAGATTTTGTTCCCCAATTATGTAGACAATGAAAGATCCAGAATAAATGTAAATAAATACTCCAGACCACAGTTTTATAAAAGGATAAATACTGATGTTAAAAAACTTCCTCTCGATGATGTGTAGTCATTTTCACCAGGGCAAGTAACAAAATTAGAGACATTACAATCATATGACTAGTACTATAGACGATGATTTTTACATTAAGGAATCGAAACATCAGCGTCACAAAACGGGAACAACGGTACACAAAACCGGAGAGCCATCGAAGTATCGGTACGAGCATTTGTTGAAGCAATGGTGATTGAACCGAGTACGACCCATTGGTGGGGAATGCATGAGATAGATGCCGAGTGGTAGATGGATCGACGTAGGCTTTGGAACTTGAATCAATCATTGTCATGGCCAGGCCAACCAGAAACCCTTTAATAGGAAAAGGATTTTGGATGAGAATTCGGACCTCCTCGCCACTTGATCTTGACAATAGTACCTAAAAAACATATCACATGCATATGACTGTCTTCTAGCAGGTGCATCTCAGTGAATTATATCATATTAAGTGGAGTTGTCAACCGAAATATGACGAAGATTAGCTACCTTACAATCCTTTGCATTTAAGTTCCGATGGCGACCTTCCTCTTCTTGTTAGACTGACCTGTCCTCTTAAGGTCACTCTTCTTCCTCTTCTTTATCTGCTTTTGGACTGACTTGCCCATCAATGCTGGTTGCTCTTTCAGAGCAAAGCTCCTAGCTACATGACCAAGATGGAGTTTCTTCACCATAAAAATTCTTTTTAGGTCTCCTCTATGCGCTGTGTATGCTCGAACCCAAGAGAGAAATGCAGCCTTGGCCATATTCTTCATCTTTGCCTGAGACAAGTTCAGCTTACATCAGACCAATAGAACACAATTTAAGTAAAGATACACTGGTAATCTTGGTTTTTGGGTTGCTAAGAACTCGAAATAAATAATTTGATATTCCGTGAACCTCAGGCGATGAAGTTTTCGACTTTATTAATCCAAGTACAGTCATTACGGGCCAAAATGCAAACTTCATTTGAACTTCACGAATAGGTTAGCTAAAACGACACAACGAACTCTGATAGACCTAGAACGGGTGCATCCTCCATTTGTTAGTCATATGACCATTGAGAAACTAGTTGGCAAATGCTAAACAAATTGCAACCTCGATGAAAGAGTTTGGGTCGAGAGCATGAAAAATGAAGAGCTTCAAGTAAAATACCAGTCAAAGTCTCTTTACATACCATTTCAGTTAGAGCACGAACCCATTTATTGTGGGACTTAAAATGCATTACGTTACATTAGTGGTTTTTAAAGACTGTCATGGAGCAGGGTTGTACATTAGGGGCCTGGTAAGTGAGGTACTGAAGTAAGTTAATATTCTAAATGGAATGGCTCACATGAGTGTCATTTGACTCACCTAAAATACAGCAAACAACTGCCCCTGTTCATATTTTACTACAGTACAAGTCTACTACAGTATTTCCTATTACTCTATTACCAGTTTACCACGTAGCCCGTAAGCAACGGTAAGGATTGAAGAAAACACATGTTAAGTGGCAGACATGCGCCATAAAATCATTTGCTCAGTAGAAAATTCGACACAAGTTAACGTTGTTTTATGACCTAGTATCGAAGGATCTCATTAGTGTCTTTGCTCACAGCTCACGTCATTCCCAAGGCTAAATGGTACAAGAGAACTTTTTGATAAATCTTTAAAGCAATAGATGTTACCATCCCATTATTGGTTAGCATGAAAATTGAAAATAAACATCACAACAGAAATCTACAAAATAGCTGTTTTTTTGGGGCGTCGTTAGGGAAGGGTTCTTTGCAAGGGAAGCTATTCCTCAGGGTGAACTAGGGAAACCTAACCAGTAACCACCACGCCAAATGAAATTCTAAAGTTTAGGACACAAATGCAGTAATAAAGAATGACAAGCCACAGCCACAAGAAATTATTATTTTATTGTATACATACCTCACCAACAACGAACGCCTCGAGAGTCTTTTGAAGACCAACTATCCAGGGATGCATCTCAAGTGAAACAAACCTCTTTCCATGGAGCTTTGGACCATATAAAGGAAAGCTATCCAACACTTTAAGCAATGGATATTCTGTTAGCGAGACACCATGATTCTCCAAATCTTGTAAGTAGTCCATTTCTACGGGTTGCAGAAATAATAATGAATCTCCCTTCTGCCCTAAACGAGCTGTTCGGCCAACCCTGTATACATATAAACAGCAACAAGCCAACAATGAGTATATCTCATCCACAACTACAATACTGTTTCAACTTCCATAATACATGAAGCCAGAACATCAGTGAACACATCAATTTCAAATTTCAAGTCGTCTCAAGTTAAGCATACAGAATAACATGCTCAAAAACAGCAGCAGAAAAAGAAGAGACTATAGTTAAGGGGAGAAAAGAACTGAATATGTTTTGAATCATGATAATGAGTGACTCAAAGACTCTCATAGTGAGTCTAATAACAGTCCAACAAATTTGAGTACGATCAATCCAAAATTATCAGGCAAATAATGATAATATGCAAAAGGATTAGCGATTGCACTTAATATATATCCTATCCAAATTATGCAAAAAGGAAACCATGATATATAAACTCCAGGCAGGACAGACATTAGATACTTTAATATCAACACACCTATGAACATATTCAGTAGCTTCTCCAGGAGAATCATACTGTATGATGCATTTCACTTTAGGAAAGTCCAAGCCTCTCGCAGAAATATCAGTAGACAGCAGAAGAGCAGATTTTTCTGTTTTAAATGCATGACATGTAGTTCTTCGTTCCTCATTTTCCATGTTCCCGTGTAAGCGTAACGTATTGCAGCTCAAAAAGAGCCTTTTTGATTCTTCAGACGCTGAACCGGGTGGCCACTTAAATTCTTTTAGAAGTGAATAATGGAAGTCCACAGCATCACATGTAGAGAAAAACAGCACAACCTGACATTGCCAACAGAATGAATTACACAAGGAAAATGGCCAAGTTATGAATTTAAGTTTATTATAGGGTTTTTTGCGAACCCTACCTTTAAAAGTACTAATTTTGCGAAACCCTACCTTTTATAATAAAATTTGCGAAAGATTACCTTAAACGAAAAATTGTTTGCGAAACCCTACCTGATCTGGGTTTTCTGTCAAAACTAACGGTCAAACCGTTTGTTGACTTGTTTCTTTCTCACACTCAACCCCCATTACCCAACTATGCCACGACCTTCCCCCAAACTCCATTACTGACCTTTCCCTCTATCTTCCCCAAATTCTAAAAGCGTAATTTTTTCGCAATGAACAACAACCCCTAACAACAGCATCCAAGCACCAAATTCGACTGCAAGTTTGTAAACTATCCTGGACGCCGACGACACTTGTTGTTAACGCATCGATATTGTTGTGTGCACGCAGAATTTGTTCAACTTCTACGCCAACAAGGTTCATTTAATGTGATTGCTTGCACAACGAATGTTGCTGTATGCGGTCAAAATTGGGGCCAATTTGAATCTAATTTGTTGGAAACGTTGGTAAAGCTTAGATTTTTGCTCTTGCAATTGGTCTAACTATTACTCCCTGATTTCACTCCTTGCATTTGATTCATACGGACTAGAAAGCCTTTTCTGGGTTTTGGCATTCTGGTTTGGTAATAAGAGAATTAAAGAGAGGGGATGAATTGATTTGGTGAAGAATTGAAGCGAGATGGAGATTTGGGGAAAATTTGGGAAATTGGGTTGAATTTGGGGGAAAAGTTCTATTGGATTGCTAAATCGATTTTGGGTAAGTAGAAGGTATAGGTAAGAAAGTCTTCAAACAGTCAAAGTGGAGTAGTGGTTAGTTTTGACAGAAAACCCAGATCAGGTAGGGTTTCGCAAACAATTTTTCGTTTAAGGTAGTCTTTCGCAAATTTTATTATAAAAGGTAGGGTTTCGCAAAATTGGTACTTTTAAAGGTAGGGTTTCGCAAAAAACCCATTATTATAACTTAAGAAAAATATCGACAACAGCTTGAAGATACAACTGGAACAGACATTCCTAAATCCTACCGCCACCAATCTTCTTCTTCCCCCTCCCCCCTAATTACTGTATCACACCTATTTTTTTTCAGAAAAATTGAAGACGAAGCAATTCACGAGGATACTCTGCAGGAATCACAATATAAATAACTCAACAGTAACTAACAAGCAGCAAAGCTATTGCAAAGCTGCTACAACTGAATGGGGAGTATAGGTCATGTAAGTGCAAGTTTGGTTGACTGGATCAATATAATGGGATCCGGCATACAGTATATTTGATCACATCTAATAGTGTAATGGTGTTAGGGATTTACTTTGAGCAATGTCAAATTGTTGCCTCAACTGAATGAAGATCCATAACATAGCAATGGGGGTTGCATCCAACCGCTTTCTCTCCCTTCCCCCCCCCCCCACCTAATTCTAGCACTATAGATCTCATCGCATTGCACTGGGGTTCTCACCTACCAAACCAGCCTAAATGTGTACTAAAGAAACTTAACTCATGATAAACAATCAACAAAACACATGAAGCAAAGATTAAAAGAGGAAAGTAAGCATACCTTTTGGGTCGTTTCCCTCTCAAAAAGGTTCTTAAGAACTGAAAGAAGCACCGCAAGACGTGAACCGCAAGGTACTGTGAGAAAAAAGAAATGCGCCAGAGTTTTTGTGTCATAATGAGATCATGAGACTGATTAGAACAATTGATCCACCATCTATTCACAAGTACCTTTGACATATCTTTGAACTAGTTGAGACGGGAGGTTATAATCTCCAGTTGAAGAGTCCGTAACACTCCGTGCGTGTTTTGCTTCAGACTCCTCAGAACGTGCAGATCCATTTTGCTTAGGAGATGAACTTTGATGAAGGCTTTTGTCTGTGAGACCGATCATAACGGGATCTTTTAAACTAAGTTTAGCAAGATGGTTGACCTTTTCATTTAAGGTAGCTGATAAGAGAAGATTCTGTTTTTGGAAAGCAGAATTCCCACTTTCTTTATCTACTGGTTTGCTTCGCGTTGAGCCAAGTAGTTCTAAAATCTCTTGAATTTCTTTACCAAATCCCAATTCAAGAATCCTAAAAACATCAGGTGAGTTTCATCAGACACGAGGTGGACGAACTAGTGAGCATGCATGTCATATGGATAATCAAAGAGAAACATATAATTACCGATCTGCTTCATCAACAATCAACCACCGCAGATTTGTATGTAAGAATGAAGATGTATGCTTTAAATGATCCAACAGGCGACCAGGAGTTGCAACAAGTATAGAAATACCTACAACCAACAAATAATTATGTCAACAGTGTACTTTGAAGATTCATCTGGCAAACTTATCACGACCATCTAGTGATCCAAGTATCTAACTAGCAGCAATAGACAGGCATACTGATACAATAATACGCTAACATGGATAAGTAAAACAAATATTAAGGATATCTACATATAGTCTAACAGGAATAGACAGAGCTCTCATTTGTCCAAGGCAGTAAGGCACTAGAATGTCTTAGCCTCTGCATCAAGAACACTAAAATAGTCTCCTCCAAGACGTCTAATAAAATGCACAGCATCTCTCATTTATTTGAAGAGCTAAACTCTCTTGACCAATAACGACTGAACATAATCTTTTCACAACAAAGTGATTAATATAGCAAACTATCCAGGCTCATAAGCTAATGGAAAAACAAAAGGTCTTCCGGGCCATTAGCTACATGAAAATAAGCAGCGAGAAATAGCGTTGCGATAGATAGCATTAGACACAAACATTATCAGTTGATTTCACCTATACAACCTGTCACAACTTCCGCCGCAATTGAGAGCATTAAGGGGCGAGGAAACCTTGAAAGGGGGCGGAAAAGCGCGGTGTGGAAGCAATCAGTCTTCCGGTAACAGTCCGAACCAGCGGTTAAAGAAAGGAGTCGGCTTTCTCGGCACTTTGGAAGACTGTGACCCTGCTGGAGTGCTGGTTGTGAAAGGAGTCATCTCTCTCTCTCTCTCTCTCTCTCTCTCTCTCTCTCTCAAATCACCTTCGACTACCGTATGTTTTGACTTCTTGATTGTTGAATTTAATCATCAAACTCGTAGATCTGGAGTGTTGGTGGTCAAACTCGACCACACAGAATTTGAAATTTGACAGTACATGATTTTCATGAAGAATTTAGGTATGTTTTACCTTGTACTTTCACCGCCTCTCTTCCTCTCTTTCACAAAGTGCCATTGTGTGGTAATTTGATGGTGGTTGATATTAGTCTGGGTGGTGGTGCTTGCGATGACTGGTTGCGAAATGGTGAAGGTGAATAGTTCGTCGTGATGAGGACGGTGTAGTTGTAGTGTGGTGGTGATTTAGGGACGATAGTGACAGCGGCCATGGGGCGGCGGCGGTGGGTGAGGGTGGTGGGCTAGTGGCAGTGCGATATTCATGGTGGCAGTGCCAGGGGTAGTTGATTATGGGTCGTAATAATGGTGCTCACTCATTGTGGTGGTGGGGTCCAATGGTTGAAAGTTGATAAAAAATGAACCAAACATCATGAAACTGAATCAGGGATCACATTTTCCTTTCCCTTTCTTAAGTTCCTGTAACCAAATCCCCGTGAGTCCTAAAGTATAAATCAGACCTCTCCATAGGGCCCTATAACCCCATAATCCTCACTCTTATTACATGTTCAGGAGAACCATTCAAACAAAGTGTCATTTTCATAAAGGCGGCGAGATTAAAGTTGGTAACACGCTGACATAATATCTTAACCTAAAGCAAGATAAACTTATGGCTTCGTGTAGTTAACACAATGCTATTACTAGGCAATGATAACTCTATCTTTTAGCTCAGAAGGACCCAAAATTGATACAACATTAAGCAACAGAAGAGAACATTGTGGGCATTGATGCTCGAAGGGCAGTATACCTAAAAGCTAGCAAACCCAAACTAAGTATGTTGGACAGACCATGCAAACAGATAGAACTTCTGAATGATAGAAAAGCACTCCAAATCACTCAAACTGGACAATGACAAAGAAAAAAAAAATCAAGTGGCTTTCAGGTGGATCTTTATCGTGCCAAACACTACTTTACTTACACAAAGGGCTGAACCATGTTGTCGCACCATATTTAATCACTTTAGGACCTAACGGTTTATAGGCGTCAACCCACACACAAATGGAAACCTACATATGTTACACCCCAGCTATGCTGTGCAGTCTCATCAAGAAAAATTAAAAGATTTAACGGTGAGACAGAGCACTCCATTCCAATTGTCTTCAGAGGAAAGACTCTAAACTCTTGGTCCAAACAAACAATTCCCTAAATGAATCAATTTGTAAAGTAAACGCATATTGAAAATCCACAATAGTTCTTATCGAAGACATGTAGACATGAAAAGAACTTGTAGTCCAGAATTATCTTCTTCTCTTGATCTTTTCGATAAAAAGAAGTTTATGCAAGGTATGACCTTGTTGATGACCTGATAGACCTTATGTTTTTTGACGAGACAGAATTTATCGAAATTATGACTTGTTCCTAACCTGGAATACTGTACGCCATTGGACAACTGGATTAAGTTGACAAGATATGCCAGTAACTAAGTAATCACAACTGTTGCCATGACAGTGATTTTCACTTACAGAATGGGGTTCCCCCTCCCACCCCAGAGAAAATTCCAACATACCTGGATCATCTGAGTTTCCTAGGTGTAAAGCATATGGATGATAAGCAAAACCTATGTTGCAGCTTTCCAAAAATCATTGACAAACATAACTTGAAGTAGAATTTCGTCAATATGGATGTTGAGTACTTAGTACTAACCTTTTCGTAGCCTTGCCTTTTCTTTAGACCTATTTTCACCACCCATTAAATATCCCGGCACAATCCAATTATATCGATGCAATAGTTTCTGTAGGATTTCATAAACCTGCGTGCATAGCTCACGCGTTGGCACAAGTACCAACGCTGTGACAATAATATTAGTGAATATTGAAAGTAATGGCATGTTCATGTTAATGACATGCTTTAGTGGAGAATAGTATCATCTTGAAGAAAAAAAAGCCATCTGCTACAACTGACATGAACATCAAGCATCAAGGAAAGTAGGGTTTGCAGAGCCTATTAACTTGGTTGACCAAAAATGATGATGACCAATAGCTAGCACAGTCTATGAAGCTAAATAAACTCATGATGTGCTAATACAATATACAATATTGAGGAGATGTTTCAAGCAGATGCGAGAGCACTACACTAAAGTAAAGTGTCACACGGAAATGAATGGACAAGATGACTTTGAGGCAGATTGATGATCTACAGCGTCAAAAGAACCTATTCATCTTAACTACATATCAGTAAATCCTGTCAGGGGTAAGTATAACAGTCAACTTTTCTCTTAGCAAGATATAAGTTCCAATTATTACAATGACAGGTGTATCAGACCTAGACCGTTATGTCCAAATTTCTGCAACTAATGCTACCTGATGGAAAAGCAATGATATTTTGTTCACAAACAGTCGGGCTAGAGAAAGCTTAAACAATCAGCTGTACACTTCCCTAAACTCTCTCTACAGTTTCACTCAAAACTAGGTCTTACACCTAATGAGCCTACCCCAACAAAATCAGTAAGTCGCGCTGCAGTTTGATCCAACAAATGCACACTTGCAATGTCATATTTAATACCTAAGATTCCATTACATTCATCACTAACAATTTCACTCATTCTGAACCATAACTACCCTAGTCATTGGTCAAGCTTCACATCATACAATCCGAAAACAACCAATTCAATTCATACAATAAAGGATACAACTTCACAACTACGCGAAAACATATCATGACACTAAAAAGACGGGGCAGAGAAAAAACCGCGATTCACATACCGAAAGTTCCGTCACTTCTCTGAATTCTACCTTGCAACAAATGATGAATAATTGGAGCCAAATACACAATAGTCTTGCCACTTCCAGTTTGTGCATTAACAAGTCTAAAGAAATACCCATTAAAGAAAACCATATAACAAACAAAACCCACATCACAAAATTTCATATAACATACAAAGATTCAAACTTTTCTCAATTATACTAAAATGGGGTTTGCCCAAAATACATAAAAACAAACAATTAGAGAAAAAAAAAAGGATACACATGGCGGCCGGATAATATTACGGGAATGGCTTCAGCTTGAACTTGAGTAGGAGACTCAAAACCCAACCTCTCTATAAAAAAAAAAATCAACATAAAAAGTACTGTTATTGTAATTAGAATTAGAGGAATTTTAATTAGAAGTAGAGAGAGAAAAACCTTTGAGTTGGTCGCATAAAGAAGATTGAAGGCCAAGGCTGGAGAAGGAACTCGTAGAAAATACTTCACTGGGAAGCTGTTTGGGGGTTTTCAGGGTACTCATCTTGTGTTTTACACTTCTTTTTTCTTCCTTCTAATTCACGCGAGAGGAGGTTCAGGGTTTATGACAGGCAGTTGGTTGGAGGTGACGGCGGCAATGGGGTGGTTGGTTGGGTGGAGGAGGAGGGAGTAGAGGTAAAATGTTTTATTTTTTAAATGGCCGGTGTGGTATCGTTTTTTTTAAAACCAAAATTCGTTTTAAAAAAAAAAAACGGCAAAATTCACGTGTTGTCTTCAAACTATGTCAGAATGCGTATGATGTCCCCCAATGTGCCTATGTTTGAAACGCGTCCAAATTCCATGGAGTTCTTAATAACTCCATGGGGTAGAGTTTCTAATACTAGCCGTTCGATCTTGATCAATGGTCAAGATTACTCTACACCAACACTAAATAATATGCACCCACCCACACTCTATCATTATCTATTCATCTCCTTCCCACTGCTCCACCACCGCGACCCCGCCTAAGCCCTCGTCCACCCTTCAATCCAGCCACCAAGAATCTGGCGACCCACCTTGCACGCCGGCAACACATCGCATAAAGACACCCTATGGAGGGCGGGGTGTTTGAAAGGTCGTGGTCAACCCCTCTGGGGTGTGGTGTTCTAAAGTGGCCGGAAACGCGGCACCGGAAAGTGGAACCCTAAACCCTTTTTTCCGGGATGCGTTATTCGGGCACATCGGCATGGTGGAGTGGTGGTTATGGTGGGTGAGTAAGGTAGGTGGTTATGGGGATGATTTAATGGTTGATAAGGAGGTGGCTATGAAGAAAATGGGGAGGAGAGGTGGCTATGGAGAAAATCAAACGGGGTGAGAGTGCGAAATGAATGGGGGAGGTGAGAGAAAATAATTTTTTTTATTTTAATGTGTGGCCTTTTTCTGATCCATTGATATGAAATGGAGGGTTGAGATTTGCTCAACTCCACCCCGTGGAGTTATTTGGTAACTCCATGGGATCCAAATACGTTTGAAACGGAATTGGATCCCCTAGAGTTGAAAATAAACTCTACCATGTAGAGTTTACTTAATAAGGTAAGAATTAATTGTTTTGCATTTTTTTTGTGCATTCCAAGATTCTCTTCCTTTTGTTTTATTACTAATTTTAGCAAACTCTACCAACTCTACCAAGAAATAACTCTAGGGGATTCTCACCCGTTTGAAACTTATACATTGCGATGCCCTTGAATTTTACACCTATAGGCAGGCGGTATTGTTGGTGTTCTTAATTAAATCAATATGACTAATAACTAATAAATAAAATTAAAAATACATAAAAATTAAAAAAGAAAAATAAAATTGCTCCCTCTCTCCTCTATCATCCCAGCCCGCTGCCCCACCCAACTACCACCGTCGACCACCCCAACCACCTCCCCTCTGGCCACCTTCACCACCAATCGGCCGCACATGGCGGCGCGATCCCAAGACGACCCATGAGTCAACCACCATTTGAGGGTCCATTCATAGTTGATTTTGTGCCTTTAGCATTTAGCAAAAGTTTAGAACTTGTTTGATATCGTTCTCTCTCTCTTTTTTTTTTTTTTTTTTTTTTTTTTTTTTTTGTATTTATGAAAAAAAACCATTTAAAAGTAGCTTTTGTCTTTTAGTTGTCAATTTTCATTTTTAATATGCTTATAACCTATTACTGAAACAACTATGTTTTAGATTATCCCTACTTTCATGACACCAATAAAGTCACTGATTATATGGCTAACTTGAGGCATTCGAACCAGTCTCTTACATGTTGGTTTGAGAGACCGTCAAATTCTCTTACTCCTCTTATACGAAATGATGGAGTTAGGTTGGTATTATACATGCTCGTGGATCAATCTTAAGTTTTCTTATCTCTATATATAAAAAAAACATTGAAAAAAAATGGTTGAGCCCAAAAGGCTAAGATTGTCGGCTTTCAGTCTGACAATTGAAATAACACGTTGTTTTAGGTTTAGAAACCGAGCGACCACCCCAAATGACAAAGTTCAAAATCGTCAGATTCGATCCTAACTACTGAAATGAGTCATCCGTTCTAGGTTTGATACCAACCCGAGCACCCTAAATGCCCGAGTCCAAAACTATCAAATTCGAGCTTAACAATTGATATAAGTCGATGGTTGAACCGAAACAGTGACCAAACACGCTGAATGCCGAGTGACCGAGTCTCACTTAGACTCACGTATATAAGGGCAAAATACGAACCACTTTCACGAACTTTATTTACGAAATATATCTCGTTATTACTTGTTTTCCGTTTATCTAATTTAGCCGGAATTTGATCTCCAAAAACACAAAAAAAAATTCTGAATTTCAGGGCTCCAATCTATCAAGTGATCATGGAGACGAGAGACGCGCTCTTAGAAATCGAAAGCTTACAGTTGGGGCTACTACCGCCCGAAAATGAACCCGCCGGAGACAGTTACGACGGCGATGAATCTCCGGTGATGTATACGGCGTCGTTTTCGGAAATGGAGGAGCATTTCGTAAATTATCAGACTTCAAAGTGGGTGTTGTACTCGTTACTCTTGATTTTAGCTTGGGGTGTTGGCCTTTTGATGCTTTTATACTTGCCTGTTCGTCGTTTCGTCTTGCGTAAAGATATTCGGTCTCGTAAATTGTACGTTACCCCGAATGCTATTGTGTATAAAGTAAGCTTCTTTGATTAATTTCTCTTGCATTTTGGTTTTTTAGTTTTTGGGTATTGATTTTATTGTTGGTTATTTCATATGTCGATTTTAGTATACAATTGATTTGATTTCAATGGCCGCGGATTATGTCGGCGTATTTGTACAGGATTAAGTAATGAAGAGTGATTGTGAAGTTTTGGTTTGGTGTCAATTGTTGATGTATTTTGGGTCAGTTTGAGGAGGAAAAAGTAGCTAGAATTTACAAGCTCAGAGCTTTGTGGTATGAACATTAGTTTGCGGAGGAAATTGAGTTACTTGCATTGTTAATTGGCGCGGTAACTATTAGGTTTCATGGCGTTTAGAACTTTGTGGTGTTCTTGTTTGAGGAGGAAATGAGTTACATGAGTTACTTGCATAGTTAATTGACGCATTAACTTTTAACTTTTATGGGGTTTAGAACTTTGTAGATTTGTAGTTTGAGGGGGAATGAGGCGATTTCATTTTAGGGTCCTAGAACTCCTGAACTTGACCGCTTGTGGGTCCTAGAAGCTGAAAATTGGCCAAACACACAAAACTGAGAAAACATTTCTAGTTTCTGAGAAGCACTTCTAGTGCAAATTTTTTCATGAGAATTAGAAGCTCTAATTTGGAGCTCCTCCCTCAGAAACTGTTCCTAAATGTTTCTCAGAATCTGTCTCTGACAAGTACTGGAGAAGTTGGAGTTTGGCCAAAGAGACCCTAATTGGTTCAACTTTTTGACTTTTTTTCCGGAAGTAGTTAGCATTTCCAATTTCCAGCTAAGAGCTTTTTGGTATGGACATTAGTATGTGGTGTGGTATGGTGAGGTGAGGTGAGGTGAGGAAAGGAAGAGGGGGTATGTAGGCAACTGGATCCCTATGTTCCAAACTCATTAAGAGGCTGTTTGCGAATGATCCATAATGAAAATTGCGTTGAAATTGCACCAACCTACTGCTACTTCACTATAGAGGAGACATATACTAGATGTTTTTGACTTTTTTCTCTGATGCATCATACAAGTATTGTTTACATCTGTTATGTTCTACACATAGCTTAACCTAAAGTCCTAAACTCCCCTAATCCGGTGAATTTTTGTTCTGTCTGATACCCCCCCGGGCTGCCTGGGCCCTGGGCTATGGTGTGATCTCATAATAGAAGACGTCTTCTGTTTTTCTTTATTTTTCTATCATTAGTTCACCCTCTGACACGGTAATAAGCGAGGGTCTAGGATGGGCATAATGTGAATTTTTATTGGATTACGTATGATGAATATGGAATATTTGGAGGGATTCGACATTCATCAACCCTTTAGGTGTTTCATTTTTTTTTTTTTTTTGTGTAATAGAGGATACCGACTGAAGGACACCAAGGGGGTGGCTCATATCTACAACAAAGGACCAAAGCCTTGACTCCCTTGTACAAAAGAAGAACTCTATTTATGCAGCTTGAAAAAGCGCGATTTGAACTCCTGGTGTGTACTAGCTACTAGCAATATCATATGTAATAGGAGATTCCTCTCAATTCAAGTGCACCACCAATTGGCAAAGGAATGGTCAAATACAAATTATAATTTTACTTGCAAAACACATCGCCTCAATCAGTTTGAGAGGCTGTTATGATATTTTTTGGGATATCACTGCTAACACACACACAAAAAAAAAAAAAAAAAAAGAGGAAAAGTGCAAGAGAGCGATTTTAGAGTGTTTGGCATTAGCTTACTCCAAACAAAACTCTACAATAAAAGTATTTTCACAAGTACAAGTTTACGGCGAACTCGACAACCCTCAAACTTTTTTTTTTTTTGATAAGTAGACAACCCTCACACTATTGCCGACCTAAGAACCTGAGTACACCCTCTCACAGGAACTTAAATGGAGAAACGTCACACATTACTCACCCTTTGTTGTGGCTACTACTTCGTTTCTCAACACAACTCAAAGCCTTCTAGGAGTACATGTACTAGAAGTCTCCATACATGCATTTGGAACATGCATTTACACAACTAAATGCATGCCTTCTCATATCAACTTAATTAATTTAATTGGGAATTCGAAGAGTCTTCAACAGTTTTCATCGTATCATTGTAGGTGACAAGACCGGTACCCTTTCCTTTTTTGGGTGTATCAAAGAAGGAGAAATATGTCTTGTTGCCCTCTGTAGCAGATATTGTCATTGAGCAAGGTACCAAGACTTTTATTATTTGTTTCAACACATCTCATCTTTGTTTCCACTAATTTTTTATTTTAACTCTAGAAGTTGCTAGAAGGGGAGCCTTGGCGCACCGGTAAAGGTGTTACCGTGTGATCGATAGGCGGGTTCAAGTCCGGGGAGCAGCCTCTTGTCAAATAAATTGACAAGGGAAGGCTTGCCCTCATCACACTCTTGTGGTGGGACCCTTCCCCGGACCCTCGCTTAGCGGGGACGCCAATGTGCACCGGGCTTCCCTTTACTCTAGAAGTTGCTACTTTAATTGGGACAAGACACAAGAAACTAGGTGGTGACTTATACTATGTGGTTAACAACAAACGTGGAGCTTTTTAACAGTAGCATTCTATTTAATTTTTATACCTAGCTACTGAGTGTGCTCTTAGGTTTCTATGCAAGTTTGAGGTTTAAGCTTAAATTAAATACCAATCAATAAGTCTGGAATCTATTCTGTGCTGAATGGACTAGGAAGCATCATTGTTATATCGATGAGCGAAAGAAATTTGTTAACATTTCCCTTCTAAATTGCTAAATGTTCTCTAGTTTTGGAAATTGAATGCTCCCTATGCTGAAAATGATTACAAAGGTTAAGAAAATAGTAGCCAATTAGACCTAGTTGAATAAGTTTGCTTTAGTCTTACCCTAATGAACATCAATGATACACAACTTGTTATGCTTCTGGATGTAATGGAGTAAAATCAAATGATCTATCGATGCTCCATTCTCTTTCTTCTTTTCTGTGGAGCAGTATATGATTGTGCCATTGTTGGTTATGCTCCACTTGCAAACAGCCTCTCGGTAGTTTCCAGAAAGGCTGCTTATGCTTGAGACTCCTTACCGCCAGTGGGAGCCGAGCTTGCTCCTTCTGGTTGTGGGAGCCTCGTTATTGGCACTAGATGATGATGATGATGATGTTAATAAATAATGATCACGATACTGGATGATTTACTCTAATTGCCCTTGTTGTGATGCGCTTGCCTCTTGAGGTAGAAAATGGGAATTATTTTCGTGTTGTCATTGCGCTTGTTGTGATGAGCTTACCTCTTGGGAGTTGGTAAATAGATCACTGATGTGATGGTGTGCCAGTACCGGTGAAAGTTTAACCTAACGGCAGAAAACCTATGCATACTAAATTTAAATGATATTTATGAAGTGTATACTATACATTTTACTAACAGCAGTTTGTTGGTTGACTTGACATGAGTCTAATTTTTTCTCTTGCAGTGTCATACTCATTCATGAAGGGGAGCCTTGGCACACCGGTAAAGGTGTTGCCGTGTGATCGATAGGTCACGGGTTCAAGTCTTGGGAGCAGCCTCTTGTCAAATAAATTGACAAGGGAAGGCTTGCCCTCATTACACCCTTGTGGTGGGACCCTTCCCCGGACCCTTGCTTAGCGGGGACGCCAATGTGCACCGGGTTGCCCTTTTAGTGTCATACTCATTCATGGAGACTTTGTGTTTGATTAAATTTATTGAGTGGTGTCCTTTCTGGTTGTTTATTTGCTCCAATCTGATCTTTAAACTCCTTCCGTCATTCAGGATATTTACAGTCTTATTTTGGCATCTACTCTGTTCGAATTGAAAATGTCGGAGTTAGAAGGTCGCCTAGCGATGATCTTCGGATCCAAGGTATTGCAAATCCAAACGCATTTAGAAAGGTGAATCCTTCTTCAGTTAAGGTAGCTGCCTGGCTATTAGCTTGATCGTTCATACCCATATTCTAAATAACAATTCTTCTTCAGGCTGTTCTAACTCACCTGGCAAATATGAGGGCTGAATTTTTTCACAGACAATCTTCTCAAATTGAAGATGCACCAGATAGGCCTGGATATCCACAAACATCAGGGGTATGTATGTCAATACAATGTAATTAATGTTAGCTGTTTGGTTTGACATATAATTTGTCTGGCTTGTTGAACTGCTGTCTAAACTTTCTTACCTTACATATTATAGCAGAGGGGCATCCGAACTGCTTATTGTTTTATATTTGCGTCAAGTTTTCACTTTATACTGATGAATTTCAGTCACCAATTGAAGAAGTGACACCAACTTATTGTTTTATATTTGCGTCAAGTTTTCACTTTATACTGATGAATTTCAGTCACCAATTGAAGAAGTGACACCAACTTAAGGCGGCCTTTCATTTTAATGTGAATTTGCTAACTAAGTTATCTTCAAAGTTTAACCTTTTTATCTGCTTATGGCGAGGTATACTTGCAAAAATGCAATAGTGGTGGTGGAGAAGATATAGCTGTGAGTCCATGGATTATTTTAATCTTACCCACTAGTATCTAATATAATACTACAACAACATCTTTAATGTCTTAAAGGCTACCGCCATAAGGCGGGGTAAAGGGGGGGGGGTCGGATGCATGCAAGCCTTCCCCCTATTGAAACATAGAGAGGCTGCGCACGGATGACCCAAAATGAAAATTGCTTTGAGAATTGCATCGACTGACTGCTACTTCACAAAATTAGAAGCATAGACAGTTTTATGAGCCATTTTGCTTTATTCCATTATATCCTGAAAACCAAAGAATAATTAGTCTTTGGCTCCATTGGAAATGGAAATTAGTATCTAATATACTACTTATACTAAAATTTGAAACCTATTGAGGGGAACAAAAGCTTGTAGAACTCATAGTTTATCACGTGCTGTTGGTTCTAGGTGACACCAGCACACTCATATTGAACTCCATTTCATAAAATAATCCTTCAATAAATTAGTGAATCCCTGTATGTCTGTGCCGTCGTCTTCAACTTCTTGGTAATCTTCTCCTTGGTTGTGGGAAGATGTCTTTTTGTTATTTACTTTCTTCGGGTATTTAATCCTCATTCACATCTGGTACATCTTTTCCTCATTATTGTCAGCATGTTGAGTCTCACAACTTTCCTATTTTTTCTTGATCTTGATTGTTGTCTCTCTGTTAAGGGTGTGACTATTCTGGGCTAGTTTGATTATGATTTATCATTTATGAAGATCCAAAGCAAAGATATAGAAGAACTTGTAGTTGGTTAATGGGTCTCCGGCAGCTAGGAAGTCTACTTTAGATTTGAATAGTGGGTTAGAATCTCTTGCTGAGAATTGGAAGGATTACTGGTAATTCCGAATGCTGTTCAGAATAGTGGAATTTGAATATCAAGAAACTGCTTTTCTGTTGTTTTAACTGTACGGATTACTCCCTCCGTCCCAGCTCAAACGCCCCATATTCCGTTTTGGGACGTCCCACCTCAAACACTCCATCTATTTTGGGACATATTTCTCTCTCCTACTTTTATTAAATTATCCATCTTCTCTCACATTATCTCTACTACTTTTATTAATCCCCACATTCTCTCTCCTCCTTTTTCCTAATATTACTCCACTCAACTTATTATATCAATTTTTCTTATTCCACTACAAAAAACGTCCGGCGCGTTTGAGCTGGGACGGAGGGAGTATTTTTGAAATTGATGGTCATGATAAGGGGTCTGAGTTTTGTTTTCTTTATCCCTAGACAATCACCTTCTTGTACATGGAAGGGGTATCTGACACCTTTCATCAGACTGTGTTTCTTTGGTTAGTGAACTCCTGGCCCATACTGTTATTGATCAATTCATTCATAAAGGTATTTTCTCAACCAAAAATGTTAAAAAATACGGAGTATTTGTTTCAAGTTACTCCTTCCGTCCCAGCTCAAACGTCCCATATTCCATTTCGGGACGTCCCACCTCAAACACCCCATCTATTTTGGGACATATTTCTCTCTCCTACTTTTATTAAATTATTACATCCTCTCTCACATTATCTCTCTTACTTTTATTAATCCTCACATTCTCCCTCCTCTTTTTTCATAATATTACCCCACTCTACTTACTATATTAATTTTTCTTATTCCACTACAAAAACGCCTTGGGGCGTTTGAGCTGGGACGGAGGGAGTACGTGTTTGTGCTTGATCTAGCATACAAGAGGTAACCTCTTCCAATCTTTTTCTTTAATGTCTCATTCTTCTCTAGCGACTCTAATTTCTTTGTTTTTTACCCTTTCTGGTCTTAACTTCACAAGTCCATTATGTTTGAGTTTTGATCAAATGACTTATTGGAGCATTGTGGTAGGATTTTTAAAATGAAGATTCTATGTTTCCTTTTTGTGGTGAATAGTAATGATGGGTCCTCTTTGATTGGCTTGCACGCATTGTTACTGATTTATTGTGAAATAGATCATGGCTGAAGCTAATCAACTTGGGTTAGATATTTTGGTTATGCTGTGTCTTTCTCTGATACACATGGTGGTTAGAATCTCTGGACAAATCTTTGATTTGGATGCGATATTGATTATTTTTATTTCCAAGAATTAAAACCCTTATATTTTATTGCTTTATTAGCTTGGATAGGAGAACAAAACATTTTAGAGAAAAGAGATGGTTATTAATAGAGAAGTTGAAAGAAAGTTTTGAGGAGTCGTCACATGGCTGTAGAAAAGAAAATTGCTGTAGGGTCCAATTCATTTAGAGATGAGTTCTTGGGTCTTGCAGAAGTAGCGGAAACAATCACGGAGCAAACTACTGTCCCCTACGGCACACATAATATTGATATCTTAAGAATTTGACCCTCCTATCACAGAACGCTCCACATGATGAAACTAATAATGTTGATGAAAAGTCGAAAGCTACCCATCCTCCTAGGCTCAGACACGCTCAAAGGTTGAAATGAGAAATGTGGCCATCATCTTTTTTTTTTTTGGGGAGAGAGTCTTCAGCGCTGTTGAGATGGAAGCAGTAATTTAAAGAAAAAAACTCATATATTTCTTAACTTGTCATGTCCGCTCTCAGTATCTTCATTTTTTTTTTCTTATACTTATAACTCATCTACAGATGTCACCTTCAAAAACTTCTAAACGTGATGCCATACCACCTAGTGAGCAGGTACTTCTAGAGAAACTCGAGAATATTGATTCTTCTATCAAGGTAAAGTAAATGTTTACTCCTGGTAGTTGTTTTCTGATTTAAACCTGTTGATTTGGTTCTCATTGCTTGATGGGTGTTTTGTAATTTCTTTATTTCAGAAAGTTCAAAGGCTGATGGAGGACCAGCAATTCAAAGAATCTTGAGGTGAGACCTGAGAAGACTTCTACCTGCAAGGCTGCAACTACAACAAGTGTCTGGTTAGTTCAGGAAGAAGTTGGTTGCCTTAAAGAAATGAGCTTTACGTGGTATGGTTTTTAGTTTTCACTCAACCTTTCTGGTTAATTTGTGTAAGTCTACTTGCATTGTTGTGGAAGATTGCATTTCGGTGCCCCATCCCACCCCTCCCCCTCCAACCCCCTCTGCTTCTTTAAACCCACTCTCCACCGTTTTACTATCTTCTCTCACCGTTTGCACTTCACATTTGTAGATTCATATAGGATTCATGTTGGCCGACCACAAAGCATTTTGGACTATGGCTTACTTGTTGGGGGGAGGGTAATGCTTTACTTACTTTGAAGTTAGAAATTGGTAACTGGATCAGACTGAGCTCTACTATTGCTTTCTATCCTACCTTTTTCTCTCTGCTTATTCTTTTGATGCTGATGGGAAATTGAAGTGACTAGTAAGTGTTGATTGTATGTTTTTTCTCACAACTCCAATATTTCCCCTTTTAACAGCATGAAAATTCAGGGAAAGCTACTTTGCTTTCTGCTTTTGAGACAATGAGCAAGGTCAATATTATGTTCATGCAATGTGTTTGTTTATGGATGCTTTCATCAAAATATGGAAGAGTGTAAATAAATGGTGCTAAGAGCCCACCAAGATCCTCTTCCCATATCACAATTTCATCCATGTTCAAAAGTGAAAACTTCAAAACAAAGTTTTTATATGGTCAGCTCTGTTCTTCTAGAAGGCATTATGTAGCTTAATGCTACCAGGCACCAGCCTATACAATCCCTTTTCTCATTGTTATTGTCAATCCATAGTTTAATACTGAAACATGAGGATCCTAGCAGCACATGTGACAGCATGATGGAAATTTGCAGGGCATGAATTGTTTGGAAATTTGGGATGGGAGAGAAATTTTTCACAGGGTACACTGATAAAAAGAGACCGGGAAGCAAAATGAGTTATTATTTTTTTTTCGGTTTTCTTATTTTCTTTTTGTACACTACCGTTTTTGTAGCTAGCCCGGGCGTGAGAGGTTTGCGAGGACTTCTAGAGAGTAGAGATGGGATGAAATGGTATCATTTGATTTTGATTTGCCTCAATTTGAGCTGTGCAACTTGCCAACTGAGGGTTATTAACATGGTCTGAGAATACTACTTGGATTATCAAAATTAAGGGTTTTCCATGGTGGTGAGTTGTATCCCCCCACGGCCCCACCCTCTTTGCATATTTTTCTCGTTTTCCTGCTCTTTGATGGCATTTCCACAAGCATAGCATGACTGGTCTAGCCAGTGGGTATAATTTTTTTGTCAAATCATCTGCTGGAGCTTAAGTTGCTTGGACCTGGTTATTTTCGTAGAAGCAACTGACACTCTCAGCGTTCAAAATTTGATGTCTTTTTAGTTTGACATCTCCCTTTAATGAATTTTTTCTGAAGTATATGGAGTCTCGATATGAGAGTATGCTGTCCTAAGTTATGCTCGGTTAAGTTTAGCTCCACCACTGTTTTCTACTTTTTTTTTTTTTGTGCGTTGTGGGATTTTTGGGGCTCGCTAACTTGTGTGCTCCTTGTATTCTGGAACTTGTGGAATGTGAGGGGCTTGACTTTATAGGAAACATGGATCTAGAATCATATGAACGTATTTTCTTCTATGTAACGAAGGTGCTGCTGTGTGTTTTCTTCAAGCACTGTGCATGACTTGTTTCTCTGCATCTGTAACAGGAAATAGAGTTATAGAAGGGAGTACTTGCCCATCGGGGATTGTTTGGGACATCAAATTTGGCGCCTCTAATATGTTCCAAGTATGCCTGCCTCTCTGTATAGTGTATCAGTGTATGTATGCCGTGTGACGTGTGTCGTGTGTCATATGCTCCTATACAATTTCAAAGCAATTCTGTGTTGTCTATGTTGTACATAAGGTAACTGATTGTATGTCACTCTTTAAAGAACGATTGAGAATCTCACCTTTCTCTTTAATCTGATGAAGAAATCATCTTCTTATTAAATCAGATTTGAGACTTGCAACATTCATGATCCTGAATACTAAAGTATCGCCTCGGCCTCCACGGGTCTAACTTCTGGCTACGCTCTGTTTAGGTTGATAATGTACAGTACGTCTTTACCAGTGCCATACCTTCCAAATCGGGTCGGTTTTTGTGCTACATCAGGTTCCCTGGAACATGGTGAGCAGATTGAGCCCCATATAAGCACTGCTCAATTGTCATATGTGCCCGAATTGGGTGAGTGAAGTCTGAACGCCCAGAACTAGTTGATTTTAGCCGTTTGGGCTTTTATATTCTTTGGTTTCCTAAGCACCATCATATCTACACATTACATCTTTAACATCGTCATAGACTCATAACGTATTAAGCGGAGAGTCTCAGAGATACGCACCCATGGGAATTGGGACTATGAACGTCCTAATCGACGTCCGTAAAATTATTTTGTTGTAAGGAGTGTTCAATAGGGTAAGTATACGTCAGTGCAGGTACGGCAGCCCTCTTAATTAGAAGGGTATATCCTCTGCATAGTGGTTTTCAGCATAGCTGGGGTGCAGTTTGGTGTCCACATCCTTCATTAAACGCCTTCATTTGCTACATAAAAACTGATGTATAAGATTCATTACAAGGGGACAAATCTTTTGACACTATTGTCGCCTTTTTAAGGTCTAAATCTCGATATCTTTGTATGAGTTGAACCAAACAACCAAGTGTTCATGGCTATTGAGAAAAAAATCGACTTATTAGTTGAAAATATTATCGAAATACTAAGTCCACCGTAATTAGTGACAAGAGAGACAACATGCAGGGGCAGAGAAGGGTGATCTTAGTTAATGAGCTGGTTAAATTAGTTAAATGTGATTGTCTCATAGAATGAAACAGCCTCGTCGCGAAATATTTATTTTACACATACAATATAAGGGTAGAGTTAGAATTGATCAGAAATAGAACAAAACTACGTGGACTTGTTTTTGGCTAGCAAAGCCAAAATTTCAGTCGAATACAACCGACGTGACAAATTGACAATGGGCACAAATATTACGGTTACGGATGATGCAGGGATGCACAGATGTATGGACAATTGCTGCAATGGATGATACATTCCAAAATTTACAACAAGCGTCCAAACGTCGGACAACCTGACAAATTTACGAATAATTTCTTTGTAATATCGACTACCCGACTACCATGAGTGTAATATCGTAGCTCATTTGTTACTATGTTAGCTAGGTGGGCTGCTGTTAGTGTATGTAGTAAGCTTTAATTGATACGGAAAAAAAAAAAAAGAATTGAACCTTTCTAAAACTCGAGCTTTCTGAACTTATGTTATCGATGATCTTAATCTATGCTTAACACAAGACTACTATTAGCAAATCTGCTTTAATACAATCATGTTAATGCATCTCCAACAATACACGCCGATGTTGGTATGGTTCATCTACCATTTCAATGCACGTAAACTTGAATAAATGAGCAGAACCCATAAAAATTGGCCACCATAACTCTACCAAAATTGAAGATAGGTTGTCCAAACCAAATGTGGTAAAGCTTGTACAATTAAGTCAAACTCCTTTACAAACACATTAATTTATAAAGCAATTGACCAATACACCATTACTTCCACATTGTTTAATTCTTTTGTGGTGCGTGTTGCAAAATCCTTATTTTCTAAGGTCGTAACTCAAAAGTTTTTGGCGTGTCTAGCTTCGTCATAAAGCCAACACTAAGCTCTTTGAGGTATAAAATCTTTATTTGTGTTTCCGCTATTTGCAATATATTTGGTTGATATTGTTGCTCTTGTAAACTAAATTAAGGATCACTGACACCTAACCCACGTATCACGAGAACTAAGGACCACACTTAAATAGATTTTAAATTATTTTAAGTGTGATTACTACTTCTCTATTGTGAGAAGGACCATCATGTTCCTTATGTTACCGGGAGCATGTTATATTTTGCGACATATCACGGTAATCCTATTATTTACCCCAAAAGAATTAGTCAACATCATACTGAAGTGCAATTTATGAACATTAGGCCATGGCCCATAAATCATTTGTCAACCTAAGGGTAAGATGTGAAATCCCAACTACTAATGAGGAAGTTGATTTACAATGAAATGTGAACAAGTTTGTAATCAATTGGGCAATTATCGGTATGGTGTTCTTGCTTTGAGGAATCATGATATACAGGTACAACTATAATTTATATGATGAATTAAAATCTGCCGCATGAAATGGATTGTGTTTGTAACGTTTATTATGCATGAAAGAATGCACAATTGTGCGTCTCACTGTCCCTCCATTTGATCTTTTCCACTCGACCAAAAGAGTGTAATTGGTGTGAGTAAGGAATGAGTGGTTGAGAAGACTGTAGTTCCTCCAGTTTTGCTCAGTGTTGTGTAGAACACTATCTTAGGCACGGTATAATTCAGCTGAATTTTCAATAGATTTATATCGATTTAATTCAAATCGAATTAGTTAATTATTCAGATTAAACTAGTCAATGTCATATCAAATCTCCGACTTCCAATGAATAGTCTAGTTTAATCCGGATTGATCCAATTAGTTTAATTAGATTATTAGACTAGTACAATTTGAATTAGATAATTCTCACTTTCAGTGAGTCTAATTTAGCTTTAATGTCCAGTTCACCTAAATAGTGTTGATTTTGGAGTAATTCAAACTTAGCTCAAAATCCATCAAAAAAACCGGCTTAAAATCAGATAAAAAAGTTGTAGTCCAATCATATAAGACCATAATCAATATAATACCATCAAAAAGCACAGTCAAGTGGCAATCAAATTGTTGTTGTTGTAAGATTTCGAGTTTGAACCTTACGTATGCAAAATTAGAACAATTCCCCTAAATTTAGCACCATTATCATTCTGCACTTTATTTCAGTTCAACAAACTTAAATTGAAGATACTGCGTACAATGCAATTTTGCATAGGCACATGAAGACAAAAAGTTCTAGTAAGTCTTTGTGAAAGGTAATAATTTGAGGTTGAAAACTGTGAAGTCAATTGATCTCCTTATTAGGACTCTATTTATTATTGACCTACAAAAAATGCATCTAATGACAAATTTTGAATGCATTTTGTCAACTAAAAATAGCAAATGACCTCTCGCAGTGAGCGCAACCTTAAAGAACACAGGACTTGCAAATTAAAGGCCCTTTCTACCATTCGTTTCGTTTCAATTAAAAGAAAGAACTACCAAAAGCTAACTTTAGGAAATGTTAAAAAAAAAAATTGTGTTGAATTTCTGTCTCTTTATCATGAATGCAAAAGTAGCCTTAAAAATCTAATTAATTATAAAGGATCAAACCTATTAATTTATCTCGCTCATTGTTAAGTAGTATCGAAACGGATACGAACGCACCATATGACAATGACACATACAGTAGAAGACATTTGGACGTGTTTGGTGAATCCTTCTACGGAGTATATTATAAAAGGAGTCTTTTTTTAAGGTTCCACAACGAATGATTGTTTTTAGAGTGTTTTAGAGAGTTTAAGCAATTAAATATTATTAATCGAAATAATATTAATTAAATATAGGTATTTTTGTGGTAACCAAAGAGTAAATAAATAAATAGTGACAACATTGGTTTTAGCATAATCTACTTTTTATTGTCATAGTATTCTTTCTTTTGGAGTCAACTCACTCTTATCATGGTATTACATATTGGTTTTAAATTAAATTAATATAATTCATTGATGAACTTCTTCTAATTATATGATGAACTTCTTCTAATTATATGGCCCTATTACAATCCTACTTAAATTAAATTTGTAACTCTTATAGTCCTATCTAAATTAAATTTGTATCACAGTTTTACCACTCTTAGAACCCATTGATCAGTTTTACCAACCTTAGGACCCATCGATATTAAGTATTTAAGCAATTTTGTTAAACACATAATAATCAAATCATAGAACATAATAATTATATCGCTACATATCGTAGAATCATCATAGCACCACGGTAACAAGAGATAATCATTAATCTACTTTTCATTGTTAATTAAATAGTTTGAATTGTAAGTATGACTTTGAATTTTAGAAAGACGCCATAAATATCCACATTGCATGGTACAATATTGAAAATATCAAGACTTAACAAAGTGGATTCTTCATGGATGAGTACACTAGAATTTTTCATGCACAATTTAGTCTATCTATATTGTTGATTTTCATCCAACATAAAGATAGGAGTATAATTCAGATTTATTACATCTACCACAACAACAAGAACAATCAAGTCTTATTCCCAAAATAATTTGAAATCGACTAACAATAGATATCATTATTAAGAGACCCGTGCAATGCACGAGCATTCATCCTAGTTTTTTTTAAAAGTTGAAATCCATCTTCAATTAATAGGCAATTTGGTCGATAATCCTTCATACTCCGTATTAGTTTACAAAGTGATGATCAACTCTCTTAAGTGTCTGATGTAAATACTTATGTATGGGTTAAGACCTATAATAATAAGATGTGAAACCTATAAGTTATCCCAGATGCATATTTTACATAATTAACAAGTATCTCAGCATCTCGATTATGGTTAGATTATCGATGTAATTTATAACATGTTGGCTAATATGAGCAATAAAGAACGTGATAAATAAATCGGTTCATTACGTCGTTATTGGTTACTAGCACACTCCAAAAAACCTTCTTAAGTCAGGGCGGCCAAAAACCATGTGCTCTTGCTGGTTTCCGAGAAGTTGGTTTTTTTTTTTTTTTTTTTTTCGCTTGGAGAATCAAATTCAATAGGGTTAAATAAAACAGCAAATTAGTGGACTAATAATGGAGTTAGTCAATTAGGTTACCATTTAAACGATCAAGTCGTCATAAGTCAAGTTGTTTCGGGCGAGATAGACCAGGTTACGTAACTATCATTTTGTTTAATCAAGTGTCATTTTACTATTATCTATTCACTTTCACCTAACATTTTTCACGAACTCCGTCAAGTTAAACTTGAGGTTATTTTTGATATTGGGTCAATAAGTCAATACTATCAGTCCTTCGTTCGGCACCCTACGTCTTGAGCTAACAACAAGGCTAACGTAACGTTGGAGCATGAACATAGTAACTATCGGAAAAAAAAAAATCATGAAAAGGTGACGAAATATTGCTTTGTCATTAGATCTTCACATTAATTAAACATTTCTTACCAAATCCTATTGATATAAGAAAACAAATTAAGATGCCAGATTTTGGGTTCTTATTTCTCACAAGTCACCTTAAGTCTGACAGTTATATATTATTGTTCTGCAAACATCTCAGATTGGCCACTACTTGCCTTTCCCACAAAACATATTCTCCTGACAAATTAATACAAAGCATTAAAAATCAATTAAAAACTCCTATAAATTGCTGAAACTTGGCTTATAAACCCATTTTTTTCCCTAACTTTTTAGGGAATTTGAATTTGGTATGAGCATCATAGATGGAATAATAAGACATAGAAAAAAAAAATGCAAGTCTTTGAAGGATTGTTAATAATAAAATGTTTTGGTTATTGTCGATATGTCATGCATCAAATGTCAATGACTTGTATTGATTCATGCATGCTTAGTTTGACGTGAATATTTGACTCTGAATCTGATGCTCGTAACTAAATGTGCAACGAGAAAGTTCGAAACATTTATAGTAGTACAGACAAATTACAAAGTATAATAGTCTCGCTAAAAGATTCCCATATTTTTTCGATCATGATCCAGACGTATAAAATCACATAAGAGACAACATTATTGTTTGAATCGAAATCGAATTTCGAGATTAAAAAAAAAAGAAGCCAAAAACAAATAGTACAACAAATAAAAAGAGAGATTTTTGAGTAGTGTCATCTTTACAACTTCTAATTTTCTTGCTTCAGATTGAATCTAGTCACAACCACTCTTTTTTTTTTTTTTTTTTTTTTTTGTTTGAATAAACACACAAACACTCACATTTTTCTCTCTCCTCTTTCATCATTTTAGTACCACCCAAAACCCCCAAATTTCCACCCTTTCACCCTTCTTCGATACAAACTTTTCTGGGTCATCATCACATTTCCAATTTTTATTAAAATAAATAAATACCCAGAAAAAAAAAAAACAAGAAATACCAACTTTACTCAACAAAGTTTGAAACTTTCTTTCATTTTTGTTTTTCTGGGTACAAGTTATTATACTGAACAAAGTTTAAACCTTTGAGATATAAATTTCTTTGGTGGGGTCTACAATGGCGGCGTACACGGTGGCGTCACCACTGTGCACGTGGCTTGTGGCGGCGTGCATGTGTAGCAGTGGTGGTGGTAATGGTGGTGGCAGTAGGAGAGACAAGACTTGTTCTTTATCTTCTTCAAGAAGCTTTGTTAGGAGTAAGAAGAAAAGGGGATGTTCTTCTACTTCAATGGAGTTTAAATGCAATGGTGGTAGTAGTAGTTCTTCATTGTATGGTGGATCTTCTAGCATTCATGGTCTAATGTCTTCTTGTTTAGCCTTTGAACCTTGTGATGAATTTTATAATAATAGTCGGTCCAATCTTCTTAATCACAATAATCATAATCATAATAATAATCATAATGTTCTTGGGTTTTTGGGTGATTATGGTTTTTCCTCAATCTTTGGATCCAAATTCGGTCACATCACACGCAAGCAAAGGCGGAGTAATCGAGCTCTTCATTCTGGTAATTATTTTTTAATTTTTTTTTTTTTATTGTTTTAAAATGTTTAAGTACTGTGTTAGTGTTGTTTATTATGAGTAATTTAGCCGTATCTTTATGATTACGATTGTTAATTTTTATGTGGGTTTTTAGTTTGATGGTGTGTTAGATTGTTAATTAGAAATGGGGTTTGGTTAGATTCTTTGTTTGGGTATGTTATGAGGAATTTAGGATCAAGATATGGTATTTGGTGGAATGTAATGCGCAATTGGAATGGTGTTATGATGTAATTTTGACATAAAAAGTGTGACTAATGATGATATGGTTTTTTACTAAAGTTAGTGAAACGTGAGTGTCTGTGTCAGTAACTAGTTTTCATGCAATTTGCGTGAGGAGGGGTTGTTTGTTTGTAATCCTGGATTATGTCGTGTTATCGATTGCGAGTATGGATACGTTTGGTAACGTGCGTAGGATGGGATAGAAGACCTCATTTATATTTTTCTTGCATATTTCGATTCCTAGTCTCAAGCAGAACAATCACCAGCAGTTTGTGTGTGGATCACTGCACTGAGGGAGGACATATGCAAGACTTTTCTATCTCTAAGACATGTACGGTTGTGATTATTGCGCAAACTTGCTGTTTGTATCTGGACTTTATTATTGAACTAGTTTGATGAAGGTAGGTGCAGGAGTAAATTGTGTTTAATGGGTTCATGGTCCCATGAAGAAAAGAGTTGACAAGCTTTGCCATGTGTCTTACTAATGAGTAGCTTTCAAGTTTCAAGATGAAACCTAGTATCTGACAAAGTGGTCTTTGGTGATGTCTGTGCTAAACTGCTTTAGGTCTTCAAACATGTTAGTTTACATCTGAATGTAGAGGATGCTGATGTCTCCTGCCTACCTATATTTTAGAATTCATTACTTGTACAATGATACGCGACGGCAATAAATCACACGGCTCCCTCTTTGTTGCGGTTATTGTTTTGAAGTCATTCCTGGTTCTAGATATATTCATATGGATTTATGGAGAGTGGGAGGGACAGACTGATGGCTTCAGGGAGAGTGAGGAAGGAAGGGGGATGTCGAGAGAGCACTGTTGAAGGTCCGTACTTCGCCCTGAGGGGTTTATTAATTTGTGAGAGGTGATGGTGTAAATGGCTCTTGTGCGTCATTTGGGGACACTGCGTTCAAACTTGTTCGATCTCATGCATTCATTTTAGCATGTATTTATAGCCACATATCCCTCATGATCCTTATATATTATACTTTTTTAATAAAATCTTCCTTGATGGAACACAGCTTTGTAGTATTGCACTATTCTGTGATCTTTCTGGTTTCTTTTTATGACACAACAACAGCAATGCCTGGCACCTGTGACTAATTGACTCTTGCTTTTTAGGTGGAGCGATGGCTGTGGCAGTTGAGCCATCAATGGAAGTTGAGACAGGAAAGAAGCCTGCTACTAAACAAAGGCGTGTTGTAGTGACTGGAATGGGTGTGGTGAGTCCATTGGGACATGAAATTGATGAGTTCTACAACAATTTGCTTGAGGGTGTTAGCGGTGTCAGTGAGATAGAGACATTCGACTGTGCCAGTTATCCTACTGTAAGTCACATAAACAGTTTTGTTTCTTTCTCTCGTTCTTTTTTTTTTTTGAAAGCTCCATGGTTTTCTGTTTTGACCTATTGCTTTAACTCTTCATCTTTATTTGTGAACATAGAGAATTGCTGGAGAAATTAAGTCTTTCTCAACTGAAGGATGGGTTGCACCTAAACTTTCAAAGAGAATGGACAAGTTCATGCTGTATATGCTGACGGCTGGAAAGAAAGCACTGGCAGATGGTGGGATTATAGATGATTTGATGAATGAACTAGACAAATCAAAGTGTGGAGTTCTTATTGGGTCTGGAATGGGTGGAATGAAGGTATATTATATTCATTTCCCTTGCTTTCATTCACAAAAGAGTTTTAAGTCAAATGGATAATTTGCTATGACCTCTCTCTGTTTTAGTCTTCTTAGATTTTGACTTGACTGTGTTTCTGCCTCATTTCCCTTGATAAGATTGTACAGGGGAGACTGAACATTAATTCTAGTTAAAAGCCAAAAAAAAAAAAAAAAAATTATGTTTACTGACGGGATAAATATATGTTTTGTTGGAGGGGACCCCATGTGGTCTGCATGAATCTAGCTGTTTCTAAATGGATTTCTAGTGTGCGTAATCTACCTGCATGCTTCTGTTGCCAGGATAACATTTCCCTTTGACTTGTGTGCATAATCGAGCAGGTGTTCAATGATGCAATAGAAGCTCTTCGTATCTCATACAAGAAGATGAATCCTTTTTGCGTACCTTTTGCAACAACGAATATGGGATCTGCCATGCTTGCAATGGACATAGTAAGTTGTCCTCCTTTAAATACTTAATAATCTTCCTATTATTGTCTTTTAATAAGAAGCTTTGACAACAACGACATCTTTACCCCAGTGCCTTAAAGGCTCCCTTCATAAGGCGGGGTAAGGGGGGGGGGTCAGATGCACGCAAGCCTTACCCCTATTGAAACATAGAGAGGCTGCTCACGGATGACCCAAAATGAAAATTGCTTCGAGAATTGCTCCGACTGACTGCTACTTCACAAAATAAGAAGCGCACACAATTTTATGAGCCATTTTGCTTTATTCCCTTATATTCCAAAAACCAAAGAATAATTAGTATTTGGCTCCATTGAAAATGGAAATAATAAAAACAAAAGAAGTTTAATGATTAATAGTGAGCTAATATCTTCATAAATTGAAGGAAAATGCTTTCTTTATTTTATTTTATACAACTAAACCTTTTATACATATCAAAAACAATTGGAGGACAAGAAGTACACCAAGCTATAAAGTTAAAATTTCTCCAACTTCTTTGAAAAAAAAGTAATAGAAATGCCTTTAGAGTCAGAGCAACCTTGTAAATAAAAATTTACAACTATATCAATGTACTATGAAAGTAAAAGGAGGGTAAGAGACACTGGACAGTAGAAAAAGACTTCTGGAATTAGACAAAAGGATGAGAGTGAAGGTTTAATCATCTTACTAAAAGCTATAAAGAATAAGTTCATAAGCCAAAACATCTCACAGTAAAATAGGATTGGAGTTAAGGAGGCAATTCTGCAATTTGTTTCTGATGTCTTCTCTTTCTAACTGCAGGGATGGATGGGTCCAAATTATTCTATCTCAACTGCTTGTGCAACAAGCAACTTTTGTATATTGAATGCTGCAAACCATATAATTAGAGGTGAAGCTGTAAGTATCATAAATGCATCTCGTGATGTTGGGAATCAGTTTGTTTGTATATTTTTCTTTTTCATGTTTGAAATAATACTTCCAAAATAATGTTTTGAGAAATTTCAGGATTTGATGCTTTGTGGTGGCTCAGATGCAGCTATAATACCCATTGGTATGTATTAAGAACATTTTAATTTTGTATTTGTGTTCACTATGGTTGTGTAAATCATTATTAACCAAGAGTGTCAAACAGGGTTGGGAGGGTTTGTGGCTTGCAGAGCACTTTCACAGAGGAACAGTGATCCTACCAAAGCTTCACGACCTTGGGATGCTGTATGTTTTATGTCCTCTTTTTTGTGGTTATCTGGGAAGAAGTAGTAATTTCCCTTCTGAATGAATTAGCATAGTATGGTGTGCTGCTATTTCTAGTTTTCCTCCTTGTATATTTGCATTAGTAATATGGTGTAATACCTTATCGTCTTGAAATTTTTGAAGGACGCTAGTTCTAGGCATGCTGTTGGGTTTGGAGGCTATTTAACTCAACCTTTATTTCTCTGGTTTAACAGAATCGCGATGGATTTGTGATGGGAGAAGGAGCTGGGGTTTTGCTTTTGGAAGAACTAGACCATGCTCTGGTACAGAATGCTTCTGACTTTTTTTTAATCTAGTAATTTGCCAATAATTACCAAGTGTGGGATACTAACACTTTTCCATTCCCATTTTGTAGAATAGGGGTGCAGAAATTTATGCAGAATTTTTGGGTGGAAGTTTCACTTGCGATGCATATCACATGACTGAGCCTCACCCAGAAGGTACTTCAAAGTGGCGTTATTATCTGCATGCCTTGAATTTGCCTTGCCTTTATAATCCAACTAGCAGAAATCTTCCTTTATCATCTTTAATTTTCTAAAGACTGGGATGCATCCTTTGTCACTTAAATGTGTTCTGAAGCGATAAGAACTCACTCTGCTGGTTGGTGTTTGCATAAGAATGCGAATTTTGTCGTTGTCCTCTAGCTATTACCAATCAATATGTTTCATTTTAGAATTGAATTTGCCTCTGGGGCATTCTTTGCCTCTCTGAATTTATCAGAGGCGTCTTATTCCGCATAGCTTTTGACTTCATGATGAACTGCTGTTTAACAGTGATTTTTATACGACAAGAAGTCTAAAGAATCTGTTGATACACTTCTACTATTGCAGTTTCCTGAAATTGTTAATTTGCCAGTAACTGTTCTACTCTGGTGATTGTGATTGGAATGTCGTTTATATTATTCTCATTTGTGTTACTAGTTCTAGTAATTGATTGAGTGCTCGTGCCTCATGTTGCAGAATTAGGTTTGGGATGAAAATAACTTCAATTAATTATGCTTTATGTTAGATGTACATCAATGTTTTGCAAATGCATTCATAATGTAATAAGTGAGGACAAATAGTTCTGTCTCTGTAATTCACATGGACTTATCAATTACTGTGCGTATCATATTCACTATGATGAATTCTCTGCATATGTTTCGAGTTTTATGGAAGGACCTGACATCATAAATGGTAGTTGTGGAATGGTCTTTTGTGAACATGATTCTTTTTTATGTTCTATCTAAACTAAAAACATGATTTGTTCCATGTCTTTATCTTTCTAGCTAATTAATATGCCACTTAAGAGATTTATCTTGTGCAACTCATGATTTTGGCATAGAAGGTGCTTTTTATTATTCCTCTATTTTAAAATGCAAACTGATTTAACTGTTACACTGTATCTACTGAGAAAAGGGCTTGGAGTTGCTCTCTGCATTGAGAAAGCCTTAGCTGAGGCTGGTCTTTCAAAGGAAGATATAAACTATGTGAATGCACATGCAACATCTACACCAGCAGGAGATATCAAGGAATACCAAGCTCTTGTGCGCTGCTTTGGTGATAATCCTGAGGTATTGCATTTGTTTCTATATACATGGAATGAGAAGTTCCAAGCTTGCATTCCTCTTATAATGAGTACCAGCAAATTTTATTTTATTTGGTCGATGAAAAGGGATTATATTGTTAACAAGGTTTTTCTGGTATACAGTTGCGGATAAACTCTTCAAAATCCATGACCGGTCATCTTCTTGGAGCAGCTGGTGCTGTTGAAGCAATAGCAACTGTACAGGTAAACAACTAAACATCAGACAATATATTAGAAAACATATGGTTGGGTTGGGGTATTTTGGATGGCGGTATGAATGTTGGATCGAGTTGCTAAAATTCTATTTTAACTTAACAAGTAATATGAGATTGAGATTTAAAGTGATACAAGGTTTGTAATTTTGGTCAAAAAAGGTGGAAAAGTTATAGAAGGCCCCGCTAACATTACCTTTCAATTTGTATAAAAAGAGGAATCAAAGGATTTCTCAACAACAGCATGCACGAGTATGATACTAAGTACTAACATTGGTTGTCCTGGTTCTGATGCAGGCGATAAGAACGGGATGGTTGCATCCGAATATCAACCTTGAAAATCCAGAGGAAGGCGTTGTATGTGTTCTTGTGCTTTCCTTTTATGCTGTCTCCCTACACTTTAAGCCTAAACTTGATTTATGGTCGAGGATGTTGGTCTACATGTAGAGACTTTTGGATGCTATTTGCGTTTCACAGTGGACATTCTGTTTCTGCACATCCTTTATTTTGGTTTCCACTATCATGAAAGGTTATGATATATATATAAAGGATTATTCTAGGGGATCACATATCATGATGTTTTTCAGACTCTATGGTTATTCAATATTCATCATCTTCTGTACTTCTATGCTCAATGTTGTTTCTCACTACTAGATTCTCTTTCGATGGTACTCTCTAATATTACTATATCTTCAAAGTGTTCCTTTGTTTTGTTTTGTTTTGTTGTCTCCAACTTGGGTGGATGAGTATTATTGGGATGGGGCAACTCGTGTAGAAAAAATAAGTTTCTTCTGTTCAATCGAATCTAATTTGAATATACCGAAGCAGGACATTAACTTGCTTGTCGGCCCAAAGAAAGAAAGATATGATGTGAAGGCAGCTCTGTCCAATTCGTTCGGGTTTGGTGGCCAGAATTCATCAATCATTTTTGCTCCATACAAGTAGTTCATTTATGCTTTCATGTACCTCAGTGCAATGAAGCTGAATTGTCAGGTTTGATGTTTCTCTCTTCTGTGAAGTATTTAAGAAATTTTCAGCTTTGAAGTCTTTTGAGTTAAATCTATGTAGAACAGTGGAAAATCGATACAAACACAGAAATTTATCAATCATAGCCAACTTTGATTCATGTCAATATAGTGTGCGCTAGTAGGAGCGATTAATTGCTCTAAGCTGCATTTTCGTCACCTTCAGATTCGTGTTACCAGAACTTCCGTGTAGATTTGATTCAAACTAGTTTTTTTGCCATATAAGAGGTTTACAGATTGACATGTTAATGTTGGGTAAGGGGACCTGTTGTAATCTGTCACTAACTGAAATTGCATGCGCACTTTTGTACAGGATGGTTCACTATGTCTTGCAATTACCAGTGCAAAAAGCTGCAGGCATATGACCTCGCACACTTTCAAGGAGGTGGAAGCGTGACCGCAGAACAATTTTTTTTTGTCTTAAAATGAAAGCATGCTTAGTTGTTGAAAGAAAAATGAACGGAGGCTGGTTGATATTCGTCAAGATGACTCACATTTGGGGTGGGTATAAACAGTCCCTACGTTATACTGCTGTTGTTTCATGGATGTAAAAGATATGTAATTGACTTGTTTCTGAAAATTGTCATAGTGAATTTTAGAATAGCATTCTCGATCAGAATCTGCTCATTGTTGAATCCTGAACTCTTTATTGATACTCGGCGTGCATGCGCTCTCACAATCTTCCCTTTTGAAAGGGTCAAGATTTTTGGAAGAACCTCCGCGAATCATAGAGATTATTTGGTTTTGGTACATAAAAATGTTGCTGGGGCTGATAACTTTCGCATGTCCTGGATTATTGATTCCCGGCAGATGCGTTATTTTGGCTTGAGCTGCGTCTCATCCACCATTTAGCTTACAAGCAAACGCCAAACGTGATGTTGGAGGTCGAATATCCAACCTTGAACACGAGAAACTCCAATGCCTTTCGCATAAAATGGTTTAACAAATGGCTAGACTTGTTTAGATAAACTATCGAGTGTTCAAATATAACATACTCCATGTAATAACAGATCCGTGCACTAGGAAAAAAATGTTCTCCGGGCAAAGACGTAAAATATGTCAGAACATCACAGATTATGCAGAGCATTAGATTGATCAGAGAGGCTCGATCAGTCGATCTGCATTTTGCAAGATTTGCTCCTTTTCTTTGAGGAAACTGTAACCCACCCACCATCATCAGCTTGGTTCTCGTCCTCATCCCCATTGATTGACAAAGAACTTGAAGAGCACGACTCCATGATAACTACTGAATCCTTTACTCGGTTCTCATCAATATCAACCTCGTCATCATCCTCATCCTCATCGCTGTCATTAACAGCAGGCTGCACGAAAGTAAAGGAAGTACAAAGAGGCAATGATATTTAGATAATGAATGATAACAAATTTTACAAGGCAACCTAGCTAGAACAACGACTCTACTAAGAACAAGTACGGTTCTTCAATTCGTAATGAGAATTACATACATGTAAGTGAATAAAGTGATGTAAAGTGTACGCATTCCCCAGTTTTCGAAAACAACTATGTATCAACACCCTGCCATAGTGCCATGTAACCCCTACATCTATATATCTCACTCTTTTCCTCCTCAATTATGATCCATAACTCCATTCAGTAAATAAAATGTTGATTGTATTGCAAGTTAAATAATATCGAACCAAACACGAGACCTGGCCTTCTCCCAAGCAAACAAAAATTCAGGCCTCCCGGCCCATGCACGGCAAAAGGCTTCAGAAGTAGCGGATGTAAATTTAAAGACTCAAAATTCCACTTTTTCAAAGTACATATACAACCTACAGACCGGGTACAAGCATCACCCCAAGTGTCGAAAGCTCAATCTTGATCATTAAGCTTTTGCTGATGATTTGCTTAGCTAATTTCAAAGAGCTTAGCTTATTATGAACTAGACAAGGGAGCCTTGCATAATGGGGGATCAGAGACTTCTTTGTGGCAGCAATTAAACTCAAAAGACCAGGAGCTTAAGAGACCTACCTAGAGAAGAACCTTAAAGTATACGCCACAGAATGAACAAGAAAAAGGTTCTTTTGCGACCAAAACCAACATAGGTTCCTTGTATTGTTGGCTACATATATATTGGCTACCAATACCAAAGTCAAATAGTAGAGCTGATCGATGTGAAAAAGTTAGAAATACTTAGCTTGATTCTCAAGCTTTAGCAACTGATGATCTATGTACTTCCCCAAGGAAACCCAATTTCATTATTCCACAACTACGTACATACGTCTGATTCAAATCATACATAATAATGCATAGACAACAATACATACTCTTATTAATTATATGATGAATAAATACTATACCGATTCTTATAAAACGAAATGAAACAAAATGAATGAAGCAAGTAAAGTTTACCTGATGTGTTGCGTAAAGAACAAGAGCATCAAGTTTCCTTTTCGTTTCCTCTTCAATTTCAACTGCATCATAGTTACCTCGTAAGCACCCTTGGTACATATTCATCAACCTTTCCGCAACCTACATTAATAATAATAAAAATCGATAATAAAGTTATGGCGTTAAATTGCACAGTAATATTTGCACAATAGAAGTAACGATTCACTACCTTTTCGATCTCCTTTTCAAGATCATCATCACATAACAAATGAAATTCTTCTACGCCATCGTAAAGAAGATCTTGTAAATGATCTTTGGTACGTCGTCGGAGTCCGGTGACGAAGAAATTAAAAACCCTAGAAGCCAAATTGCGGGCTAATTCTTCTGAGTGATGTCCTCTTAATTTATTGATCACCGCGCCTTCTATGGTCGACCAGTTACTCAACACAAAGGTGTTTATGCCTTGTTCAAGTTTCCCAGCGCTCTCACCCGTCAGCGAAATCGTGATCGAAATATTACGAGCATATATATGCAAAAATACTAGAATTGAATAAAAAAAAAAAAAAAAAAGATGGTTCAATAATCAATACCAAAAGCCCTATCTCCTACCTCAGAAAAACCCTTTGTTAGAAGCTATAGATTTCAGTTTTTTTTTTTTTGAGTAATTGATAATTTGTTTTGAAAAAAATGGATCATTTCATTTAAAAAGCTTTCATATTTAATGAAGGACAATTTGGGAATTTAAAAAATAAATAATTATATTTTAACAATATTATATGAGCAATAATGTCGATCGGTATTACATGAGGAAAAAAAATTCTTCCATAACTGATTTTTTTTAAGGTATTCCACAGATTAAGGCTCTGTGCGATTGGACTGCATTTTTCTGATCTAATTTGATTTGATTTGAATTGAACTGATCTGATTTGATTTAATCTGAACTGAATTAATTGATAAATTAGCTGCAATTAGACGAATTAATAACTAAAAATAAACTAGATTCATTGATTGTTATTTGGATACTTCTGATTTGATTTGATTTGAATAAAACTGATTTGATTTGATTTGAATAAATCTGATCTGATTTGAAAACACTGTTGAATAAGTTAAAACGCACAGGACCTAAAGAAGCTTTTTTTTTTTTTTTTTTTTTTTTTTACGTTGAGCCGGCTTTTACGAGAGCGACCATTACAAACTAAAAAAACCCTAGTAGTTAGTTCCCATAGAATGGAGTAGACAATACAAATCCCTTGCATTTTGAAAGATAAATCAAAAGTGAATTAAATCGCATAATGTCGGATTCCGTCGACTTATTGGACACGCCACAATTGACGGTGGACCTTCCGGAGTCCCCCAACCGCCCTGACGCGGTGTCGAGCCGTGCCAAGTCCCGCATTACACGTAACCCTGGCGGCGGGCGGAGGGCTGGTCAAGGTGCATTTGAGTACGTGTGTAGTGGGGGCCGCATGTTTAGACCCACCAAAATGTGGTATAAAATGCACCAGATGGCGAACGAGCTGAAGCGAAACGCGGTTGTTTTGGAGGCAGTTCCGGAAGTACCCTTGGTGGTTTCTGACGTGGAGAAGGTGGAAGGGACTAGCATCTCCGATTTAGTAAAGGAAAATTGAGAAACAGACGGCTACTTACGAAACTAGGAAAGGGTTTTCAATCTTGTGGTTTACGCTACGTAATGTATAGTATGCCAACGTACGGTGCATGCAAAAGCTGTGAATTGAAGCACAAGGCATCCAGGAACATATCTGCTGTTTGCGCCACTTTGAATGTAGCGTGCCCTTTAAGCCTTAATTGTTATAGTACGTACATACTCTAGCAATGTTGTTTATTTGAGTCTTAGATTAAAATTGCACGAGTGGTTTTGAAATGTTGATTATAATTGGCACCAGTCTCTAATCGATTCTTTTATACCACTCCGCACTAAGGGACGTTTGTATAATTCATATGAATGGCCTAGTGTATGTATACATAATAATCGATGCACACTTAGATGACTTGGTTGTGTTCTGCATGTGTTATATTATTACAAAAAAAAGTACTCGGTGGTACAAATCCTGTAACACCAGGCAACCTAATAATACATTATCACTAGTACGGGCAAAACGTGTTTACGAAGGAAAACACACATTTTTTTTCCTAGAGTGTCTCCTAGAATATTTGGGCAGGAAACTTCAACAGCACATACATAGCTTTACCAATGCAGCTTCACTTCGATCTATCTTCATCCGAATCATGATCACACAACCTTGCTCAGCTCCTTCCTGTTTTCCTTGTTCAGTAATTAATAATTATAAGCTTCCCGTCTTCATCAACTTCCAGCTCGTCATCTGAATCATGTTTCCTTTTCAGATGCCCTCCGAACGAAATAGTAATCGTTTTCGTAACATGTTTGTAAACCCTTCACTTGCTATGGAAACTTTGTAACACATCTCGAATGCACATATGTGATTGTTTCCTCACCTACAATGAGGAAAACAATCAAATGTCTAAACTCCAACACTTAAAATCTATACATAAACTCAAGAGAAGCTTGTATCACAAGCACACAATTTAGGGTGTGTTTGGCCACACTTCTAAAGTTTTTTTGAATTGTTTCTGGGTCCTAGAAGCTGGCCAAAACTGAGAAATTGCCTCTAGTTTCTGAGAAACACTTCTAGTATAAAATTTGTTGTTCAGAAGTAAGTAGAAACTCCAATTTGAACCCTCCTCCTCCGGAACCCGTTTCTCATAAGTTGTTTCTGCGAAGTTGGAGCGCGCTTGGCCAATTAGTTATCTATCACAACTCACGAGCATACATTCTATCAAAAGCAATAAAGCAAAAGAATTTCGATATCACCTCAATGATCATTGTACATGACATAACCAAAGACGAAACCCACAAAAACGACATAGAATTAGGATCATAATTACAATGCAGCAATAATAGCACAGAATTCACAGTGCGGATCACCTGTCTCACTTACCTGTTCCCCGCCAAATTTTGTGAATACCTTAAAAGATAGAAAATTGATAGTTTGACGCTTAAAAAAAACAATCCTAATTGTGAAAAAATTTCGGATTATGGAAGAAGAAGAGAAAACAACTTTATAGAACATTAGAACATAAACCCACCATACTTTTCCCGTTCCTTTACGTGCAAAAAATAAAACTTAAACAAGTAAATAAATAAACGATACACAAATGTACTATTACCTTTTTCTGCGAGTGTCGTCGGAACATTAATTTTCAAGAAGGCCAAAAATGGCTTACATTACATGTGAGTATGTAACAAGTTTCATCGCTTCTCTAGTTTTGTGACTAGCATGACTACAAACAGCACAAAGGGGAAACACGCCTATATTTTCCTATTAATCCTATAGTGCTTCCAAAAATTTGGAAAGGAAATCCCCAACACTGCACAACTATGCAAATGCAGAGTACAGTAAAGATTTGAAATTTCCTAACCATGTAACCATATTTCTCATCTCTTCTTGTGAACCTTCTTTGATTTCTTGCTCCTGACAGCGAGTGCACTTGTGACACTCTTCCCCTCAAGCTGCTTTGTCAGCTTGACAACACTAGACATGCCCCTCCTTGCAGCAGCCCGATGCTCTGGTCTGCGACTAAGCATTTTACGATCCAGTGGCCAGTATGCATATGGCTCATGTTTACCCTTCTTTTTCAAATCCCCACGAGCTTTCTTACTTGCATATTCATTTCCTGTGTACGCCCATCCTGAATCTGATGTTTTTCTGCGCTTTTGAATTTTCTTAGGGTTCGTAGAGACAAAACTGGCAGTTTCACTTCTATCGTCATCTGAATCATGATCAGACGACCTTCCTCCTTTCTGTTTTCCTTCTTCCGTAATAATAAGCTTCCCGTCTTCATCAACCTCCAGCACATCCTCAGAATCAAGTTTCCTTTTCAAATGCCCCCCTGACCGAAGAGCTAACCTTGTTTTTCGCTGGTCAAGAAGATCAAGGGGTTCATCCTCTGATTGGTGTAGCAGATTCTCTGATAGGGTTTTCCCCGATTTTGTGGTTTTCTTCGACCTAAAATATCAAACAGAGATTAGCTTCTGTACAAAAGCAGTTCAAAGTTGTACACATTTGTCATAACCAATACAGTTGTATTTGTTAAACTATCCTTATCCCTCTCCACTTCAACTGTTCAACAATTATCGGCCTCATTCCAGTCAGACAAGTACCAAATTACCACGTTCCCTAGTCAGAAAGTTCAACTGTCAATTTTCAATAGCCACCTTATGACAAAGGAATTCAAACTCCAATCCAACAAGTGTTTGCTTAAATTATCCAGTATGATAAGTATTTATAACACATGTTCTTTGAATAACCTTTTCTCAAATTAGGTCAACAACACCACACGTCTGAAATGCAAGAAGCAACATCACTGGAATGAGTTTCTCTACATAGTTGCCATTAAAGGTCCCTGAAACCCATGTTCCTATTTATTACTAAACTACTGGAAAGAATGTCCAGCCTATGAATGTGCCATCATATGAAAACAGTATTGTAGTGAAGTGCCTACCCTACAACAATCTCTACAATAGGATAGAATTTCAGAGACTGACCTTAAAGAAGATGCTCTTGATTTGAATTTTGAAGACAGCATGCTGCCTTCGCCATCACCTGTTTCTTCATCAAAGTCCGAGAAAATTTTTGTGTGACCCCATTCGCTTTGCCTACAAATGGCAAAATGAAACTTATCATAAACAAGGTTAAAAAAAATCTTCAGCTGAAAACATGGCCATAATCATGTTACCATCTTATGAGTAGTCTAGCTCACATAGAAAAACATGTACATAATAGTTTCCATAATAAAAATTTGACTATTTTTAGTTTCTTTGTTTGGTTTTCCTAACTTGTTCCAAAACTTTTCCTTACTTGCTGTTCAAAGTTTATATGTTTTTCACTAATTTTCAAACTTTTTACTTATTTTGAGAACTTTCCAAAACTCTTTCCGAAAGTGTTTCAACGTTTCAAAATGGTTCACATCGTTTTTGAAATTTTATGGCGCGCATAAGACGGTTCTTAGACGACGATTCATGTTAGCCGACCCCAAATCATTTTGGGAATAAGGCTTGGATGTTGTTGTTGTTGTATGTTCCCCAATAAGTTTCAAGCAGTAAAACAAGGATAGCTTCAGATTTCCTAGTACAAAAATACCAAACAAAGTTTTGAAGAGCTTCACATCTTGCACCACATCAATATAATAGATTTGGTAAAATTAAGATTACCTGGATGTAGTTGCCTTTGACAGGTAGGATCTTGTCTCAGAATCGCCTGCAATTTTTCTCTCTCTTCGCTCCTTTATCTGAATGGCTCACACTAGTCAGCAATCACGGACAAAAGGGCTCGTGGCACAAAAAAGAAAGGTGCAGAAAATAGTACCAAATAAAATTCATCACACCTTGCGAATGTTGGTAAGAAGTTTCATGTGTTCTTCAGGCATGACAGCCTTCACAGCATCAAGGCCGCACTTCTTCACAAGCATCTCCAACAGATGTTTCACCTACAAAAACCCATATTCAAAGATGTAGCTGAATGTAGACTAAAACAAAACAGGATCACCAAGTATGAAAAACATGACAGCATGACCATCAAATTTCATGTCTACATGACATGCTTGATTTACCTTCTAGTTGTCGATTAGTTACGTACCAACCACTCTCCCCCACCCCCTGACACCCTTCCCACCAAGAGCAAAATTACCCCTATGGCTTATAGAGCTAGGGGTGTAGGCAGTAGGCAGTTTAGCCGCAATTGTACAAACATAGAAGTTGTTGACGGATGACCCATAACGAAGATTGCAGCGAGAATTGCAAAAAACGACTGGAAACTTAAGTGTAAATCTACACATATAATAGAACAGTTCCTACAAGAAAATTGAAATACTCCTTTTGACCCAATAAATTGTTTACTTTTACCTTTGGGTTGCCCTAAAAAATTGTCTACGATCCCATTTCCAGTAAAAAATTGCCCTAATGCGATGTTCACGAGGGTCTTCTCTCCCTTTTCCAAAATAGATGCCTTAGTTCCCAAAAAGAGTTAATTGGGACTAAGGAAGTAATGAAGAATGAGAGCTCATATAAGAGGAGCAAAATAACCACCAAGCAAAAGATCCAAAGGAAGTATATTACAACAGTCTCAACATAAACATAAGATATACTACAAGACACTAGAGTATAGAGGATGCCAACCTTAGCTTTAAAATGGTTCTTTGTCTCATTTGGCCACTTGAGCAGGACTTCAACCATGACCCGCAGATGATGTTGCAAGTTTTCAGATTGTGATTTCGCAACTAAAACCTTAAGCAGCCCCAAGTTGGCCTGAATCAGAGCACATGTGGTCAAAGTAGGATTTTTAAAGAGAGTTGAAATACTTCATCAAAATTCACTACAGAACAACTCAAAGGGCACTTACTTTAGTAATCTCTCTGTTCTTCATCTGAAGAAGAATGATTGAGTGGGGCAATACTTGATATGCAGCAGACAGAAGATCAGAGAACTCATAAGCCAAACGAGCCAAGCCTTTCACTGCAGCACTAATCATATGTGGGGTTCCTCCAGCAACGCATCCCAAAACCTAAAGCACATTGCAGAGGCCTAAATTAATACCCAGGGTAGTCAAAGAATTAGGGAATGCAAGTTACTCTGCAAGGTTTCTCATTCATCACGCCATGTGACGGGCTCCAGTCTCGGTTCTAGTGGATTTACCCTCATACCCACGCCCTCTGCCCCACCCATCAAAAAGAGAAAAAAAAAGGACAGAAGGACTAAAACTCAAGACGTCTAAAGTTCAAACATAAGGTCTTATCAACTGCCCCAATCACTATCAGTACCTTTCCAAAGAACTGAAGTAGTCTTTCCTTTTTTCCATTGTTTTCCTCATCTTCACAAGCACGGCCGATTTGGACAAGGACATCATAAGCCCTATTCCTGGTTTTCTTATTCGCCTGCAAGAATAAGATTAGCAAAGACTCAGGAATCACAACGTAGCTTATGTATTATAACAAGAAACAAGAGCAAAGACAAGTAGACAAGATATACATTAAGAATGCACGAAAAAAAAACACACCGTATAGAATAACTTTACAATAGGATTTGCATAATCTGAGAGATAATTACGGAGCTCATAAATTATGGAAAAACAGCCAAACTATAGTGAAAATATATTATTATATATACCGAGAAGAAAAAAGTTCAAGACTGAAGATCTCTCCTCAAAAGAAATTCATCTGCATATGAGGTCATACAAAGGTAAATGCCTTTATTAGTGAACTATATTCAGACCTAATTGTCAACTGTAATGAAAATACACTGCTGGGCCGATTTGAAAGGTTGCGCAATTGGAAATCCAGAACACCATATACTGTTTCTATGTCAACTTGAAAATCCACTAATCTTTTGTTCAATCTCAAATTTACATAGTACCTAACAAACCCAGCTCCTTAACTATGTTATTCAAGTATCTAACAAGGTTCTCATTCCCGAAGTATCAGACTCCACTATTTTCAAATTCGCATGTTTAGCTAAAGCGAAGTGTCAAAATAGAACACCATAAGAGAACTTCATCATTAGAATGTCTGGCAGTCCTAACTCCTAACAAACCCAACTCAATCACTATGTTATTCAAGAATTGGAAGTATCTAACAGAGTTCTCACTCCTTAAAGTGTAAGACTCCACTATTTTCAAATTCGCATGTTTGGCTAAAGCAAAGTGTCAAAATAGAACAACATAACAGAACTTCATCATTAGTATGTTTGGCAGTCCTATAGTACAAAGAATAAGCGGTTAGGTAAGGCCTAAGATGCTAAGAACCCGTTTCCACTCAATTACATTTAAAACACAGACAAACATGGAGATTCCAAAATCAGGAACTTCTTCTGAGTTCAGTATCACCATGGACCACGGATATTTTACCAACAATAAAGTTACCTCCAACTCATCAAATTAGGTACGACAACAACCAAACCTTATTCCCAAAATGATTTGTGGTCGGCAAGCATACCTCTTTTAGAGCAAGTAAAATTTCAGTCAAGAATGAACTCATGTACTCCTTGCTTGTAAGTTCGGCTTCATTCTGCAGATAATATCAAAAAAACAAAAAGTTAGTCTACATCCAGTTACATAGAGACCATGCATTCCACGAATAGTACCACAAGCTTTAAAGAATAAATAAACAAATACCTTAGCCATGAAGACAATCAGATGATACAAACAGTCAAGCCGGTGACGCTTGGCTGAAAAATGACAAGATGGCAGCACCTCGATCATCAGATGGGGCAAATCTCCCTGCTTTCTTGCAATAAATCCGTTCGAGTTCTAGCAGTAAACCCAATAAATAAGTCAGAAATTTCTATAGTAAATATAATTAATTGATACAAATATATAACTTATGCAAATTAGGTTGGCAAAAAACAAGTCAGAAATTTCTATTACAATTAATTCAGATCCTTGTATTTCAAGGTCAGGAAAACAAAAAAAGAACACACAACTGTTTATTTCTCCTGGCTATTCCAATCAGAATCATCCATTCATCAACAGACTCCATGGTGGTATATAAAACAATCATAAGCTACCAACTTAGCCATGGCAAGCTGGAATTTAAATGAATGATATAAAATCCTAATGTGCTAAAGAGAAATGAATTAATATCAGTTCACTCTGTGAAATAAGAATGACATAGATTTATCTTTACATTTGAGAATTAAGGATAACCACTGTGGTTAGACAGTAGAGTGGAGTTTGATCCTCAGCCCTTGCAGGAGGGACCCCTTATTTAGACAGCGTAAAGTTTGTGAATAATATAGAGTTCCAACTTTCAAGCAGAATCACTGAAATGAAAGATATCCCAATAGAATGCAGAAGATATTTAAAAGGTTAATTATATTGAAAGCCACCTTTAGAACCATTGAAAGTGCTTTGTATGCTTTCTTTTGGATAGATCCATCCACATCCTGCAAATGACAAAATTAGTTCTGCTGAGAACACATTGAAGTCAATATTCTGAAGCATGTGGGCCTATGAAAGTTTCTCAATCAGAACTCGGCAAACAACAAACCTTCAATGCAGGTTTTAGGGTAGAATACAAGCGTTCGGTCTCCTTGATACCCAAACCAGGCAAAAGCGAAACTGCCAAATCAAAAAACCGTGCTCTGCAGAAGCAGAATGAAAAGGACGATGCTTGTCAAAGTTGTCAGATATCAGACACCTGACGGATAACCTAAAATTTCAGCTACATGCTCATAAGACACCTAATCCTATGAACCTAGAACCCAAAGCACAAAAAATGTTGAGTAATTTTCAATAAATATATTATACAGCTCAAAGTAAAGACAAGCAGCAGACCTTGCACGAGAAAGTGAGTTATCATCGCTCAATGAGTTGTCAATCTGCATTGAAGATTTGGAATTCTCTGCTCGACAAGCATCTTCAGTGGCTATCAGCTTTCTCATTGTCATGTGGAAAAATTTGGAGACAACATCTTTGTCTGCTATTGAAGCAAATTCGCCAATTGTAGCCTACAGATAAGCCAATACTGAAGTAAGCACCATGAAATATAAGGTGTTCAACAAAGGCCCTGTTTGGTGCATGATTAAAGTATATGTAAAAAAATGCTCCTATATTTCATCCTTCCATGAAAATATCAGAAACCTCACCTACGCCTCCAGGAAGAGCATCTAATAGAAAAGCAAATTAAAAGGACACAAATATCAAGAAGACGTCTAGAGTACTAGTTCCCAGAAGGATGCCATGATTCCAAAAGCAATTGATAATGGTAAAACCGTAAAAGATAAAAAGCAAAAAGAAACGAAGGCACCAAACCTCCAAACTACTTTAAGTCGAGAGTAGAAGTAATAGCAGATGAAAAGAGTAGTTTGAATTTGGGGAAGGGGTGTGGAACCACACCCTCAAACTAGAGACAAATTACTAAACTGGAACCACACCCTCAACAATTAAAGCCCCCACCCCCCTCCACTCCCCAATTGAGATCACGGAAAACCTCACAACCTGGTGCACCCATACAAAAACATGAGACTCCGCATCACTGGGTTCACAGGGCATATTACGCACCTATGACCTACTCATGCCAATGGAACACACCCTAGAAAAAAATAGCAATCTAGCACTGAGTAACATTCAACAAATGAAGCCACACTACCAAACCAGTAATGCATTAGTTCAAAGTAGTTTGCATAATACTTGTGTGGGAGCAAAAGGTGCACATAGTTTACCAGCAAACATCCACCGGGATCTTTGGAGGATTTCATGAAAACTTCGAATAGAGCTGAAAAGAAGTCAGGAGCAGAAGACCTCAGCACGGCCAAATTGGCAGAAGCCACCTCTTTTGTGTAACGAACCATAGCTCTCTCGGTGGAAATAGTTTGCTTATTGCTGTGGGAATAACTGGTTCCTTCTACAACACATCTATTTTGCTGAATCAGGATTTGCAAACTGAAGCAAATAATGCCATGAAGATCAGGTTCTCTGTCCAGAGCATTGCGCAGTACTCTCTTCACAATATTGAAGCTTTCAGCAGTATCGGAAGAGTAATTGCAAAAGGCAGGTAGTAAGGACCAGACATGAGATATAACTGAATCCAAGATTCTTGAAGACTGAGTTTCCCCTTCAAGCGTGAGCTGAAAAAATAGTTTAACTTCTTAATGAGATGATGCTTATGTACTAGAGCACTTATGCTGGGAGCACCAAAAAATTACCTTGTGAGCTTTCTGTTTAAGATATTCAACCGCACCCAACAGAGACTCAGCATAGAACCTCAAAGGGGCACCAATTGTGTATTGCTTAAGAATGGGAAAAAGCCAGTCATTGATCTCAGATAGGGTATCAGCTTGCAATTTTAGCGGAACGATGCTCAAGAAAACTTCAGGTCCCATTGCCCCAAGAGCTGATCCAAAACATTCTTGCAGCTACACATGAGAACAAGAACAGTTGTCAAAGAACTTGCAAAAAGCACGAGGAAACTTCACACAGGAAGTAACAAAAAGTCAAATATTGAAGTGACATGTTTCAACTTACAATATTAAGTATTAACCCTTTCAAAGAAAAAAGTATTAGTTACAGATTTGGATGGTGAGTTAAGCAACACACTTCCACGAGAACATATAATTTAAATCAAATAAAAAAAGAGTGCCGGAGTTCAACGAGCTACTCACTTTAAGGAACACTTTCCAACCAGTAGTGATAGAAAAAAAAGTTGATACAAGAAAAATCTACAAGTGTCCTAAGTAAACCCCAAGGTGCTGAGATGCTTCCAGACCAACATTCAATTCGAAATCCCATAGCCCCAATCTGATCCTAAGGAATTTAGCCCACACTCCTAATTTCTAAATCAACTTCTATAACAGGTAACCTTCCACCCTAAAGTTCAATGGTGACATGCATATATGATTGACTAACGATCACAATGGACTCTATTACCAAAATCTCATTAGGATCCAGGTACAATAGAACAATGAACCAAAACATGGTGAACTGCAAAAGAGCCTACTACCAAAGTACCAATGATAAGTGATAACATCTTTTAGAGCACCTGATTGTATTCAGCTTTCATCATCTCCTCCATCTAAAACCTTAGTACAAGTTTAGTAAGTCCGATCTTACAAGTGATACTTTATTCGGTGGAGTCATTGAGACTCAAATAAGCAACAGTTAGGATTGAGAAGTGTTGGTACAAGATTTGAAATAAACCTGTTTCCTCTCAGGGAAATCCTCGTCACTTTCTGCCTCTATGCTTGCCAAGCTCTTCAAGGTTTTCCTCATTAAAATACCAGAAGATTGACCTACAGAGGAGACTTATGTGAGCCACCATGGCATCGATAAAGAAAAACAAACCTGACAATGTTCAGAGGAGGACTCAGTAGACACTCCTATTGAGGGAGAAGAGGCATGAGGTTGGTTGAGCGTGGCTCGAAAAAGGAAGTGAGAAGAGACGATTACCTAATTTGTCAAACATCACGGACACTACTTGAAATGACACATCCAGTTCATTGCGATATTCATTGCCCAGCAATCTCCCAATAATATCACAAAGTTTCTCAATGACAGATGGTGCTGACTTCTTGTTATTGATGTTTGAAGTAGTTTTTAATCCGCCAACTCCTTGTTTGATTAGATCTTCATCTATACAAGCTTTTATTAGAGTCTTCATTGCCTCAGCTGCAGCAAACTTTGCCTCCTCGAACCCAGATCCAAATACATCTGCCAAGAAAAATGACGCTCAGCGCACTGGTGGTCATCAATAATAGCAGTATTCATACTCCAACATAAAAAGGTAAAAAAAAAAAAAAAAAAAAAAGAAATAACCTTGCAATGATTTAAGAACTGGTGGAAGGTTTTCAATGCAGATTTCCTTATTGATACTGTGAACCTTCCTCATCCCGACATCCAACAATCGAACAGTGAATGTCAGGGCATCAGCAGATGTCTGACCACAAGACTTTTCATTTGCTAATGCACTTAACAGATCCACTAAAGCTTGAGGATTAACTTCCGCCGTAGGTTGAAGACAAAGGATGTTCAAACTATCAGTTATACGCCTTGTAACAAAGGGCGTATCCACTGCCACAAGAGTCTTATACATTTTTAAAATGTTAGTTTTATGTATCAAAGACATATAAGGTAGACAGTCTTTAAGAGCTTCGAGGACATGCAGAATGTCTCGGGCGCCTTTCTCTGCAGGGGCGCCTTTCTCTGCAGTAAGAAGTAGTAGTTTTTGTAGCATGTTTGTAAACCTTTCACTTGCTGACGACAGAAATGTTGATCCCTGGAAGCTTTGCAAAACATCTCGAACGCACATGTGTGATTGTTTCCTCACCTACAAAGAGGAAAGCAATCAAATGTCTAACCAGCAACAATTACAATCTATATATTCTCACGAGAAGCATGTATCACAAGCACACAACAATTGGTAAGTCCCCATAAGCTGAAACAAGAGCTCAAAACTAAATATACATATATGGCCTGCCTAATTTGTACGAGAACCTATCGAAAACAGACAATATCCCAAATTAAAAAGAATCAAACCAAAGACAGAATTATTATAGTCTGGATTACATATTCCCCGATCAAAGCTCATGGCAAAACTATCAGTTCTTTCATTAAAGTATAAAGTGGCAAATTTATGTATCGGTCGTATCATCATCCTCTAGGCATCAAATCAAGTACAAAACAGATAGTTGAATTAATTAACAAAACAATTGAAAAAAAAATCACAAACCTTGGGATTATTATCAGTAACGTAACCAAGAAGAATCCCATAATAATTCGAAACATCCTCCCAATTACCAGAATCCTTAATCACAAGAAGATGAGTCAAACACTTCAAAGCAGCAACAACCCCGTTTTCAGAAACCCGACCGCCTCGTAAAACCCCGACAACACACTCCAACACCCTGGCCTTCATCTTAATTAAAATCCCAGGGGAATTTGCAGGGAGAACGAGGGACAGCAAGACGACAAGAGCGTCGAGAGTGGGTGTCGGACAGGTGGGGTCAGGTGAGAGGTCTCCCAAGGATTTAAAGATGGCGCCGAAGTAGATGACAGGGGAGAATGACACGTGGCCGTTGTGTCCCTCCCTCAGGGTCTGCAAGGTGGTCCCGATAACTGAGCAGATGTGTTGGTGGAACTCGTTTGTTGATGATGTTGGACAGAATTTAGCGAGGATTGAGGCGCCGAAATCGTCGGTAGCGTAAGGGTGGTCCATTTCTAGACCCTCCATTGATGTCGTTGTCGTCGCCATGGTTGAATTTGAATTGAATGCTCAGTTCTCTCTCTCTCTCTCCCCTGGTGGTTCTTTTTAGCTGCTGCTGCTGAGGAAATAAAGAAAATTAGGGTTTAAGTTTCAGGGTTTTGGGGGTTTTGCGGCGGAGTAGAAGAAATGTGACGGGATGGAGAAGTGAGTCGCCAGTGAAGATATGACGGGGTATCGTATCGTATCGTATCATGTGCCACAAACTCTCATAAAAGACGGTCTCAACAATGGCAGACCATCATACTATGAGCTAAAATCTTAGATTAAGCGTCAATGTCCTTAACTAAAACAATTACCAAAATTAATATAATGGTCACTAATTATACAATCGGGGTCACGATGTAAATAACATGGTTGGTCTCTCAATAAACTATTGAGAGACGGTCTCCCACAAGACCTATTGTTCACATGATGATGAGAATATAAATCTAATACTACTAGTTTACTATCCGGGTTACGCCCGAAATAAATTTAATCATTTTTTTTTTTTGTGAATAAATAAATTTGTCAATAAATTTTATCATTTATAAAACTTTCACTTTCAATATAGATGGTGTGGTTCAAATGAGTAATAAGGCTGATACAAAATAATAAGGTAAAGATGAAATCAATTGATAGTAAATATTGATTTTTTATAATAAAAAGTGTTGTGACTTTTTTTTATTTGAAAAACCGTCACTTATATATCATCATGGATGGAATGTCAATGTAACTCTCTTTACCATAAAAGACATTTAAAATTAATTTTTTTAAGTGAGAATTAAAGAGACATGCCACGTGCCATGACAAATGGCCTAACTGAAACCGGTGAACGTGGTCGTTGCCTCTAACACATCTTTTAATATATCTTAATATATTTATAAATGAAGCTTTTTTCGTGGGCATTGAAGAGGTCTAGAGCCCTTCGAATTTTTTGATAGCTTCTGTTGAATAAGAAATTAATTTATGTTATGGAATTGTTGTTATATACCATATGTGAGTTTTTCGTAATCATGTACAAAATTCATGCATTAGTTATGAAAATGTAGTATACTATACATAATCTTATGGTAATCATGAAAATAAGCTTATGGTAACCAGGCCGAAGATATCACATTTTCATAATTATGAAATTATTTTATATGTTATGGGAAGATAATATTCCGTAAGTTAAAAGTCTAATATCACATTTTCTACATTTTGTTACATATAAGCACCAAATGATGACCTTAAAATTTGAGATACTAATACTAATAACTATAGGTCACCCTAATATAAATGGGTAACCTTTTACTTATTCAAATGAATTTTTCAATACTAACAATTACACGTCAACTCTATTGAATAGGTTCAAAACCCTACGAATTTTCTTAGAGCTTTAGGTGAATAAAGAATTAATTAAGTGTTATAAAAATGTAGTTAGAATATGTAAGTTCCATACGTCAAAATTACATTTTGGTACGTCAGAAAAAAAATCTGACGACATTATCTACACTTTGGTAAATATAAGAACCAAAATTGTGTCTTTAAACTTCGAATTAGAGATAGTAATACTAGCAACGATAAATCACTAATGTACTATAGGTGGATAGTAATTCAAATTATTTTATAATTTCTCGATCAATACTAATAAGTACTCCCTTTGTTCGCTTATAAAAATAACAGTACATAATCCACTATATTTCGACAAAATGGCTCCGGAGCAAAAACGACTCAAATTTTCGTGGTAGTCTCTGCATATGATATAATCAGGATTTGCAAAATATGAGAGTCAAAAACCTAAGAGAAGATAAGGAAAACAGCCAAAACGGTCAGAAATCCGCATAAAGTGACGATCGTCAAAACGCATGAAATACTTCACAAAAAGAGGAACCAACACTCAAATCGAACAAATATAGTCGTAGGGTATCTAATTTAACGTTAGGAGGACATTTGGCTTGTTTCGAAAAATTGATCAAATTTGACCAAAATCGCAATACATAATCCACAGTTTTTCGATAAAAATGCTCCGGAGCGACAACGGCTCAATTTTTGGTGGTAGTCTCTACGTATGATACAATGAGGATTTTCAAAATACTATAGTCAAAAACTTAAGAGAAGATAATGAAAACGGCCAAAACGGTCATAAATACATACAAAGTGACGAGCGTTGAAACGCATGAAATACTTCAGGAAATGAGGAAACAACACTCAAATCCAACAAGTATAGTTCTAGAGTATCTACAGTAATTTTTGGAGGACATTTGACGTTTTTCGAAAAATTAATCAAATTTGAGCGGAATCGCAGTATAGTCCACGGTTTTTCGAAAAAAAAAGTATCTGGAACGAATACGGCTCAAATTTTGGTGGTTGTCTCTACGTATGATATAATGAGGATTTGAAAAATATTAGAGTCAAAAACCTAAGAGAAGACAAGGAAAACGGCAGAAACGGTCATAAATCCATACAAAGTGACGAGCGTCGAAACGCATGAAATACTTCAGAAAATGAGGAACCAAAACTCAAATACAACAAGTATAATCCGAATGTATCTTCAGTAATGTTTGGAGGACCTTTGGCTTTAAGTCATCGCCAGCAATCAGCTTTTATCCTTTGGCGGAAAAGTAATCAAATTTGATCAGAATAACATTACATAATCCACTAATTTTCGACTAAATGGCTCTGGAGCAAAAACGACTCAAATTTTGGTGGTAGTCCCTCCATATGATATAATGAGGATTTGCAAAATATTAGTGTCAAAAACCTAATAGAAGATAAGGAAAACAGCCAAAACGGTCAGAAATCCACACAAAATGACGAGCGTCGAAACGCTGAAATATTTCACAAAATGAGGAACCAACACTCAAATCCAACAAATATAGTCATAGGGTATCTAATTTAACATTTGGACGACAATAGGCTTGTTTCGAAAAATTGATCAAATTTGACCAAAATCGCAATACATAATCCACGATTTTTCGATAAAAATGCTCCGGAGCGAAAACGGCTCAAATTTTGGTGGTAGTCTCTACGTATGATACAATGAGGATTTTCAAAATATTAGAGTAAAAAACTTAAGAGAAGATAATGAAAACGGCGAAAACGGTCATAAATACATACAAAGTCACTAGCGTTGAAACGCATAAAATATTTCAGAAAATGAGGAAACAACACTCAAATCCAACAACTATAGTCCTAGGGTATCTACAGTAATTTTTGGAGGACCTTTGACGTTTTTCGAAAAATTAATCAAATTTGAGCGGAATCGCACTATATAGTCCACGATTTTTCGATAAAAAGTCTCTGCAGCGAATACGGCTCAAATTTTGGTTGTTGTCTCTACATATGATATAATGAGGAATTGAAAAATATTAGAGTCAAAAACCTAAGAGACGATATGGAAAACAGCCAAAACGGTCAGAAATCCACACAAAATGACGGGCATCGAAACGCTGAAATATTTCACAAAATGAGGAACCGACACTCAAATCCAACAAATATAGTCCTAGGGTATCTAATTTAACATTTGGAAGACATTTGGCTTGTTTCGAAAAATTGATCAAATTTGACCAGAATCATAATACATAATCCACGGTTTTCGATAAAAAGGTTCGGGAGCGAATACTGCTCAAATTTTGGTGGTTGTCTCTAAGTATGATAAAATAAGGATTTACAAAATATTAGAGTCAAAAACCTAAGAGAAGATGAGGAAAACGGCAAAATCGGTCAAAAATCCACACAAAGTGACAAGCGTCGAAACGCATGAAATACTTCAGAAAATGAGGAACCAAAACTCAAATCCAACAAGTATAATACTAATGCATCTTCAGTAATGTTTGGAGGACCTTTGCCTTTAAGTCATCGCCAGCAATCAACTCTTATCCTTTGGCGGAAAATTGATCAAATTTGATCAGAATAACATTACATAATCCATTATTTTTCAACAAAACGGCTCTGGAGCAAAAATGACTCAAATTTTGGTGGTACTCCTTAAATATGATATAATGAGGATTTACAAAATATTAGTGTCAAAAACCTAAGAGAAAATAAGGAAAACAGCCAAAACTGTCAGAAATCCACACAAAATGACGAGCGTCGAAACGCTGAAATATTTCACAAAATGAGGAACCAACACTTAAATCCAACAAATATACTCCTAGGGTATCTAATTTAACATTTGGAGGACATTAGGCTTGTTTCGAAAAATTGATCAAATTTGACCAAAATCGCAATACATAATCCACGGTTTTTCGATAAAATTGCTCCGGAGCGAAAACGGCTCAAATTTTGGTAGTCGTCTCTACGTATGATACAATGAGGATTTTCAAAATATTAGAGTAGAAAACTTAAAAGAAGATAATGAAAAACGGCCAAAACGGTCATAAATACATACAAAGTCACGAGCGTTGAAACGCATGAAATACTTCCGAAAATGAGGAAACAACACTCAAATCCAACAACTATAGTCCTAGGGTATCTACAGTAATTTTTGGAGGACATTTGACATTTTTCGAAAAATTAATCAAATTTGAGCGGAATCGCACTGTATAGTCCACGGTTTTTCGATAAAAAGTCTCTGGAGCGAATACGGCTCAAATTTTGGTGGTTGTCTCTACGTATGATATAATGAAGAATTAAAAACTATTAGAGTCAAAAACCTTAGAGAAGATAAGGAAAACAGCCAAAACGGTCAGAAATCCACACAAAATGACAAGCGTCGAAACGCTGAAATATTTCACAAATGAGGAACCAACACTCAAATCCAACAAATATAGTCCTAGGGTATCTAATTTAACATTTGGAAGACATTTGGCTTGTTTCGAAAAATTGATCAGAATTGATCAGAATCGTTATACATAATCCACGGTTTTTTGATAAAAATGCTCCGGAGCGAAAACAACTCAAATTTTGGTGGTACTCGCTACGTATGATAGAATGAGTATTTTCAAATTATTAGAGTAAAAAACTTAAGAGAAGATAATGAAAACGGCCAAAACGATCATAAATCTACACAAAGTGACGAGCGTCGAAACGCATGAAATACTTCAGAAAATGAGGAAACAACACTCAAATCCAACAAGTATAGTCCTAGGGTATCTACAGTAACTTTTGGAGGACATTTGATGTTATTCGAAAAATTGATCAAATTTGACCGGAATCGAAGTATATAATCCACGGTTTTCGATAAGAAGGTTCGGTAGCGAATACGACTCAAATTTTGGTGGTGGTCTCTAAGTATGATAAAATAAGGATTTGAAAAATATTAGAATCAAAAACCTAAGAGAAGATAAGGAAAACGGCAAAATCGGTCATAAATCCAGACAAAGTGACGACCGTCGAAACGCATGAAATACTTCAGAAAATGAGGAACCAAAACTCAAATCTAACAAGTACAATCCTAATGCATCTTCAGTAATGTTTGGAGGACATTTGCCTTTAAGTCATCCCCAGCAATCAGCTCTTATCCTTTGGCGGAAAATTGATGAAATTTGATCAGAATAACATTACATAATCCACTATTTTTCGACAAAATGGCTCTGAAGCAAAAACGACTCAAATTTTGGTGGTAGTCCCTACATATGATATAATGAGGATTTGCAAAATATTAGTGTCAAAAACCTAATAGAAGATAAGGAAAACAGCCAAAACGGTCAGAAATCCACACAAAATGACGAGCGTTGAAATGCTGAAATATTTCACAAAATGAGGAACCAACACTCAAATCCAACAAATATAGTCCGAGGGTATCTAATTTAACATTTGGAGGACATTTGGCTTGTTTCGAAAAATTGATCAAATTTGACCAAAATCGCAATACATAATCCACGGTTTTTCGGTAAAAATGCTCCGGGGCAAAAACGGCTCAAATTTTGGTGGTACTCTCTACGTATGATAGAATGAGTACTTTCAAAATATTAGAGTAAAAAACTTAAGAGAAGATAATGAAAACGTCCAAAACGATTATAAATCCACACAAAGTGACGAGCGTCGAAACGCATGAAATACTTCAGAAAATGAGGAAACAACACTCAAATCCAACAAGTATAGTCCTAGGGTATCTACAGTAACTTTTGGAGGACATTTGATGTTATTCGAAAAATTGATCAAATTTGACCGGAATCGAAGTATATAATCCACGGTTTTCGATAAAAAGGTTCTGTAGTGAATACGACTCAAATTTTGGTGGTGGTCTCTAAGTATGATAAAATAAGGATTTGCAAAATATTAGAGTCAAAAACCTAAGAGAAGATAAGGAAAACGGCAAAATCGGTCATAAATCCAGACAAAGTGACGACCGTCGAAACACATGAAATACTTCAGAAAATAAGGAACCAAAACTCAAATCTAACAAGTATAATCCTAATGCATCTTCAGTAATGTTTGGAGTACCTTTGCCTTTCAGTCATCCCCAGCAATCACCTCTTATCCTTTGGCGGAAAATTCATCAAATTTGATCAGAATAACATTACATAATCCACTATTTTTCGACAAAATGGCTCTGGAGCAAAAACGTCTCAAAATTTGGTGGTAGTCCCTACATATGATATAATGAAGATTTGCAAAATATTAGTGTCAAAAACCTAAGAGAAGATAAGCAAAACAGCCAAAACGGTCAGAAATCCACACAAAATGACGAGCGTCAAAATGCTGAAATATTTCACAAAATGAGGAACCAACACTCAAATCCAACATATATAATCCGAGGGTATCTAATTTAACATTTGGAGGACATTTGGCTTGTTTTGAAAAATTGATCAAATTTGACCAAAATCGCAATACATAATCCACGGTTTTTCGATAAAATTGCTCCGGGGCGAAAACGGGTCAAATTTTGGTGGTAATCTCTACGTATGATACAATGAGGATTTTTAAAATATTAGAGTAGAAAACTTAAAATAAGATAATGAAAACGGCCAAAACGGTCATAAATACATACAAAGTCACGAGCGTTGAAACGCATGAAAAACGTCAGAAAATGAGGAAACAACACTCAAATCCAGCAACTATAGTCCTAGGGTATCTACAATAATTTTTGAGGACATTTGACGTTTTTCGAAAAATTAATCAAATTTGAGCGGAATCGCAGTATATAGTCCACCGTTTTTCGATAAAAAGTCTCTGGGGCGAATACGGCTCAAATTTTGGTTGTTGTCTCTCCGTGTGATATAATGAGGATTTGAAAAATATTAGAGTCAAAAACCTAAGAGAAGACAAGGAAAACGGCAGAAACGGTCATAAATCCATACAAAGTGACGACCGTCGAAACACATGAAATACTTCAAAAAATGAGGAACCAAAACTCAAATCCAACAAGTATAATCCGAATGTATCTTCAGTAATGTTTGGAGGACCTTTGGCTTTAAGTCATCGCCAACAATCAACTCTTATCCTTTTGCGGAAAACTAATCAAATTTGATCGGAATAACATTACATAATCCACTATTTTTCGACAAAATAGCTCCGTTGCAAAAACGACTCAAACTTTGGTGGTAGTCTCTACATATGATATAATGTGGATTTGCATAATATTAGAGTCAAAAACCTAATAGAAGATAAGGAAAACAGCCAAAACGGTCAGAAATCCACACAAAATGGTGATCGTCGAAACGCTGAAATATTTCACAAAATGAGGAACCAACACTCAAATCCAACAGATATAGTCCGAGGGTATCTAATTTAACATTTGGAGGACATTTGGCTTGTTTCAAAAAATTGATCAAATTTGACCAGAATCGCAATACATAATCCACGGTTTTTCGATAAAAATGCTCCGGAGCGAAAACAACTCAAATTTTTGTGGTACTCTCTACGTATGATAGAATAAGTATTTTCAAAATATTAGAGTAAAAAACTTAAGAGAAGATAATGAAAACGGCCAAAACGATCATAAATCTATACAAACTGACAAGCGTCGAAACGCATGAAATACTTCAGAAAATGAGGAAACAACACTCAAATCCAACAAGTATAGTCCTAGGGTATCTAAAGTAACTTTTGGAAGACATTTGACGTTATTCGAAAAATTGATCAAATTTGACCGGAATCGCAGTATATAATCCACGGTTTTTCGATAAAAAGGCCCGGAAACGAATACGGCTCAAATTTTGGTGGTAGTCTCTACGTATGATATAATGAGGATTTAAAAAATATTAGAGTAAAAAACCTAAGAGAAGATAAGGAAAACGGCAAAATTGGTCATAAATCCATACAAAGTGACGAGCGTCGAAACGCATGGAATACTTCAGAAAATGAGGAACCAAAACTCAAATCCAACAAGTATAATCCTAATGCATCTTCAGCAATGTTTGGAGGACCTTTGGCTTTAAGTCATCGCCAGCAACCAGCTCTTATCCTTTGGCAGAAAATTGATCAAATTTTATAAGAATAACATTACATAATCCACTATTTTTCGACAAAATGGCTCTAGAGCAAAAACGACTCAAATTTTCGTGGTAGTCCCTACATATGATATAATGAGGATTTGCAAAATATTAGTGTCAAAAACCTAAGAGAAGATAAGGAAAACAGCCAAAACGGTCAGAAATCCACTCAAAGTGACGAGCGTCGAAACGCTGAAATATTTCACAAAATGAGGAACCAACACTCAAATCTAACAAATATAGTCCTAGGGTATCTAATTTAACATTTGGAGGACATTTGGGCTGTTTCGAAAAATTGATCAAATTTGACCAGAATCGCAATACATAGTTCTCGGTTTTTCGATAAAAATGTTCCGGAGCGAAAACAGCTCAAATTTTGGTGGTAGTCTCTCCGTATAATAGAATGAGGATTTTCAGTGTCTTAGAGTATAAAACTTAAGAGAAGATAATGAAAACGGCCAAAACGATCATAAATACATACAAATTAACAAGTGTCGAAACGCATGCATGAAATACTTCAGAAAATGAGGAAACAACAATCAAATCCAACAAGTATAGTCCTAGGGTATCTACAGTAACTTTTGGAGGACATTTGACGTTATTCGAAAAATTGATCAAATTTGACCGGAATCGCAGTATATAATCCACGGTTTTTCGATAAAAAGGCTCGGGAGCGAATACGGCTCAAATTTTGGTGGTAGTTTCTACGTATGATATAATGAGGATTTGAAAAATATTAGAGTAAAAAACTTAAGAGAAGATAATGAAAACGGCGAAAACAATCATAAATGCATACAAAGTGACGAGCGCCGAAATGCATGAAATACTTCATAAAATGAGGAACCAACAATCAAATCCAACAAATATAGTCCTAGGGTATCTAATTTAACGTTTCGAGGACATATGGCTTGTTTCTTAAAATAGATCAAATTGACCAGAATCACAATACATAATCCATGGTTTTTCGATAAAAATGCTCCATAGCGAAAACAGCTCAAATTTTGGTGGTAGTCTCTCCGTATGATAGAATGCGGATTTTCAGTATCTTAGAGTATAAAACTTAAGAGAAGATAATGAAAACGGCCAAAACGATCATAAATGCATACAAAGTAACAAGCGTCGAAACGCATGAAATACTTCAGAAAATGAGGAAACAACACTCAAATCCAACAAGTATAGCCCTAGGGTATCTACAGTAATTTTTGGAGGACATTTCGCGTATTTCGTAAAATTGATCAAATTTGACCAGAATCGTAGTACATAATCCACGGTTTTTCGATAAAATGGCTCCGGTGCAAAAACGGCTCAAATTTCGGTGGTAGTGTCTAAGTATGATATAATGTGGATTGGAAAAATATTAGAGCCAAAAACCTAAGAGAAGGTTAGAAAATCGGTCAAAACGGTAATAAAGCCATGCTAAGTGACGAGATTCGAAACGCATGAAATATTTCACAAAAGGAGGAACCAACACTCAAATCCAACAAGTATTGTACTAATGTATCTTCAGTAATGTTTGGAGGACATTTGGTTTTTTTTTCGGAAAATTGATCAAATATGACCAGAATCACAGTACATAATCCATGATTTTTTGATAAAATGGCTTCAGAGCAAAAACAACTCAAATTTTGGTGGTGGTTTCTAAGTATGATAAAATATGGATTTGAAAAATATTAGAGTCAAAACCTAAGAGAAGATAAGGAAAACGGCAAAATCGGTCATAAATCCACACAAAGTGACGAGCGTCGAAACACATGAAATACTTTAGAAAATGAGGAACCAAAACTCTAATCCAACAAGTATAATCTTAATGCATCTTCAGTAATGTTTGGAGGACCTTTGTCTTTAAGTCATCGCCAGCAATCAGCTCTTATCCTTTGGCGGAAAATTGATCAAATTTGATCAGAATAACATTACATAATCCACTATTTTATGACAAAATGGCTCCAGACCAAAAACGATTCAAATTTTGGTGGTAGTCTCTACATATGATATAATGAATATTTGCAAAATATTAGAGTCAAAAACCTAAGAGAAGATAAGGAAAACAACCAAAACGGCCAGAAATCCACACAAAGTGACGAGCGTCGAAACGCATGAAATATTTCACAAAATGAGGAACCCACACTCAAATCCTACAAATATAGTCCTACGGTATCTAATTTAACGTTTAAAGGACATTTGTCTTGTTTCAAAAAATTGATCAAATTGACCAGAATCACAATACATAATCCATGGTTTTTCGATAAAAATGCTCCAGAGCGAAAACAGGTCAAATTTTGGTGGTAGTCTCTACGTATGATAGAATGAGGATTTTCAAAATATTAGGGTAAAAAACTTAAGAGAAGATAATGAAAACGGCCAAAACGATCATAAATACATATAAAGTGACGAGCGTCGAAACGCATGAAATACTTCAGAAAATGAGGAAACAAAACTCAAATCCAACAAGTATTGTCCTAGGCTATCTACACTAATTTTTGGAGGATACTTGACGTTTTTCAAAAATTGATCAAATTTGACCGGAATCGCTATATATAATCCACGTTTTTTCGAATAAAAAAGCTCGGGAGCGAATATGACAAAGCAACGAGCGTCGAAACGTATGAAATACTTCAGAAAATGAGGAACCAACACTTAAATACAAAAATTGTGGTCCGAGGGTAACTACAGTAATGTGTGGAGGACATTTGGCGTATTTCGTTAAATTGATCAATTTGACCAGAATCGTAGTACATAATCCACGGTTTTTCGATAAAATGGATCCGGAGCAAAAACGACTCAAATTTCTGTGGTAGTGTCTAAGTATGATATAATAAGGATTGGAAGAATATTAGAGCCAAAAACCTAAGAGAAAGTTAGAAAAACGGCCAAAAAGGTCATAAAGCCATATAGAGTGACGAGCGTCGAAAAGCATGAAATATTTTACAAAATGAGGAACCAGCATTTAAATCCAACAAGTATAGTACTAATGTATCTCCAGTAATGTTTGGAGGACATTTGTTGTTCCAAAAATTGATTCAATTTGACTAGAATCACAGTACATAATCCACGATTTTTTGATAAAATGGCTTCGGAGCAAAAACGACTCAAATTTTGGTGATGGTCTCTAAGTATGATAAAATATGGATTTTCAAAATATTAGAGTCAAAAACCTAAGAGAAGATAAAGAAAACGGACAAAACGGTTATAAATCCATACAAAGTGACGAGCGTCGAAACGCATGAAATGCTTTAGAAAATGAGGAACCAAAACTCAAATCCAACAAGTATAATTCTAATGTATCTTCAATAATGTTTTGAGGACCTTTGGCCTTAAGTCATCGCCAGCAATCAGCTCTTATCCTTTCGCGAAAAATTGATAAATTTGATGAGAATAACGTTACATAATTCACTATTTTTCGACAAAATGGCTCCGGAGCAAAAACGACTCAAACTTTGGTGGTAGTCTCTACATATGATATAATGAGGATTTGGAAAATATTAGAGTCAAAAACCTAAAAGAAGATAAGGAAAATAGCTAAAACGGTCAGAAATCCACACAAAGTGACGAGCGTCGAAACGCATGAAATACTTCACAAAATGAGGAATCAACACTCAAATCAAACAAAAATAGTCCTAGAGTATCTAATTTAACGTTTAAAGGACATTTGGCTTGTTTCGAAAAATTGATCAAATTGACCAGAATCGCAATACATAATCCACGGTTTTTCGATAAAAATGCTCCGCAACGAAAACAACTCAAAATTTGGTGGTAGTCTCTACTTATGATAGAATGAGGATTTTAAAAATATTAGAGTAAAAAACTTAAGAGAAGATAATGAAAACGGCCAAAACGATCATAAATCCATACAAAGTTACGAGTGTCGAAACGCATGAAATACTTAAGAAAATGAGGAAACAACACTCAAATCCAACAAGTATAGTCCTAGGGTATCTACAGTAACTTTTGGAGGACATTTGACGTTATTCGAAAAATTGATCAAATTTGACCGAAATCGCAGTATATAATCCACGGTTTTTCGATAAAAAGGCTCGGGAGCGAATATGGCTCAAATTTTGGTGGTAGTCTCTACGTATGATATAATGAAGATTTGAAAAATATTAGAGTAAAAAACTTAAGAGAAGATAATGAAAACGGCCAAAACGATCATAAATCCATACAAAGTGACGAGCGTCCAAACGCATGAAATACTTCAGAAAATGAGGAACCAACACTCAAATCCAACAAATATGGTCCTAGGATATCTAATTTAACGTTTGGAGGACATATGGCGTGTTTCTTAAAATAGATCAAATTTCACCAGAATCGCTATACATAATCCACGGTTTTTCGTTAAAAAGCTCCGGAGCGAAAACGGTTCAAATTTTGGTGGTAGTCTCTACGTATGATATAATGAGGATTTTAAAAATATTAGAGTAAAAATCTTAAGAGAAGATAATGAAAACGGCCAAAACGGTCATAAATCCATACATAGTGACGAGTATCGAAACGCATGGAATACTTCAGAAAATGAGGAAACAACACTCAAATCCAACAAGTATAGTGCAAGGGTATTTACAATAATTTTTGGAGGCTATTTGAAGTTTTTCGAAAAATTGATCGAATTTGACCAGAATCGCTCTATATAATCCACGGTTTTTTGATAAAAGGGCTCGGGAGCGAATACGGCTCAAATTTTGGTTGTAGTCTCTACGTATGATATAATGAGGATTTGAAAAATATTAGAGTCAAAAACCTAAGAGAAGATAAGGAAAACGGGCAAAACGGTCATAAATCCACACAAAGTGACGAGCGTCGAAACGTATGAAATCCAACAAGTATAGTCCTAGGGTATCTAATTTAATGTTTGGAGGACATTTGGCTTGTTTCGAAAAATTGATCAAATTAGACCAAAATCGCAGTACATAATCTAGGGTTTTTTTCGATAAATCCGGAGCGAAAACGGCTCAAATTTTGGTGGTAGTCTCTACGTATGATATAATGGGGCTTTTCAAAATATTATCATAAGAAACCCAAGTGAAGATAATGAAAACGACGAAAACGGTCATAAATCCATACAAAGTGACGAGCGTCTAAACGCATGAAATACTTCAGAAAATAGGGAACTAACACTCAAATCTAACAAGTATAGTCCTAGGTTATCTACACTAGTTTTTGGAGGACATATGACGTTTTTTGAAAAAATTGATCAAATTTGACCGGAATCGCAGTACATACTCCACAGTTTTTCGATAAAATGGCTCCGGAACGAAAACATTTCAAATTTTGGTGGTAGTCCCTACGTATGATATAATGAGGATTGGAAGAATATTAGAGCCACAAACCTAAGAGATTGTTAGAAAAACAGTCAAAACGGTCATAAATCCATATAAAGTGACGAGCGTCGAAACGCATGAAATACTTCACAAAATGAGACACTGATCTGCCCATTGTTTATGGTTTTTATTGTATTTTAACGTTCCAAATGATGTATTATACTTACTATTCGTGTTGAGTATCGGTTCTTAAGTTTTATGTAATTTTGGTCATTTTAAGCACAGTTTGGATGCGAACAATAATTGACGCGTTGTTGAAAAGCTTTCGACAGACTTTTGGCGGCCGTGCTGCAAGCTTGGCGGAGCGTTAAAAGAAGCAAAAAGATATGCGTCAAAGATTTTCCCGGTCCGCTGTGGTGTGCTTGGCGGGCGGAGATGAGGCTTTGCGGGCCGTGGTGAAGAGCTTGGCGGACCGTGGTTTCTGTATTTTCCTAATTACGTATTTTTCTATTTTACGTTTTCTGGACTTTAAGAATCCCCGACTCTAAGTTTATTCATTCCGAATTTTTAGAGAAAACAAGGAGAGGGGGCGGCTAGAAGAAGAGTGATGGCGACGGACTGAGGGGAAGGGGGAAATCGCGTCGGAGGGAGAAGGTAGAATTGTGCTATTAAGGTGGGAGCCGTCGACGGTGAGTTATCACTCCACTAGTGTAGTCGCCATCATACGACGAGCAAGCGTTGTGGCCGGACAGCATACGGTGGTGGTGTGTCCAGGTAGTCGGTGGTGAGGTCGTGAGGTAGTACGTTGTGCTGGGTAGGGAAAGGGGGAGGGGGAGAGGAGAGAGAAAAGTAAGAGGTGGGGATTGGTCATTTTATTTCATTATTATTGATTATTGATTGTAATTAACTCAAGCTAATTATGCTCCTGTCAATATTATAGACGGATAAACTAACAGAAGTTCAAAAATGGGTATGGTGTGTAGTTTTCGAAAGTACGGGGGTACTGTATGCACAAAGCTAATTTGTAGGGGTACCGCGTGCAAAACCCCAAAGTACAGGGGTACCACGTGCATTTTCCTGTAATATAATTTATGCTGATTATTGTGGTAAGCTAAGTTGTAATAATATAAAAATATAATGTGATATAACAGGTGATGGAATTGTGGTATGAAGATGAGATAGTTAAACGGCTAATGTAAAAGTGGAAGTAAAATAATAATATGATAGGGAGTAAGTGAGTAGAAACATATAATATAATATACTATCATTACTAATAATATTATAAAAAAGATAAATCAACATTTTTATAAAACGAGTATAATAATGTGAATATGCAGCCCGGGCGTAGGCCGGACATACAAACTAGTAGTATAACAAATATAAGATATTTTTTTAACCTGAAACCAAGTCTTTCCTATGAGAACATTTGACACCCGCAAATTATACCGTGGTCCAGGCCACGTGTCAATATATGAGTGGTTGAGCCGAAAAATAAAAGAAGAAAAAAGTGCAAAATTCAATTTCACCTCCTTTTCTTCCCGTGTTTTAATTTTTCATTCTCACTCCTCTATTCTCCTAGTTATCTCTCCTCATTTTCCCCCCACCTCCATCACCTTACGATCTCACCGACCCCAACTAACATCACCATCCTCCGCCGCGAGATCTGAAGAAGGTAAGTTATGGATCTTAACAGTGTGTATCATGGATCTAAATTTTCTGTACACATCCAGGCTATGAACATCAACTCTAAGATCCATGTACTAAAGTTATAAGATCCATGGGCTTTGATCAAAATATCCATGAACTTCTGATACTCCCTCTATTTTATTAGGTTCTTTGCATTTGGTTTGAATTTCTTTGCATTTGGTTTGAATATGTGAGAGGAATTCAAACCAAATGCAAAAAACCTAATGAAATGGAGGGAGTATTATATCCATGAGGTTTAATTTTGAATCATCTTTTTTTTTTTTTTTAAAATTCGGAAATTTTCTTTTGAAAATAAAGAATTTCGAATCGACCTTCGAAACAAAAATTTAAATTGCTAGTTTTATTAGTGGCATAGGAGAGGGGGATGTCAACAGTCGTCAAAAATGGAAATTCGACTAGCCGGGGGGGGGGGGCGTTGAATTTGGTAAATTGATTTTAGTTTTTAATTAATCCACGAACATGAAATTAAATATCCATATAACACTTTCATAATGTCATGAATCAATTTTCTTTCGTGGAGTTATGTCACGCCACCTTTTAACATGGGAGACCTACGACTTAGGTCGACTAGTATATTGAATTATTTTTTTGGTGGAGAAACTGCGGGAAAAACCCAACAAAAAAGAAAACAATAGAACTACAACATTACAAACTAAACGGAAATGAACCTAGGCCATGACACCCCACTCCAATCCTGAAGCATAACCCTCGCCAAGTCCACCAAAGGCAAGTCAAAAACCTTCAATCGATCTGGTTGATCAATCCCCATGTTAGCCGGGAGGTGAGCACACGAATTAGCCTCCCGATAGACATGTTGAATGTCTATCTGCCACTCCTCCATTTCTGTTATCAGTGACTTACAAGACCTGACTAAATGGAAGTAAGCCAAATTCGAACACAACGGACTTTGCAAGATCTGTAGCAGAGCTTGAGAATCCGATTGAATCAAAAGATAGCGGATTCGCTTATCTTTGGCGACTAGTAGACCCCTTTTAAGGGCCATTAACTCAGCCCGCATTACCGTCGCCACCCCAATTTTTTCCACAAAAGCTGTAATGAAAGCCCCAGCTGCATCTCACACAATGCCACCAGCCCCCGACAATCCCGCATTACCCCTAGAAGCATCGTCAATATTCAGAGCACACCAACCTACTGGGGGAGGTGTCCACCATACATAAACTTCTACTGACTTTGGATTTCCCACACCAAAGAATTTCAGATCCTTGTTCATTGCCTGATCAACTTCGGCAATTCTGTCTTAAAAAACCCTTGAATTCCTCCATCTCCATAGCCACCATAAAACAATGGTGGAGGTGGAATTCCGGCCACCTTGGGGTCTGGCCCTGTTCTGTAGCTTATACATTATGGACTAACCACTCCCTTAAAGGCAAGGCCGCGCATGTAGCAAGATGTGAGCCGCTTCGGAATTGAGTCCAAACAATACGGGCTTCCGGGCAATCTCTCAAAATATGCAACGTCGACTCTTCCATCCAACCACATGTGGAGCAAGACTGATCATCAGTAAAATCTCTCCGCTTCCTATTTGCATTTGACATTATCCGATCATGGAAAACTAGCCAGAGAAATAGCCTCATCCGTTGAGGTGCTGAGACTTGCCACGGTAAGTTCCAAATAGAATCCAGCTGGCCAACTCGATCATTCAAAATCCCATTCGACGTAGGTTCCCAAAAGAAGCTATCTTGTTGGTTCTCGTCTTGAATTACCTCATGGCTCGCAACGGAGAGAAGGGTTTCCTATGAAAGAAATTCTCTAAATTTATCCCACCTCCATCCAACATTGGGCTCCCACTTTTCTTCAACAGTGGCATCCTGCATTTCAAGTGGGATTTCCCGCTCTGTGATCTTATTCTATGGCGTAGGCGTACGTGGCCCAGCAATGGCTCCAGAACATCGTCCGTTTACCATTTCCAATCGACGACCTCAGTCCCTTTTTCAGTCTGGGGACGTGTTAGAACAATCCGCCTTCGTTGAGAACATATCAAGATCACCTCTACCAGCACAATCCTTATGCCGTAGAACCCTCGCCCAAATAGTGTCCGGCCCTCAGTTAGAAGACACATCCCCACCTTAGCCATAAAAGCTACATTAGTCTGTCTCATTGAGCGAATGCCGAGACCCCCCTTCATTCTAGGCTTTGTGTGAGTCCATTGTCGTGTCTCTGGTGTGAGTCCACGAGACCATGTGTAATGAGGTCCCGAGTAAGTGAGCTCAAGAAGATCATTCTTCTCAACCCAGTTGTGAAATTTAGCATTACCTGCCTCTGATCCAACAGTAGGAGCTACCGTATCCATATTGGGGGACTCAACAAACATAGAGATATCATCCAAAGAAAGCACTCCTGTAATTTAGCATTACCTGCCTCGAGTAATCTGTTCGCCTGACTCGTAGCTAATGGTATGTTGATTTATAGCCTGATGAGATGAATTCCTCCGTGACGGGTCCTGTGAGCCAAGCGCCCCATCATTCACTGGAATCTCGTCTTCCTCCTCCAAATTTGCAAACCTGGATCCCTCACTCCAGCCTGATTACCACTCCTAGTTGCGGTATACGGATTGTCCTCCTTTCTCCCATTGTTATCACCCTGGTCCTTTGCCTTTTCAACTCTCGTGGATTTCCTACAAGCTAGCTTCTTCACAAGCATCCAGGACCCGTACGCCTCCACTTCATGAGGTTAAGGTATGAGATTCTCCGACACTCGGTTCTCAGTGGTTTCCTGCTGCACCATATCCTACATACCCCTCAGCATTCAGTTCCTTAGAAGCAGCCGGGAAACGAGAACATTGTTCATCCTTATGTCCCAATTTTCCACACTTGTAGCAAATTAATCGCAAACCCTCATATTGGATTTGCCATACTCTGCAATTTAGCCTAAACTTGGATAAAAGCGGCTTGGTTAAATCCACCTCCACGCTCATCCTGATGAATTGACCACGCTCTGCCATCTCCGTCGTTTTGTCAATCCTCACCACACGTCCAACTTTTGCCCCAATCTTGTGTAGGGCGTCCTCATGATAATAAGGGTGGAATTCTAATTCATGTTGTAAGAAACGAATCGGCTCTTCAGTAGCAATGAAATTTGGAACCCATTTACGAATTATAAGATAGTTGTCCCCAATCATCCATGGACCCTGCGTAAGCACAAACTCATAGTTCTTCTTGCTGGTGAATCTCGCAACATAGTAAACACACCCAACATCAGTTAGCATAAGACCCCTTTGAGTGCCCATTTCTTCTTTAGTTGACGCAGCAAAGTAAAATACCCAATGTGTGTTTATGACAAAGTTTTGTTGGAGTCTTAATTCCAAAACGAACCTCGCCTCGGACTTCTTCTATCATAAATACTTTCTCCGATTCAAAGACATTTTCCTTTTTCTATTTGCAGTTTTGAGATGCTATGTTGAGAGCTATTGTAAAAATTAGTACATATTTTATTTTGCAATACAGTCTACCAACTCCATTTGATTTTACGACAAATGGATCTTCCATTTAGTTTACACAAGTACTCCCTCTGGTCCAGATTAAACTTCTCATCCTCTTTTTTAGGGTTTCGACTTTGTCTTCCCCATTCCCAAACTATTAAGTTTTTTGTCGAGTGAATAATTAGGGAGGCAAGATGAAGATGTTGGTGATAATTAGCTTTTTAAATTTATTTGCTAAATGGATCATTAAGAATTATTTATTAATTTTCCTTTAGAAGTGCGCAAAAGGAAGCGGGAAGTTTATTCTGGACCGGAGGGAATAGTCCCTAACATGACAACTGAAAACTGTAAAAGGAAAGAGGAAAATCTCTTTGAATCGGAGGGAGTATGTTAGAGGCCGAGAGGAGCCTTTGGCTTTTAAGAAAGGTTCGTATATTTGGAGAGTCTTACGAAGGGTTGAGATCTATTTAAGGACAGTGTGGGTTGAGCTATTGGCACGGGTGTATGTCTATTAATTTTTTGAATGACAATTGGTGTTGTGTCGGTCCCTTGCGACATAAATTTATTGGTCCTTTGATGTCTGACTTATGTGATATTTCAGTAAAAGATTTCAAAGGGGATACTAGCTAAATTGATATGAACTTGTTCTTTGATTTGAGAAATTAAGAATCTGACTTGTTTGGATAAGAGTTGGAAGAATATGTGGAGTCTGAGTTGGAAGAATATGTGGAGTCTGAGTTGTGCACGTCGGGTCAAATTTTCTCTGTGGCTAATAGAGAAGAAATAACCGCCCACCAAGGCTAGTCTAGCTCAAAGGAACATAACCATTCCTTAGTCATGCCCTTTTAGAAATTTGGGAACTACTTCATATGGAACTGGCCTGGTTCCAGGTAGGGGAAGGTGACTGGTTGACTTGTAACTTGAGCCATGGCTCGTATCCGTTAGAGAATTGGGCGGCCACCTTTAGTGTTATATGATGACCCCTCTGGAAGAGAAGAAACTCCTGGATCTTTGAAAGGAAAAACGTCTTGGAAAACACAATTATCACACTAGCCAAAACAATAACCTATACATACTCACATCCTCCATATGTTCTTCAACAACTCTCAGTTTCTTTGCTTGAAAATGGTCTGTCTCCTCCTCCTTGGTCCAAGCCAGTGCTCTTTAAGGATGCTTCGTTTGTGGAAAGAAGTAAATTACCGGGGCTTGTTGCTTGTGTTCTAGATTGTAATGGTCGATGGAGTAAGAATATTGTCGCCCATGTTTTTGCTGTGAATGCTACTCTTGCAGAAGGCCTTGCGGTTTTTATGGGTCTCAATTGGATGAATTCTCCAAATAGATGTGACTTTATGTTTTTATGTGATTGTGAGCTGGTAGTCCATGGGATTGGGAAACTTGACCAACCCATGGATCGATTAGCTAATATCTATTTGAAATGCAAAGAACTCTGGATGGAATTCCGTGCGAGTGTAGAGGTTGTCAAAAGGAAGCACAATGTGGTGACGGATCATATGGCGAGGGAAGTGACTCAGTGAGAGTGATTCTTCCTTAGACATCTTTGCAGACTATTGAAGAATTTGATCAAGTGGCCGGAAGTGGACATCTCAGATATTGCGGGTTTAGCAAGTTTCTTTGATGACGAACTTATTATTTTGCCTCGATTGGAGGATGTAATTAATAGACATTATTAGTAATTTCGTATTCTCATTGTTGTTCCAAAAAACAGAGGTATGATGGGCATGGGGCGTTTGATCAAGTACTATCATAATTAATAATGGAGTATATATATATGTATCTCATCAATTCATCATCCTAAACAGATTGATTATCGATCTCGTGATCATATCATCTACACTGATATACTCTAGTTTTCTTGTTAATTGCTACTTATTGAAATTAGAGCCGACAAACATTGCCCCATCAGTCATCAGAACACAAAGAACACAAGAAACTCATTAGAAAGAGGTAGTGTTGAATTGAACAAACTTGCAAATGTTATTTCATTCTCGTCATTTTCATGATCAACAACAATAACACCTCCCAAAGTCCAAAACGCAACAACAACAACAAAAAAAAAAAAAAAAAAAAACAATACTAATAAATAACAATTCAATGTATGTACACTTGCTAGCACTCTAGTGCTAAAAACAACACAAATTAAATTAAACCTAATCAAATTCTATATATGATCGATCATTCTCGATTGCAGATCGTGCTCAATTTCGATACCACCTCGATTTTAACGTCTAACTACCCGAAATATTAGGCTAAGACAAAAGGTACAACCCCAAAAGAAGAAACCTTGCGTAATTTACTACTACCACCACCACGAGGTGAACAAGAACAACTCCTATCTCTTTTTTCTCCTTCCCATAATCTAACCACACTCCCATCAAACACCCCTCTATCCTGATAACCGTACCACCCCAACTCCCCTCCTCCTCTCATCTCCACCGTTGATTCCTCCCAATTCTTGATCATCATCATCTCATCATCTTCCTCTTCAACATCATCTCCACCGTCCACGTCATCCCCTACACAACCCTCCTCTTCTTCCTCCTCCTGGTGATCATTTTCCCTCTCCTCGTCGTAATACGCCGTGAAAAACTTATTCTTACTGTTGCCACGTGTCAACACCACCCCCCTTTCTTCTTCCACCTCTTCTTCTTCCGCATTGTCGTCGTAATCTCTCGACGACATCATCGTCATTGTTGCTTGTGCTTTACGTCTCATTTCAAAGGCTGAGGTTGATAGCAAAGGTGTTGCCACGGCAGTAGTAGTCGTCTGAGAGAGAGTTTTCGAGGCGGAGGCACGGAGGTGCCTGAAGCTGATGACGGCGGCGGTGACGACGGCGACCAATGCCCATAAGTTGTTGATCACGGCGGCCAACAAAGGGCCAAGATTAACCGGGTTAAAAGCCAAGGCCTCCAAGGGAGAATCTAAACCGTTCATTTTTTTTGCTATATGATGGAATGTATGTATCAATTTATGTTATGAATATGTATAAGATATGATGTGAAATATTAAGATGAGAAAACGTGATGGTGAAGGTGGGTGGTATGAAGTGAGAAAGAGGAAGGAGTTTATTTAAAGGGGGAAGGAGAGAGGAGAGAGAGAATGAGTGGTGACAAGTTGTAAGAAGAGGAGATGCTGGGAATCGAGAGATGAAGATGCCAAAATGCTGTTTGACGTAAATGAGTATAAATCCAATTTTATACCATGCATCTTTATTTGAGACCAAAAAAAAAAAAACCGATGCTATTTTACCCACACTTGTCATAGTTGTCAATCCCAATTTGCATATTGGTAATAATAATTATTCTTCAAGTTTTTTTTAGTTGGTAAATAATTAAGACCGTAATCCTTGTGCTCGCGTGCATTTTTCATTTTATCTTGTCACAATAGTATATTATACAGTTATATATTAATATTGTATGTAATTACCGTAATATTATTCTAGCAAGATACAAAACAAATTGAGCTAATTATTCGTCTTTTGAGTGTGATACGGAGTATATAATATTTTTAGTGAGCTTTTAAAGGTCTAATGTTTAGACAAACGTAATTTACAACTTACCATGACATAACAAAAAATCTTCATATAACTTATTCGATTAGTTGTCAAAGTGTAATAAATGATTTATAAGGTTAAGGTTGACCTAGTGGTTAAGGAACCTCAATATGTCTTGGGGTTATCTCGGTTTGGAATCCTCATATCTCCACTCCAACCGCGTATGTATTTATAAATTATATGTAGAGTAAAACATATATCGACTTTAATTTCATCTGAATTTGTGGTGTGTGACATACTCCGTATATATGGACGAGAAGTAGTGGCTAGTGACTTAGTGAGTGTGGTAGATGGGGTCTATGGATATCCAATTGATGAAGATATACTGTGATTTAGATGTTTGTCGATTGTCCAAATTATTTTATGGTTTTCATTATTTTTGGCTGCCCAATAAGTTAAAGAGTCAAATTATGTGGGGAAATCATGCACATTGATGCAATGAAACAGACTCTGATGCAAAATTGTGGCTGCTAACTCTTATTGGCAACGAGTTGTGTGCGTGATTATTTGGGAAGGATATTCCTTCTTGCTACTTTGTTAAGTTCCTTTTTGTTTCTTCCTTCTTTAACCATGCTTTGATCTTATTAGTAGTCAAAGTTATATTTAGACGTAGTCTACATGTGTAGTTCTATACGTTTATGAATCTCTCCTTTGAGATTGTGTGATTGTGATTTTGAATGGTTTGGAATTAGTTCAACATGTGGCTCATATTTTGTTGCGTATATAGACTCTTTAGTACGTATATTAGACAATGATAGAGATCAATCTACTCATAAATCATTTGAAAGTAAGTGTCATTATATGGTGGAAATTTTACAAACCATATAGGACAACGAGTCAATATAATGACCATGTACATATGACTAAATGCAAGCTAAGGTTTAAACTATCTCATCTAATTAAAGAATAAGTCACGATTTCTTATGCGAAACATCTTCCTTGGTCAAGTAACAAAGTGTTTCATAACGACATACATTATACTCCGTATGAGTTAATGAGTTATAGGTTTCAAACTTCTCAATATCGGAGTAAGTCGATTGTGTGTACAATTCTCTCTAAATTCCAACTCAAAAATTATTTTTTGCTTTCTTACATCTCTACCTCTGGAGGGTTAGGACGCACTTAAAATACTTAAAAAAATGTCTCAACCTCGTAATTAACTATAAGCTGACTACTCAGGAGTACTTGATCAGGTCATTATGTCTGCTTATGATCTAGGGATTGAAGATTAAAAGCAGCTTGACACAAGCATTAAGGGGCAAAATAATTGTGTTTTACTTTTAAGCACTTTACTAATTGCGTTTGTCAGTGAGGAAACAACAATTAAGAGCTCAGGTCGAGCACAGTAACATGATAAATAATTAATCATAAATTAGGATGCAAAATCACAAATGTAGTACTCCTAACCTAGTTGGTCAGTGAAAGTGGTGTATTAGCACACTCTGGCACGTGCATGATCAACCATATTCAACAAATTTCCTACCAGCTCCATTATTCCTCTCTCTTGGTGAGATTTGCCTTTTCATCTCTTATAAAGTTCAAATATTTGTTTTAAACAAAATGAAAATTTCATTAATGCAATGTTTTAAAAACCGGACCGGACATCAAACCGGTCGTCTCGGGAGTTTGATGGGTCAAAGGGTTCGACCGGTTCAAAAATCCGTAACGTCATCATTAAAAAAATATAAAATAATAAAAATATAAAATATATATGGAAAAATATTCAAACCGGCCAAACCTGGTCAAAATCGGGCTGAACCGGCCGGTTCTTGCACTGTAACCGGTGGTTTGACCCGGTTCAACCCGGTTTTGGGAGCTAATCGGACTGGACTACTGGCCGGTCCCCGTTGAACCGGTCGGTCCGGTCCAGTTTTAAAAACATTGCATTAATGTAATTTGTATATGTGTCTAGTAGGGGTGAGCAAAAATAGCGTGTACCGGACCCGGACCCGTTGGCAACGCGTACGGGTCCAAAAATCTAGGAGCTGTTGTCAACGGGTATGGGTACGGGTCCTACAATGTAGGACCTGTAACCCACCGGGTACCCCGCTGAACGAACGGGTTGAACGGGTATCCGTTAAATAACGGGTACAAACGGGTACCCGTAATTGCTTCTACAATATAATTAAAAAAAAAACTCACCAAAACTCTAAAACACTCTTCTACTAAACCTGACCGACCTATCCCTCCTCTCAGTTCTCACTTTTCTCACCAAAACACAACACTCTTCTCACCTTTCTCAAACATTTCAAGTGTTTCAACAACAAAACTGTACCTCAATAATTTTTGCTCTTTGACTTTAATTTTTGGGAATTTTCCAATATACCCCTAAGGTTTCCGAGTTTTTCTGGTATACCCCTCAGGTTTTCGAGCTGTCCAGCTTGCTTTGAGGTTTGCAAAATGGGATTTTTTTTGTATTTTTCACTAACGGACTCTAACACCGTTAACCATTTTGATAAAATTTGACATTTTTTTAACAAATTGACCAATAATAACATAATCTAAAAAAAAAAAAAAACAATCTTCTCTCACCTCCCTCCCCAACCCCGCCACCCACCCAACACAGCCCATGCCCCACCGCATCACCACCGCACCCCATCACCGACAACCACCTGGGGCACCTCCACCACCACCATCAAACGTGGGTCCCTCCCGCGACCACACCACCACCGCCATCTGGGTCGCTTCCCTTGCTGCACGTATTGCGCTATCAGTTCCGGCTCGCTCGTCACCACCTCATCCGCCTTCTTCTCCGCTTCCAACACCACCTTGATGATCGACTTTCCAACCTCGGCCTCCGCCTTCTTCTTCCTCTTCTTGCTCCTCCTCCTCTCGCCCTCGCTTTCGCTGCTGTTCGAGTCACTCTCCTTCACTCTTCTCCTACTACTCCTCTTCCTCTTCCTCGATTTCGACCCAGATGGCGGTGGTGTGGTCGCGGGAGGGACCCGCGTTTTCTTATTGTGATGGAGGTGCCCCAGGTGGTTGTAGGTGATGGGGTGCGGTGGTGAGGTGGTGGGGCATGCACTACGCCAAAAATAGCATATAACACCTATATATATAACATCGGTTAACCTAAAACCGGTGTCAGAAATCAATAAGACACCGGTTGTTCATCACCCGGTGTTATAAGCCATCTAAAAAAAAAAAGAATTGCGTAAAGTATTGAAAATGAATTATAAAAATAAGTAAAATATCTAGGAGCATTTTAACACCGGTTGTGTATAAAACCGGTGTCATATGTGGACACATAAGACACCGGTTGTAATAAGACACCGGTTGTATATAAAACCGGTGTCTTACGTGTAAAAGAAAAAAAGAATTGCGTAAAGTATTGAAAACGAATTATAAAAATAAGTAAAATATCTAGGAGCATTTTTAACACCGGTTGTGTATAAAACCGGTGTCATATGTGGACACATAAGACACCGGTTGTATATAAAACCGGTGTCTTATGTGCAAAAAAAAAAAAAAAAAAAAAAAAAAAAAAAAAAAAAAATCTAAAAAAGCTCCACATCGTTATTTCCGCCAGAGTCACGCACTGCACGTCTCTCCTTCCTCTCATTTTAATGTATCCTCTCAAAAAAAAAAAAAACCTATCTTCCTTCTTCAATGAAACAAACTTTCTTCCTTAATTATCAACCCCATCTCCTCCCTCAATTATCAACCCCATCTCCTCCCTCAATTATCAACCTTTCTTCCAACATCTTCATCCTTTGATTCGATCGTCTCTTTGTCATCTCTACATTGCTACAAGTGATTGATGGTCGGGGTAAGTGTTGTTTTTTTAATTCGACTTATTTTATGTTAATTTGGTTGAATTTGGGGATTTCTTTAGGGTTGAAATCGAGGGGAATGTGTATTATGTGGTTTTTATAGATCTAGAATAATTATTGTTTGATTTTTTTTTTAACTTGTGTTTTCATGATTTTGATCCTAGGTAAAATGATTTTTTTTTCGTTTTAATTAAGCTAAAATAGGTTTTGATTTTTTTTTTTTCTCTCACTTGTGTTGATGTTGTGTTGTTATTCCCAGATCTCAAGTTTGAATTCACTATCATGTTTCATGATTTTGATGATGATAGGTACGTTGATCTTAACTTTCTATTATTCAGTTGTTCGTTTTTTGCTTGATCTCTGATTTCTTCCTTATTTATTACTTTTTCGTTTAAAATCTCCTCATAATTTTTTTAATTTGTGTCAAAACCCCAGATTTTCTGGAGAACACAGTACCGTGTGCTTGCTTGCTTTTCGTTTTTAATTTTCCTTGTGATTTTGTTTATGATCTTTGTCAATGGGTTTGATAATGTTTTGTTATTACATTATAGGTCTATCTTGTGGAGGAGATAGAGAGATTGATGGCAAGAGGAGATGGAGAAGAACAAGTTGATGGAGGTAGAAAAGTTGGAAGGAGAGGTTGATTTTAGTACAGAACACGATTCTAAAATTGTTGCAAATTAATGCGGATTTTTTTTTTCAATGGTAACATAAGACACCGGTTGTTCACATACCCGGTGTCTTATGTGTGTACAAAGTTAATTCATATTTAACACATAAGACACCGGTTTTGGGCTCAACTGGTGTCTTATGTGTATCTTACAACACCGGTTATTTTTTTCGTAACCGGTGTCTTAGGCAGTCCAGACACCGGGTATAACCGGTGTCTGATTGATTTAGGACCCGGTGTTATATCTTTTTTTTGGCGTAGTGATGGGCTGTGTTGGGTGGGTGGCGGGGTTGGAGGAGGGAGGTGAGAGAAGTTTGTTTTTTTTATATATTATGTTATTATTGGTCAATTTGTTAAAAAAAGTCAAATTTCATCAAAATAGTTAACGGTGTTAGAGTCCGTTAGTGAAACACACAAAAAATACCCCATTTTGCAAACCTCAGGGGCACGCTGAACAGATTGGAAACCAGAGGGGTATATCAGAAAAACTCGGAAATCTCAGGGGTATATTGAAAATTTTCCCTTATTTTTTTTGGTTAAAAGTAGTCATTTTAAGCTTTCACTTTTCTTTCCTTCTCCATTATTTTGATGGATCTTAGATTATCTCCTACACACCACTCATCTTCATTTTCTATATTAAACCTTTAATTTTTGGGAAAATATCCAATGTACCTATGAGATTTCCGATATACCCCTCTGGTTTTAGAGCTGTCCAACGTGTCCCTGAGGTTTGCAAAATGGTGTTTTTTGGTGTTTTTCACTGACGGACTCTAACACTGTTAGTCAATTAGTTCATTTGACTTATTTAAGCAAAAATAAACATAATTAAAAACAAAAAACCAACCGAAATTTCCTTTAATTTTCTCTCTCCTCTCCCCTCCTCTTCTCACACCACCGCAGCCACCATACCACCACCGCAACCACCACACCAACCACAACTATTTGGGTCACCTCCGCCGCCATCTGGAGCGCCTCCGATCCCCCCCTACATCACGCAACTCCTCTCCCTCGACGCCGCCCCATTTTTGGTGGCCGTGGAAGAGAGAAAAGTAAGAAGAGAGAAAGAGGAAAATATGAGAAAATGGCGGGGGAGGGGAGAGGGGCGTCGGCCGTGGGTGGGGTATTCCGGCATCTGGAGGCTGGCGAGCCTAATGGTGGTGGTGGCCGTAGAAGACTAAAAAGTGAAAATGGAGATTGAGGAAAAAAGGAAAAAATGGAGAGAAGGAGAGACGGGGGGTCGGTTGTGGGTGGGGTATTGCGGTGGTCGTAGGCTAGCGACCCTAGTGGTGGTGTCAAGGGAGGGTGGCGCAGTGGTGGGGTTGGCTACCATGGTTGGCGTGATGATTGGGTTGGCTAGGAAGGGGTGGGGGAATTGAAGTGGGAGGAGAGAGAGATTTTTTTAATTAATTATTGAATTTTTTTTCTTATTTTTAAAGAATAAGTAGGTAGTTGAGGTGATTAATGTGTAATTATGTTAATAATCTCAAAGAAATAAAAGCAGTTAACGGTCTTGACGTCCGTTAGTCAAAAGCACAAAAAAAAAAACCTCATTTCGCAAACCTCAGGGGCACGCTGAACAGCTCGGAAACCAGAGGGGTATACCAGAAAAACTCGGAAACCTCAGGGGTATATTGGAAATTTTCACTTAATTTTTTTCTTTCCGATTTTTATGAAACATGAAACTAGAAGAGAAAGAGGAGAGATGAAGATAAAGAAGCTGGACAACCAGATCTGAAACGGAGACTGCCGCGGGCGGGGGTAGGTGGTGGTGGTGGTTGGGGGTCGCTGTCGGGTGAAAACTGGAGAGGGGGAGGAGATAGAAAATTTAGTGAGGTGTCCGGGACCCGTTGAGATGTTGACGAGCTGGGTACGGGTCTAGTTTTTCAGGGCGGGTACAGGTCCTGATTTCTAGGACCTATTGATGACAACGGGTACAGGTACATAATTTACGAGCGGATAGCGGATATCCGCTCATGCTCACCCCTAGACCATCTATGGCACTTACTTAAATGATTATTATGATACAAATATCGTTGATAATACATAATTGACATATTTCTTCGCAAATTAACAAAAACTAGTTTTTTTACCCGTGTAAATGCACGAGAATTCTAAATGGTTACTTAAAAATACTATTATGTCCTACTCCGTATTACTTTTGAAATACTAAAACAATCGACCTTTGCAATTTTAAACCTAATTATTTACAAATATAAATTTAAAGTTCACTGAGATAATAGTAACACCGATAAGAATTCAAAACATCACCAAAAACAATACAAACCCTTGACTTTCTTTAAATACCCCATGATACGAACTTTCCTAATTGACAGCCCCCCTTCACCCACTTCCTTAGCTAAGCTAACACCCCTGTGACTCAACAACATTTTATTCGACACCCAGTTGCCCCCAATCAAATGTTTTAGCCAACTCTTAATTTTCGTAAACTTCTTACCTGACTTCCTTAATCTGCACTTTAACACCCGTCACATTTTCTAAATGGTATTCAAATTGGGGTTCAATTTTGTTTGATCCACTTTAAGTTTGAAACAAAGATTACTTAATTATGATGAAACATAAACCGTAGAAATGAATAAGAAAAAGCCATATTGATTTATATATCTGATGTAACGAATTCTTGATACATTTTTCAAGTAAGAAAAAAAAAGGTATTGAGAAAGAGGCTTGACTATATCATGACAATTTTAAAAGGCAATTTAATGTGTGCAAGATCACGCCACTTATTAACAAAAGAAAGAAAAGATATCATACTCCCTCCATTAAAGAGTTGTTCTCTTTGTTCGAGAAAATGGTTTGACTGCCTTATATTTTAAAAATATACGGGTGAAAATGATAAAAGCATATTCATGTGATAACATTTCTCGCTACAAATCGACAATATAAGTTTCATAATTTTTTGTCAAATACTTTTTTCTATAAATTAATGGTCAAATCGTTGTCTCGAAATCTGAGAACGACTTATATATACTTTTATGGAGGGTGTTAGACCCTGTTTGATATGACTTAATAAAAGTAGTATTCAGATCAGCTCAAAGTCATTCAAATCAGATCAGATAGAATTGCTCAAATAACGTTGAATGAATTTGGTCCATTATTGATACTAATCCGTTCAAATTCAATCAATTTTCAACAAATTCAAATCAGATCAGATCAGAGTAATTCAAATCAGATCATATCAGATCAAATCAGATTAGGAGCAATCAAATCAGATCGGATCATTTCAAAAAGATGCAATCCTATCAAATGGGGTCTTAGGTGTATCATTTTATTCTTGGTTATAAAATATATATTTAGCACATCATTTTATTTTTGTTCATAGAAGATATCATATTATTTATTTTTGATTACAAAAGATATTATTTAATAAATATTTAATTTTACTGAAATCTGCCAAGATACCATTAGAATATACGGAACGATTTGTAACCAATCAAATGTTAGTTATTGTACATATGTCAACTTTATGTTATCTGTTGTCATATCAGCTTTTCATACATACACACAATTATTAAAAGTAAAGTAATAGAAAATAATACAAATATCATTTCCTTATAACATATTTGCCTCAAATCTCACTAGGTAGCGAAAGATTTATTACAAGAGTAAAGGGGTACACGTAGACATCGTATCGAAAATGTTGGTGAGCTCTAATTAGTGGCACTACTGACATGGATTGATGTGTGTAGACACTTTTTCCCCCTTCAATTTTTTGGGTCAAGGATACCCTATGTTTGGCAACCACTAATTCCTTAGGGTCTGTTTAATATCGTTTTCTATTTTCAGTTTTCTGTTTTTCTTAAAACTAAAGTCCCATTTTTTAAAATCAGAAAAAGTGGTTTTTAGTTTTCAGTTGTCAGTTTTCATTTTATGTATTACTATTATAGAAACATATCGTTTAAATTCATTTTTGCAACTTATTTAGCTAATTTTTTTACGCAAAAAAACCAAAAACTGAAAACGGCAGTGATACCGAACGGACCCTTACAAATGTATATTCATATCATTGGCTCAAATGTATAAATTATCCTTTGAGCATTGGCCCAATGCAACATGATGTTACACAACCACTTTGATCATCTAGTTAACAACAAATTACAAAGTTGTTAACTTGTGAATTATTCATGGTCTTCCATAGTTTCATTTGACATTCCTTTCAAAAAAAAAAAAAAAAAAATAGTTCCATTGGACATGACCATTTGGCTATGCACGCTCGACGGGATCTTCCTCAGGAGCCAATGAAGACTTGCCGGCCGAGAGTGATTAGATTGCACGATGTTGCGGGCTTGGCTAATTATTTTGATGACAATGAAGTACTAGTTTCTCCTTGGGAGGATGTAATAGATATTAGTAGTTTATTTGGGTCTTTTCGTCTTGTAACAAAAAAAAAAAAAAAAAAACCGGTTATCACTTAAATAGATAGAAACCAAAAATAAATTTGTGCTTGAAATTGAAGGAATCCCTAAAACTTGGCGGCAATCTAAATTCGATATGGTTAACATTTATGACTTTAGAATGGGGTTTAACTTTAAGGGTGCTACATAATGAGCTTCACTTTTCTTTAGAATTCTTTCGTTTCTCAATATTACTGTTTGTGTGTTATGTTAAGGTTCACTTAGGTTTAGAATCGTTCACCTTCTCATTTACTAGGTGTCGGTATTTGTATCGAACACTATAACACAATAATGGACAAGTCTAATGAGAACCACTACAATGTGCTAACAAAATAAACAGATTATATTGGAAATCAGTTCACTAGAAGCGAAAAAGTGACAATTAGGCAATAACTCCAATCAAGAGTAAGATAGTATGACTATTCGTCTATTTGTATGGTGTATCGACTAAGTTCATTCGGTTGGACTAACATTTTATTTTGTTGACACAAGACGATCTTCCAATAACTTTTACTTCCTCCGTCTTTTTAAATCCAAATTACACCTAACCAAGGTGAAAAAAGAGGTAACGAGCGTAAAATTTTCCACAAAGTTACATTAGTGGGTAGTTGGGCACTCAAAAGTCAAAAGTAGGCTGCAGCAACAGTCAATATTCAACATTGAGGATCATTGATTTAAACTCAAAACTCTCATCAGTTCATCTGGCTTCACTTACAAGTTACAAGAGAAACAGAGATGACAGGAACATCAGAGATAGTTCAGAAGCTGAATCTGCAAAGCCATGTAGAAGGCGGATTTTACTCTGAAACATTCAGAGATCACACTGTTACCCTCTCCAAATCCCAACTTCCTCCTCAATGTAACTCTTCTTCTTCCTTCTTTTTTACTGTTACTATCTCTTAATTCCTTGAAAAAAAAAAACCCCTTTTTGAATTACATGTAATATGTGATTAAATTGCCCATTTCGAGCTTTTATGTTAATGTATGTGTTTATTGTTTGGTATCTTCCTTTTGAATTCTTGGGTAATTGTTTTCATGTATTGATAATTCTTGTATTAAAACTCATAATTAGGGTGCTTAGCTTGTCATAATTCATATCAATATTGATATGGGTAAGGAGTATTCGGGTTTAAATCGAGAGATATCGAGGTTGGACCCTAACATTAGGGCCTTTTATGCACCAATGTATTAGTCATTTAGTTCTGACCAATGTTCGAATTTACATGGTGAATTTGTGATAATTTTGAGCGATGATGTTTTTGTAGCACATACGGCATACCCAATATTCCAATAATGTGTGTGATCGTTTCGCGGTAGTAATTGATTAAAACATTGCCTGGATGAGCAAGTAATTGGTACATATGAATTTGCAATTCATGGGAAATGGAAAGAACTGTAAAAGTGTTTGATTGGTTATTAGGGTTGCCGGGTTGGTAAATGACTTTCCCAATTTGGCGGAATTGGGAATACCCGGGAATTTACATTTCCTGTGCTGTTGGCAACAAAACAGTAACAACGAAATTTAATATCGAGGAAATGGGAATTACCACTTTCCATGGAATTCTTAGGTATCCAAACGAGTAAACGACCACTTAGTGAGGGAGATGCCTCGTGAAAGAGGTTTAAGCACAAAAAAAATTGAGTTCAGTGGGACTTCAAATCGAGGTGTAGCTCTACTTTCCATCCATTCATCTGCCTTCTTGAAATCGTTCAGTAGAAGGTTTCCCATCTGTTTGGGCTGAGAACTTATGCTCTCGGATTAGGATTCCCATATTGTGCGACTTGTTACCAAATATGTATTGTATTTCAGTATTTGGTACTGCTGTTTGAGACTTTGAGGTTTAAGAATTAAGACCTTTCATGTTCTTTTGTTTTGGCTGATAAACCTTTGATATGGCCTTGTGGCTTATCTGCAGACAAGGTTGACCGACCAGTTAGTACAGCAATTTATTTCTTGTTGCCATCAGGATGCGTGTCAAAGCTCCATCGGATTCCTTGTGCTGAGACCTGGCATTTCTACTTGGGAGAGCCAATCACGGTAAGTGCTATGGTCTATAATTGCTGAGAGAAATTCTGGTATATGTGTTTCCTTAATGCGTTCTATTCCCATGGACCTGACTGCTGAAACTTACTCTACCTAGTTTGCTCTAGAGAAGAATATTACAATTATCTTTCCTTCATTCTCGTGTAGTTGATAGCTTGTGAATGAAGAATAGACAGTAAACAATCCGCTGATAAAAAGTGCACTGCTTAAAGGAGTTTTTTTTGTTGAGGGAATACCGTCAAATCACTACCTTTCGCCAGTAGTTTGGCTTCAGAGATTAGTTAAGGAGGAAGGAGCAAGGGTTTGGATCCTAGAGGAGAATGCTGAGCCGCCGAGGGAAATGTACCTCACTTCCTCAACTCCATGATGATGATTTTAGAAAAAGTTCACAACTTTCTGTCTTCCTCCCCGTTTGGTTTCTGACAAATTAGAGAATGAAATTGAGTTGACAATCTTGACATCTGCATTTAACGGACTACAAATTTACCAATTAGGTACTATCGAACTTAGCAGTTGGCACTTGGCAGCCCTGTTTTGAGCTGGCGTAAATTCTAGAATAATAATTGCTTCTACATTGCTGTGAGGCCCCATTGTTCACATCTGTTGTGGCTTCATCACTACTGGAAATCTCTTAATTTTCAGATTCTGGAGCTGAACGAGAAAGATGGAAGTGTTAAATTAACATGCGTTGGTCCAAATTTGATGGATAACCAGCAACCACAGTACACTGTACCCCCTAATGTTTGGTTCGGTTCTTTTCCAACCAACGATATCATCACATCCCCAGACGGCATGGCAACCAAAGCTCTTCCAAGGGATAGTGAGAGCCACTTCTCTCTCGTGGGGTGTACCTGCGCGCCTGCTTTTCAATTTGAGGACTTTGAGTTGGCAAAGCGAAGTGACCTCATTTCACAGTTCCCAAAATATGAGTCTCTCATCTCTCTACTCAGCTCTACTGAGTGAGTCTTCAGAATTACATATTTGAAAATTTCGGTCTATTGTCCTTCAATGCGAGAGATGTTTTAGTGATTGGTGTGTGTAATAAATAAAAAAACTTCTGTTGCAGCTTCAAAATGCCATCTTTACAACAATTTTGAAATGGATGTGATTGGCACTAGTTATTTTCTACACATTTTGTGCAGAAATACTTGTTAACATGAAATTTCTGGATGACTTTTGTAGCCCATCCTGAAAAGTGATTGATTACGGTACCAATTTTCTTCCAATGGTTCGCAACAGGGTGGGTTGGTCTCTCAGCCCTTATTATGTACACAGGTCTGACAGTTGCCGGTATTTTGCACTGGTGCTAGCACTGGAGGAGTTACCATTACCATACGTACTGGCACACAAGGATAAATCCCGCGAAAATCAACTAAGAAACCCGATGGTTGTATACTTGTATCTGAATAATCAAGGATCTCTGTAAACCTCATACTAAAGCGTGGACTATGAAGGCATAAACACGAGTGGGATAACGAAAAAGCGATCATAGACATAGGAACAAGTGAACAACCACTTGCAAATGCAATGTAAAGGCGCCATATGGTCTACAAATGGTTTGTTACAGAAAATTTGGGAACTAAGCAGTACGCCATGACAAAAACAAGGCTCTGAAACAATGACTAATTACGACGTCATCGAGTAAATGTGTGACAAAAGTGAGCTAGGGAGAATATAAAAACAGCCACCCAGAACACTTCAGATAGCCAGCAGTCGATCAGCCACCTTACCATGCACCACCAAGCCTTTGTCCAGGTGCAATCCAGTGTATGGCATCAAATCGAAGAGATCATCCTTCTCTAGAGGGTTCAAAATCAGTAGAGATAAACACAGACCATCCATTTTTACTTCTAACTGTTTTAGATGCTCAGGAAGAGTCAGCAGGAAAACAAGAGACAGACGATTAAGAATGAAAAGAAGGATTGCCACAATAATATTAGCGGGCAAAGGGAGAAAAAATCATTTAAGAATGAAAGATAACCGAGCTTGAAGTGGCTCAATTTCAATCATAATCTAAAAACTCCATTCGCTTTCTCATTGTTCCCTTCAGCTCACTAGCGTCTCTTTCAGCTTTTTGAGCCTGAAAAACCAGTCATGAGATCAGATAAAATCCATTGTTTTGGAAGAGAGGGCTGGCGGTAGCAATAACTTGGCCCTCTGCGCCCACAATGGAGCTGACAATAGATAAATCGGGGTGAGCACAGAGGTAACTGAGCCTACCAAGTACAAAGACAAAAAAAAAGAGGTAGAAAAGTTTGGAGCCAATTACTCGTCTTATTTCTGCCTCAGAGACTCGTGTCATATGCGGTGGAAGCTCTTCCTGATCTATGGCCTATATAACAACGACCATATGATTGTTTTGTAACGAATCAATACAAATTCGTGTATCAGTCCAAACAAATCATGAAGGAAGAAACTTTTATTACCAGCTCTCCAATTAACACCACATTCTCTCCTCGAACGATATACAAACCCAATGGAATGTCACAGTAAAGTTCACCAACTATAACCCTATCACAAGCACCTTCCAGAACCACATTTGCTGCAAACCAACAATATTCAGTGAGTAAAGCAACAGGAGCACAAAAAGAAATCTCCGGAGATGAAATTTCAGTGTGAAAGCAATACCAAACTGATCGAAGGAGCGCAATATCCCTAGTAGCTTTCTACCATCTCTTAGCAAGACAAGAAGCTTCCCTGCAGGAAACCATTAACCATGTAGGCTTAGTACGTTGGCATTTTAAAACAAAAAAACTCATGCCAAATGAGGTCAGGTTCATGCCCAAGTTACATTAAAGGAAGAACGAGGCAAAGACAGAAGAATGGGGGTGAATTATTTACATTACAACATCTATTATTACCTAATATTAGTCTGAATATTCAGAAAATATGGTACGGTTAAGATGTATGCAACCTATATCCTAAGTAGTCAAGAGTTGAGACTAATACTATGTTACTGTTTGGCAGTCCATAATCTCCCCCTCTTTAATACTATACGCTTAAAATAAATGCCATTATATAAACAGATATATTAAAATGAATTGGCAATGGAAGACAACAAGTTTAAGATACCTAATTGGGACTATGGAAACAGATACATTATCACGAACCTACAAACATGGACCATTTTCTTTGAAGATAGGTAATTGGGTTCCTTAGACAGGGAGTTACAGTTACAGCACCTACAACCTTTGTGCAAAAAAAAAAAAAAAAAAAAAGGAAGACCCCCTGGTAGATTTCAAAGTGCAAGTATGAATCCAAAATTCGCTGTAGCCAAACACCCCGGAAGTCAGTAGATAGATATTTACCACACTTCCATAATAGGTATATCTTTTACTTGCTTTATCCAAGTTTCTCAACATAGAAATTCATGTTCTAACAATAATCGAAGTTCATCACAAGTTGATTTATACAAATAGAGATCAATCTTAAGGATGGATCGATTCTGCCTCAGAAACTTGTACTGCAGTTCAAATTTTGAAGAAAAAACAAGATCCAAACTCCATAGAAACTGAAAATCTTGAAGACACGCATACAAAGGGACAAATGGCCTTAGAATTGGATCTATTCTTCTCCGACCAACAGTTCAAGTTTCGAAAGCAAATTGCACAAACAATCTCAAAATAAGAACCTTACAGAAGTACCCATTCTAGAAAGCATAGCATGGTTAAACAACACCATGAGCTACATAGGATTTGCATTAGCACACAACAACTACGAATCAGATTAACGCATTTTGACCAAACTCCAAAGTAGTGATCTTTTCATCAAAGTACAAGTTTCAGAGTCTAGAATATAAGCTTTGATTACAGGCTTAGCAGGTTTAGAAAATACAAGGATGGTTTTAAAGGAATCGAATCACGGATATGCTAACAGAACAAACAAGTGCTTTCAACCAACATCAAGACTCATAATTTCATGAACAATGACAGTAAAAGCTGCAAACTTCCATCACCAAAATCTTAAAAACTACACTTTCCTGTAAACTCCACACATTAACAACATCTGCATTAAAATGGAAATTCACAGTTTTGGACCGCATGATCAACCAAACAAAAACATGATCTACCAACTTTTAAAGAAAAAGAAAATCAGAATTCAGAAAATCAAGTAAATTACGAAGGTACTTGAAATTATACAACATGCACATGCATCATACATTACATTAATTTACATGTGCAAGAAAACCAACCAAATTTTAACAAAAACTCACAATTCCCAAGAACTTACAGCAATCAAACAGTAAAAATTACAACATGTTCATCAAATTATATGCAAAACTTACACAATTTAAACAGTAAAAACTAAAGAAAGAGGATTATTACTGTCAAGGTAAGTCGCAAGTGAAGTGGAGAGTGAAAGATCTTCAGGAGTAGCCCAAGACATCGAATTGAATTGGGGGTAAATTGAAATTGAAATTAATCTTGAATCTTGTAAAATTATGACGAACCCCACAAATCCCACCAATTTTTTTTCACAATTCAACCAAAAAATCTGATGGCATTGGCAAAAAGATGAATCCTTTTTCCTCAAATTTCACCCAATTTCACTCAAAATTACGATTAGGGTTTTGAATTGATGAATTTGGGGTCCTATTTCTAACCCCAGCACACCCAGCTTCGGCTATAAGCAGCATTGAGCAGAGAACGAAGTTCTATATTTTTGGAAATTGTTCGACTTTGTATACGGGCTTAAGTTTTTTCCTTAAAAGAGTTTTTTTGGCAAAAATAAAATACTTCATAATTCAATCGGAATCTTACGGTAATGCACTATGCGTAACATAAACACCGACAAATCATAGTACGGACTCTACGGAGTAATACAAACGAAGGGATATTTGGTAACGTGTGCATCCTTATTACGCTGAATGTGTATTTAGTCTAAGGGAAGGGTGTAAATGTATAATTTGTCTCGAAGTTGTGGAGTAAAACTCTCATTTATTGGCATAGTGATTCTGATTCACATTGCATCATTAGTTAATCCTTAACAACAAACTAAAACTAAAATGCGAGTCACCCTAACCTCCCATTATCACTATTTTGGTTAAGGTTTGATCCCCCATCAACTCTAAGTTTGCAATTTTGTGGGGTAGGCTCAAGCTTTTTGATAGGGTTTCGTGTTGGATTTGTTCTTTTCATTTGTTCATCCTAGATATAATCTTGATTACCTGTGGGCTATCGCTTAAGATTCGTTTGCACGTATAAGTCATACCTCTAGTTGTACGTCTCCCATGAAACCATCTCACAATAATTTATTGTAAGTCAGACTCTATTACCCACCAAAATGTTAGAACCAATCTCATTAAAGCAAATAGTTTAGCAATTATTCAACTCGTATACTCCTATAATTTCCTAAAAAATCTTAGGTCAACTTTTGAGATTATAAAGTAACAACCTTTTTTTTCTTTTTTTTTTTTAATATATCGAGGTTGTTCATATAGCTACTCATCTATAGTAAATATCATCATATGGATGTACATCGTTTGTGTCACGCATCACACCATCATCACCATCTCAATATGTATCTATTAGTTTTGACCATTCAGTCATTCTCATTAACTTTTATCATAGATTATTAGATGACTCTGAGTATTAGTCCAAAATGTTGCATATATCCGTACATAACAAGGATTATAAAGACATAGTCCCACAATATTTTGAGGGCGGCTAACATAAATGAACTGATCGTCTTCCGGAATCCATAAACATACGAGTATATCATTCAAAAATTACATTGATCAAAATATTTTATAATAGGTTATATTACACATGAATATCAATCACTGAACAAAATGACTCTCCCAATTTCACATGCAATGTTCATATCTGAACTTCTACAAGCTTAACTGACTTTGGCATGAATATACTGATAATATGTAGGAGTGGTATGCATATGACAGCTATTTACCTATTCCTAAGAACCCAGCAAAAATGTTGCTTCAAATCTTAACAAGGGTGAACTGCATCTCTCCATATATGAATGAATCACACATGGACATAAAAAAACCCTCCATTTATTTCTGTATGAGATCTCTGCAAAGTAAATGAACTAACTGGAGATCTATCTCTTCATCTGCATAACATTTTTTCGTAGACTTAGAGCGCCATCAGTAACATGATCACTGCATCAAATCTCTAGAACAATATCTGCAACACATTAAAATCGAGTTATAATGCTATGAAGACGTCAAAAGATCACCAGATATGCTGAATTTTTTAACTGTGCAATACAGAATTATTCAGGACTTACATTCTGTATCAGTCTTGACCCATTTGCTTTTATCAGTACCTTCAAGGTAATAATCTTCATCATCACTGTCACTAAAATAGTTGCTGCTTTCTGTGGCCTGTTGTCTGTTCTCCAAGCATTTCTTTCTGCCCATGGTAGGACTCTGAGGGTAGATCTTCTTGCGTAGGAGCGCGCGCAGTATCTGCAGATTGAATTGCATATAATCACCATCAGAAAACACAGGTGAAGTTTTCTTGGTACACTCCCAACTTGGTAATGACATTAGTAGAAAACCCTAGTCACACTACAGTCCCAACTCCCAAGGGTAATATATACCTTATTCATTCTTGTCTTAGGGGGTATTAGTATTGGATCTCTTAGACTAGGTGTAGGACCGAGCCCTCCTCCGCAAACAAACATCTTCTTAAGGAGAAAAGTCAGTGACTTTTTACTGATGGCATTGCTCATGTTGTTTGAAACAACAGTGTGGTGCTGATCATGATCATCTGTTTCTTCTTGATCAGTTGCCTGTGCGTTGGATGATGTACCGGTGCTGTTTTCGGCTTCTAAGCTCGACAAGCAATCGAGATTTTCAGATGAAATCAGAGCACTCAACTCCTTCTGCAGCTGTTTGACCTCATCTGAAGTGAAGTCTTTTACTGGTTTTTGAGCTGATGCAGAGGAATTCTGTTGAAGATCAGTCTGTTCTTTGGTGTCATCTTTTAATGCTTTGTTGAAAAGCCTGCCGATCGAGAGAAACCCATTAGGCCAGTCACTGAATTCCTCTTTCTGATCTCCTGATTTTACAGTTTGATCTGTCAATGCAAAAGTACAGAAAAACCATGTTATCAGCGTATATAACACTTAACAACAATTATCATAATGTTGATTACAATCAACTTGTACTATATAGTACTACTACTAGGATAGTTTTGGCCTTTGGGACCACCTTTATCTTTTGCTGTGTAATCACGATTAGATTCCAATAAACCCGTAAAACAACAACAAACAAATGTAACGCGGCCATTAGGCCATAGCCTTAGTCCTAGGAAGATTTTAATTCGACTAACATGAACCATCACACAAAAGCGCAAGTGTGATGAATATGTCACAGTGACTCACTTTTATCACAAGGAAGATTCTGTGGTTTACTACTGAGTTTGCTCTGCATCCAACTAAAAAGCTGCATAAAAAAACCAATATGGACAATTTAGTAACAAATCTAATGCAATAATGTAAAGAATGACATCAAATTTCAGCCTGACATACCTTCATTTGGTAAGAATAACAGATTTCTCTAAGAGAACTTTTGTTCTTCTGATTCAGCAGTAAGAATTTCTGACATGCATATATATGTATAATTGTATAATATAAAGTTTATTGATAGCCAATGAAAGAAGGAAGCAAAAGACAGTGCATGTTTATATAGATGTGAGCCTTTGTCAGAAATTCTGCTTCCAAGTTACTAGTTGCTGACGGGTTCAAGTTCCCAAGTGCGGCTTTTTGTCGCTTCCCAGCTTTTCACTCTCTCTCCCATCTCTCTATAACTATGCACATTACACATATTCACATTCTTTTGTTTATCTACTGATGAGTCTCAATTCTCAAACTATCTACTACAGTATGTCTCTCTCTGATCTTGCTTGTACCAATTCTTCATCCAAATATATTATCCATCTAAGATTTTGTAACCTAAACCTAGCCTTAGATATTAAACTATATTGGAAAACTGGTAATCAGGTTGAGTTCAGGTCGAGGCATATATCATGTATTTGATTCGAGTTTAGTACAAACTTTAATGTAATTAGGTGCTTTTCAAGCTTATGTATTGGGTTTGATTAGGATCAGGTCGAGTCATATTTCAGTAGTGTACAATTAGGTCAGGGCATCCCCGACCCTCTTAAGCTCGCATAAAGTTGAATTCGGTCCGACTGATGTAATAAGGTTTCCGAATTTAGTTACTGTTGGTTCGGATAGAGTCGTATGTATTTCCATACAAGTCATGTGAAGATGAGTTGTAAGTTTAAATTGTATTTTTTTGGGTCAGTAGACAAGAGTAACCCCATTTGAAATGGCAAGAAGGGCATGGTTCTTTGATTCTAACCTAGAACTTTCTTGACATGCAAAATGATGATAGTTAGAAGACAAAGAAAAGGTGGTGTATGTGTTACATAGCAAATTAAAGGTTGAAAATTTATGTAATTCTGGCATTGTAGGATGAGTTAGACCCAAAGAACCTGGTATGGACTAGAAGCAAAGGATAATACGTACGTAACAACTACTCGTGGCCAATGGGTTTAGTACTAATATTGTGAGTGTGACCCATGCTGGATTCTTAATCCCTACTCTTTCCAACCTGCATTGTTGTTATCCTAATTCAACAAACACGTGTTTTTCTTTTCATTTTGTATGCATCCTCCAAAACTATCTATATGTGAAAACAAGTATGGTAATCTTACTCTTATAAACAATGGGCGAACAAGTTTGTTAACCTTGAAAGATTATAACTACGGTAGGACGTATTCTGGAATCTAATGTACTGCTATAATTTTGTGTTCAAATTGGTTGTATGAAACTTTATTGTTCGCTTGACCCATGGTTTAATGTATGTTTAATTGGTTAAGTGTGGTCCCAAGATAGTGTTTGGTTCATGGGGGAGGTTTGAGAGCTCACAGCTCGCAAATTGAGGGGGTTTTTGTTAGAGTGATTGAAAGATAATAGATAGAGCAAGTTGTCTCACACTTTGAAAGAGTGAGATACTGAGATGTACGTAACGTGATTATAGATTTAGTAGAGTACTTCTCATATCTCAGTGTCAAAAGGTTGAGTATGGGTTGAGGATTTTCGTTCAGGTTAATTAAACACATACATTTCACAGTTGATCACATCCATAATATAACTTGAACATATACGTGGAAATTGGAATGCTTAACAGGCTCAGATCACCTGATATCCAAAATAAGTGTTGGAACAGAGGTGTCCAGTCCCAAGAACGAACGATTTGAGTGTGATTGGACGTGCGAAGATGTAGTAACAAACGTGGTGTCAACAATAACACAAACAATAGAACGTAAAGAAAAGACACCAGAATTAACGTGGTTCACCAGCGATGTGCCAGCTACGTCCACCAAACAGAAGAGAAATATTCACTATATGGAGAATAAGACCAATACAAATATGAGTTCAATCCGAAAAGAACTCACCAAATACGAACGAGATTTAAGAGCCAAACGTTCTCGCGATCAACTTAGAACCCAAACAAACGCTCTTAAATCTCACCAAAGCAAACAAGCCACAAACTTGAGAAAACCCGCAACTATGATTCTAGGTACTCACAATTACAAGAGAATCACTCAATTTGTGTCTTAGGGAGGTTATAAGGGGACTAGGGTGTTTATATAGTACACCTCATAAGAAAATACCTAATAGGCCGAAGGAACGAAATAAGGAAACAAAAAACGCGGAAGCAGAAATCAACCGACAAACGCCGCCCATAGTGGCCTGCGCCAAAGACCACGGCGGGCTGACCTCCGCGGGCCCCGCCACCTCCTTGGCGGGCCTCGCCAAGTCTCTGCATCCCCCATTCTTGAAAACAGCCGCGCTCCGCGGCTTCACCTCCGCGGACCGCGCGAACTCTCGGTCGATCTTCCTTATTCCCGTTTTCGCCCAACACTCGTACGTCGTAGAATCACGCCCTGAGCACCCTCCTCGATTACCACTACGACATACCCAAATTGGTAAGATATGTTGAAGGCATATTTTCAACAATAAGAACCTTTGATCTACTTTTTTCACGAGGTGCAAGAGGTTACGTGCATTGAAGGCTCAATGAAGTAAATCTTCACTTTGCTAAAACCGTGTTTATCACTCTAAATATTCCTGAAATACATTAAACTATATAAATGGCTATTTAAAAGAAACAAAAAATTGTAGAGATCTAAAATAAGTGAGTGAACTTGATATTGGTACTAACTACTAACAAAAGAAAATGCTTACTTTATCAAATTTATCACTAGATTATGAATAGCAATGGGTGCGTTGGAGTCCCAAGCCGCCGGCCCTCTCGAGATGCAAAACCAAAGGGCGAGGACGCATTCTGATGGTTGAGTGGTATTGGCTAGAAAAAAAAAAGAAAAAACATACTACTTTTAGTAACTTACCAAGCATAGACTTTCCTCAAACGGAAACTACCAAATGTTGTCTCTTTTTTCTATTCCCAATTTCCCATGGTGCGGGACAAGCAACAACTTTCTTGGTAGTCTCTAACAATGAAATTGTACTATCCAATAGCCATGCATATGGTTAGCATTTTTTTAATGTTCTTTCTCACCTCCTAAAAACAAAATATAATGCAAATGTACTATACATGAAAAAAGATTATCGTGAAATTTGGTAAAATATGGGGTCGAGGAGAAATTTTGTCACTCTCACATTTTACCATGATTGTGTACCACAAAGTGACTTAATTGTGATTCAATGTCTATATATAAATCTACATAAAAAGATCAAGCAAAATGTTCGCCTAAGCTAAGTCCAGCTTGCACGCTTTAGACAAGTGACTCGATTGTTAAGTGGATTCAATTTAAGCCACATTTTAGCAGAGTTATAACATTTCCATATCATCCACTGATCCACCATTAGTGATTGGACAATGAATAATGGGCATCAACCACATATATTAGAAAGACAACGGATAGTGATGATGATGCACTTATAAGATGGGGGTGGTAAATAACTAAATACCGATGACGAGGAACAACTATGTTTTTTTTTTTTTTTTTTTTTTTTTTATGTGACGTGATGAACAGCAGGGTCGATACAATGAGCAAGAGGTCGGAGACATATAAAAGCATAGCGTAAGCCTGCAAGTAGATGGACAATAATGTCAATATAACAAAACCGTAAATTAAAATGATAGAATCAAAGACCTGCATTGATAATTTGATATAGATTGACGAACAAAATCGTTGACCAAATGTTGTCCTCATATGGTTCCTTCGTACAAGCTTCTAACTTATGAATGGTCAACCGAGATGCAACCATGAAGTACTACAACCTGAAATGATTGAAGTTGTTGACTAAACTTTATTCTGCATGTTTTCCTTCATACTAAGGGGTCTAACTAGTGAATGTGGTCAACACTCAACTCCGATCGTAAACAAAAAATATTGTTGCTAAATTCCCAAAAGCGAGCTAAATGAACTAAGGCAGGAAATTAATTTTTTTTATTTATTTATTATAATACTAGTTTATAATTAGAAAGTTTTTGAGTACGCGCTTCTCTAGCTCACTTGAAAAAAGTAGGTAAATAATTTCGTCAATCTAGCACAGAATTGATCGAATCTCCGAGTCTATTGATTTAAAGGTTCTAGTTTATGATATTCTCGACTTAGAATAATAATGTGTGTTTAATAGTATCATATATATATTGATATACGAAAAATCAATTATAAATGACAAGAAGTTGGTATATAACTCATTCTGTCATTCATATAAAGTACTGTATCGTTTTTTTAGTATTCCCTAATATACCTGATCTCTATTACTCGTTACAATTTACAATTAATTTTTGAATAACTACTTCATACATTTTCATTATCAAGTTCACTACGTAAGTGTATATATACTTAATTTGGCGGACAAATTAATACAATCACTGTACTTAAGAACTACAAATAAGATCTACATGTATATGCGTGCCATCATCAATAGATAGATTACCTATATAAGACTATTACAAGTCTTCCCTTCAAGTTTATTTTGAGATCGAGTTCGAGTTCTAATGAAATCCAGGCCACATGCCATATTTCACAAAAACCGAATAAAATGTCATTTTTACGTTTCTTATAGTCTGCTCCGTATATAGTTCGTTCTACCATACTTGATCCGATTCGGTAAAAGTAATTGTCACACCCACAAGCTAAGAAAAGGAGTCCCATGCAACGATGAGTGGAAGTACTCGTAACGTGTGAGACTATAAAATGCAAATGAAACGTGTCGAGCACATAATAATTAAAATGCATGCCACTCTCAGTCTTCACATTAACGAAATCTTTGCCGCTGTGAACCCAGATAAGGTGCACAATAATCCATCTCAATTCAATTCAATTCAATTCCTTTTTTTTTTCATTGAATTTATTTCACAATTGCAGATTCTTGACTTCCTTCTTTATTAAGCTTCAATCGTCACAGGTTCGTTCGAATTGCCCTCTTTTTATTCATATATAATCCCTTTTTTTTTCTTTCTTTTTTCCAAGTATATTGTTTGTTGTGGGTTTTTAGTTTAAAATGTTTGAAATGGTGTAAAATTTTCTGGGTCTTTGGCAAAATCATGAATTTCTGTGTTAATAACCCTTAATTTGAAATCATTTGATTGAAGCAACTGTAGACGGTTATTAACTTATAATGAAAAACACGTTACGTGTATCATGTTTGTACGAGGGTGGTAATTTATACACTTCTCATGTCGATATTGACACCCTTCATACCATTGTGGTTTGGGAGAGTATTATTATGTAGAACGTGAATACTTCTCTTTAAGGAGGAGCGTAAAAATCAATCTGGGCGTAAAAGGAAGTAAGTAACTATTTCTTGTGTACAGTCGAATTTAGAGGGGAGGACAATGGGATACTTATGAGGCAGAGAAAGGCATTTTCGACTTTCGGGTTTAATATAACTGATTTTAGCTAGCTAGAGTGTATTGGTTCTACATAAATCGTGGTAATTAAAACAATTTAATTGAATGTGGATGACCAAATAATCAAAATTCGATCTCCTAGATAACACAGTTGAAATCTCTTCTTTATTGGACTGATATCGGATTAATGGTAAGCGATATGATGTTGGATTTTTCCTTGTACTGAGTTTGATTATTTCTTGTACTGGTACAACACTGCCGGATTGTTTGGGCTTATCTTGTACGCATCATTTTGTGACCATTGTATTGAGCACGTACATCGAATGCTAAGCAGTATTGTCAATATTTGATGTTTATGAACCAAGAGACCTAGCCACTACGAATACAAAGTCAGTCAGAAGTTAACCCATGGTCTGCTGAATGTGCTGATGGTTGTACAATGTAGGCATTGTGTAGAACAACTAAAACATCCTTTGCTTTTCTTTGGAGAAGTTATTTTTCATTTTAGGCCGTTATAGAAGCTAAGGTGTGCTTTTGTGGTTTCTCTCAGTTTATATAACGTGTCGTTGTGAGGTACGAGTATTCATTTGATGACATTGTTAAATGCTAATTGCTGGCATGGTTTTCATTTGGTTCAGAAATCTTGAGATTTCGACTCCTTACTCGTTCCATTTTGCCGGATTGATTAAATTTTTGGAAAATGATCAGTGGTCAGCAGTTTTGTCAGGTACACCTCTTGACTTCATGAAGAACCCCAAAACCCAATTGTTCTTAGATTAATGACACTGTTCTTTCTGCGGAACCCAACTTCTAGGGTACTTAGGGTGCTTCAGGTGTCAACGATGCATAATGGTTAAGGTTTTCTCTGCTGTAGTTTTGAAAGGAAGCAGTTAGGCGTGGAAGATGTGCAGGAAAGTTATTCATCATTTTCTTGGTGAATTGGCATTGCTTTGAACGCAAGAAATGATATCATACAAGGTTCTCCATGGACCAGCTCTCGTCATTGCAGGGTGCTTTGCATTGCTGGCATTGCTTCTCTCCATCATTTTGATCGTCCAACATCTAAGATCATATAACAATCCTGCGGTAGGTTCCTTTGTTATCCTTATTCTACAATCTTGCTCTCACACTGGTTAAGATTGTTTCATTGGACTTGCTAGACAGAGAGGAACAGATTAAATATGTGAATAATTATAGTGTATTCCATACTAGCAACACCAACAGCAAGTTCACAAAAGCAAAGCAAAGCAAACTTTCTCACTAAGTTTTCGTGATTCCGCTCGGATATAGGACATTCAGTGGACTAGGTTTTGAACTTAGTATACAGAAAACCAAATGTGGTCTTTTTTTTGCTCGTTTTCTTCTACCCCAAATACTAAAACTATGTTTCACCTGTTACTCTCAGATGGACTTCAAAGCCAAGTAATGAAACAAATTTGTTGAGAAAACTTTGTGTTGTCACCTGTCATTGGAGACTTAGAACTATTCATATCTAAGAATGACCGGAACTCCGGAAGTAGAGTATTGTAGAGACAAATGACAATGACACAAAAGCAACACCATTATGAGCTCCACTGTAACCATTATCGCTGTCATTCACATCCTTTCAGAAAACAAAAAATAAAAATTAAAAGAGCTTTTAGGTTTGGGCATGGAATATCAATAAAAGTTGTCCTAGCTGATTCTTGTCTGACTTCTTTCAGTGGCACATGGATTTTTTTTTTTTTTTTTTTCGTTGAAGATGTGCGGCAGACACTGTTTAATGTGACCGATTTTTCTCAGGAGCAAAAATGGATTGTTGCTGTGCTTCTCATGGTTCCAATCTATTCAACCGAGTCAGTAAGTACTGATTTTAACTTATGTCCAGAGAGATTAACATTTTGCTTCTCATGGTTCCAATCTATCTAACCGAGTCAGTAAGTACTGATTTTAACTTATGTCCAGAGAGATTAACATTTTGCTTCTCATGGTTCCAATCTATTCAACCGAGTCAGTAAGTACTGATTTTAACTTGTGTCCAGAGAGATTAACATTTTTCTTGAAAGAGGAAGCGTAGGGCAGGTACATGAGCTTGATGCAGCTCTGGTCCATGCTTAGCTAATTGACAAGTTGCATGTTTGCCCGTCCTGTATCCTATTAAGTTCGCAGTGTCAGTTAAAAAGACAGACAAAACTCCTGTACAATTTAGCTGAATCAAAAGTTTACAGAACATTAAGTTATCAAACCCAGCATCATTCTGGAATATAAGTATATATCACATGCCTTTGCACACTAAAGACAACAACATATATTAAACACGAGGATTTGGTCTATGTTATTTCTTGCTTGACTGATGGACACTTTCCTCCTGGTGTTCTATTATGTAGTACTTGTAAGCTTGGGCTTAAGCAGATGGTTGATTTATGATTTTATGAACATCCGTTTGATGGCATCTGTCAAAGTGTACGTATCTCTTGAAACATCTGGTATCTAATTTGTCTTCCTCAGATCATATCCTTGTCCTACCCGAAAACCTCTCTGGCTTGCGACATTTTAAGGAATGGCTATGAAGCATATGCTCTGTATGCGTTTGGGAGCTATCTCATTGCATGCCTTGGTGAGTTTCTGAATGCATGCATCTTGTTATTAGGGAATTATGAAGACTAGCTTGACTGCTTTTTTAGTAAAATAATTAGATACTATAGCTGTTAAGGCAGTCCGTGGTAGAGTTTCTGTTAATAAGTTTGGGGTGAAACTGTTGAGGTCCTCAAGATTTTGTGCGGTTATGGTTTTCAAATGGTAGATTGTGAAAACTTAAGTTCTATCTTATTAATAAGAATGTAGAATGATTATATCGATCAGTTAGAATGCTGCTTCTGTACACATGTGAGACTTCAATAGAAAAGTGCGTATACCCACGCTCTCACCAAAATGACATGCTTTTACGACCACCTGTGTAAACACAATACTACTCTACAAATACTGTACAAAGCTCTGGGATGGTTAGTTCACTTTGTTCTATTCATCAAAGTCATTTCAATGCAGGTGGAGAAGACAGAGTTTTGGAGCTATTGGAGAATGAATCGCGAACTGCAATTAACAAGCCACTGCTGGAAGAAACAGATTTAAAATCGAAGCCACGAGAGAACAAATGCACCAACTTCTTCTGCAAACCATGTGCGCTAGGAAAACAATTATTTTCCATCATCAAATTTGGTCTGGTGCAATATGTAAGTGAGATTAATTTAATTTCATTTCTGTGGTTCCTTTACAAGGACAATTGTCTAACATCCGCTTAGTAACCAGATGATTCTGAAGACAGTTTGTGCGTTCCTGGCTTTTCTTCTGGAGATTTTTGGTGTATATGGTGACGGAGAGTTCAAGTGGTACTACGGGTATGTTAATAATAAATCAGCCTCATTATTTAGCTACACTATTGAAGTTGAAGATCAACCATTGATAATTTTTGTTCAACTGTTGATAGTTCAGCCAGTAGCTAATTCTTCCCTGGATCGGTTAAAAAAATATGAGCTTACACCGATCGTTTTGTTTGGGCGAAATACATTTTTATTGTTCAGGGTTCTGATTTCTGATTTTGATTGTACTTGCTTATCCAGGTACCCCTATATCACAGTTGTATTAAACTTCAGCCAAATGTGGGCCTTGTATTGTCTAGTTCAGTTTTATAATGTGACTCATGAAAGACTCAAAGCAATCAAACCGCTTGCTAAGTTTATAAGCTTCAAGGCGATTGTGTTTGCGACCTGGTGGCAAGGTGTAGGAATTGCTATCTTGTGTGCTCTACGAGTTTTGCCAAAAGAGGGAAAGTTTCAAACTGGGTTGCAAGATTTCCTAATCTGCATTGAAGTAAGTCTTTATTTGATTGTTCGACTGAAGTTCACCCCAAACCAAACTGATGAGCATTTCCTTCGATACACTACCTGAGATTCATAAAATCACGGTCAGTTGTAAATAGTTTTGGCTTGTTTTAACTGTACAGATGGCGATTGCAGCTATAGCCCATTCTTATGTTTTTTCTGTGAAACCCTATCATTTTATGCCTGTGTCCGAGTATGGAAAAGTCAGTGCTCATTCTGAGAAAACCGTGGTTGACATAGAGGAAGGGAAAGACAAGGGGCCAACCGTGATCGAGAAGACTGAAACCGAGGTCCAAGCTCCAGGGACAAGCATCAAAGAAAGTGTTCAAGACATTGTTGTCGAGGGCGGTCAGCAGGTATGCACTTTTCGGTTGTTCCTCTAGCTAAGACCTTGTACAGTTTAGCGACTCATTATCTGAAATTCCACACTATTGAAAATGGAACCATAACAGGTAGTTGAGGATGTCAAATTGACAATAAATCAGGCGATAGAGCCAGTAGAGAAGGGTGTCACGAAAATACAAGAAAGCTTTCACCAAATAACAGTGGGTTCTGATGACAAGAAAGGTCCTGATGTAGAGATTGACGAGGAGCGTATCGAGGAGGATCATCAAGGCGGTGAGCTTCATGTACAGGCTGAGCAGATGAAAGTCACTAGAAATACGAATGAGAGTCAGAATTCAGAGATAGACATTAGCTTGTAGTTCCGTAGAACGCATCATGCTGCGAAAAATACGCTGTTTTTTTTTTTTTGGTACAAAGATGAAAAACGAAACAGCTAGCTAATGTCTATTACATTCTCCACCGGAGGCAAAAAACTCAAAAGTGTTCATCAAAGAAGGAGTCGGTACCAGGGATATCTAGGATCCCCACTTCAACATGATCAATGTCATCAAAAGTCATTAAGGTAGTCTGCCGAAGAATCGCTCTCGTTTCCCTCGCCATATGGTCCGCACCTTGTTGTGCGTCTTGTTGAGAGCCTCTACACTCACATGAAAAATACGCTGTTTGTTTTGTTGATTGTAGGTTCTGATGTCATTGCAAAATCCTTACTGTAATGGCAAAATCAAGTACAGTTTACCGGTGTTCTCTATCACATTGCTTGCACGAGACGAGTTGTAGCCGTGGTAATTGTGCAAGAAACATGTTAGGTCAAGATAAATAGTTTATCAAAAGATCATATAGGACCTATTATTCTCTTGAGACTATATATATATCATCCTGTCAGTGCCGCCGCAGATTCTGATCATGTTCGGAGTGACTGCAAATCCATAAATCTCCACCAGGAAGGGATTTGGTATTGATTGCAAATGTTCCGGCCCAATGCAGAAAGTCCACGAGTTCATCGTGACACGACGAAGATAATTTGAAGTCTACAATAATGAAGGTTCTTTTGGTCTAATACTGTATTTGGCCATGTTAGTTCGCCTTATCACTTTACTCTCTGGGAGTTTTGATACCCGAAGTACTCCGTATAGTTTAGTTACAAGACTGATATATATACGGTTTACTTACAGATCAAGAATCACACAAAAAATGAATTGAGGCCTTGCGAGTTGCGACTTCCTGCTGCAGGAGTTATGGAAGACAAGCGCTTGCTGTACATGTTGCCAGAGGAATTTCTTGAGTTGACCAGAAAACTAGTCACTTCCTGGACAACATATGCTTGAACAAATTTCAATGCAGCCAAAACACGCAATCGCTGTGCAAAACTGAGTGAGCACAATCGCGCATTGGTTGTTGATCTTTGAACACACCTCTACGCAGCACATACAACAACAATACCCGCACATCTTTGTACAGCAATCAGACGCAGCCTTGACCATGACTTCAGCTGCTTCTGGAGGTTTCGGTTCATTAAATCCTGGAGGGATGTTTTCGATTGTTGCTTTCACATTTCCAAACCCGATACCAGTATTTTTCAGCACTTTCACACTCTTGGGCATAGGCTCGACATTTCCTGCTGCTCCTTTGCTAGGTGATTTTTTCTGATTCATAGAAACAAGGAGGCATAAGTATAGGCCCAAGCTACAGGTAGATATTTGAGGTTCTATGCCTGTTTCTGTTCTCCATGGGAATGGGGTACTCCTCTTTCCTTCGTAGATCTATACAATGCCAGAATATAACAAACAGTTGCGAACAGAAACTCTAGGAGTATTGGAATGAAAAGTGTTGTTAATACCTGCTTAACATCCTTTTCTGCTTCTGTCTTCAAGGCCTCGGTCACAAATAACGCCATTGATGTATACTCTGAGACCATGTTGTTCCGGATGCTCATATCTACGACCTGACAATCAATTACAGCCAGTATTAATCAGGAGATTCCCCATAATTGAAATAAGCAACCTGAAACTACTCTCTAACTTCATCAAGTAAGAGATTTACCCACAATCAATTAAGCGATCTAAAACTATCTCTAAGTCATCTAGTACATCCAGTATCAAAGATTGGCTTGTGTCGACATAGATCAAACAAACAAAACAATGTGTAAAGAACAATAAGAAAAGGAGTCCAGTATAACCCAAGTCCAAAAGACACAGAATAAAAACCGTTCATGCTTCACGGGAGACCCGTGGAAGTTACACCAATGTGGCAAAGGTTCTCTATCCCAGAGTCTATTACGAAATCTTTAAAATCAAGAACATCCTATCCAAACATAAGACATTAAGACCCACCATCAACAGGCTGATCCTGAAAGGTTTTGAGGGACTCCCAGACCTCGTATCTGTCAGCACATGAATCAATCCAAACTTGACATAGGTAAATCAACATTGTTCGCACCTCACCATGGCTGATTGTGCTAATGACTTGCTGCTGAGGACTATCCTTCCTAATGGACGAAGAAAAATGGCCAATCTATTACTAATATTGCACACACTATCGGATAAGATTTATCCCACTGTTGTTTTTTATATTTTGACCTGATAGTCCAAGCATAAATGAACGGCATCATCATGATAACCTCTTGAATTTGTTCACTAGTATTTCTGAGCTCATGTTTGTTTTTTAAAATGCTTTACCTATACACAGATGCTAAGTCATGCTAAGATCACATTCACACAGCAGATTGACATCAACAATGTTACCCTGACTCGGATCCAAATGTCCGACTCGGGTGCGTATCCAAGTGTCAGACTCGCTTATTTTTTGAAAAAACCTCTTATTTTCGGCCTAAAATGAAGGATCCAAGTGTCATATCCATGTCCGAGTGTCGGGTGTCCGACACTGGTACGTGAGGTAATATGAAGAGTCCGGGTAACAGAGGACATCAAGATATTATGTTGTTCAAGTAAAAGAGCAGTCAAATTAACATAGCAAAGCTTATCACCAAAAACGGAGGCTCACTTCACCCAAGTCCGTTAGAAACATATCGCTGTGGATTGGCTTGCAGATATATAATTCGAGGCCTTTTGCACCACATATAACATCAAGAGATAACGTAAGGGGAGAAACAAACATGATCACAATATTTTCGAGGAGACTGAAGCTGTGTCACATACGAAGTCGTACCAAAATAAAATGTTACAAAATTTTGAAGGCCCTATAGTTTCAGACATGCCAAACCAAAGTGACGTACCTTTGACTCAAGTTCTTTACTTTCAGAAAACCATGCTTGAGAGGTGCAAATAATTATTTGCTGCAAGGCCATTATCTGTTCAACACAAATGTAAACAAAATAAGAAAAGTGTAAGGGGATGGCCCGTGCGGACCATTCCATTTGCCAAATCCAGTGTCAGCACAGTATCGCAATAGACCAGATAGCAAACAATCAGAACAAAAGTAGGGTATCTTACTCTTTCAAGAGGTATTTTCTTTGCCTTGTTGACCTTCAAATCCGCCTCATACTTCGACATGTCTGCAACAATACCTCTCACTTTGACTACTTCAGGAAATTTGCCCCTATATCTTCCTGATATTATCAATGGGTATTCTGACGAGAGGTCTGGAATGCTGGTTGGATATATCTGAGGTTTCAATGGAACACAAAGCAGATCACATCACAAGCCCACCAAGAAATAGACGTAAACTTAAAGCACATTGTCTAGAATGCAAAGATAATATTAGAGGCATCCTAACACCACAGAAGATCCAAAAGCATACATGCCACTGAATACCTAGAGGCAAGCAGCCTAACACTTAATTGGAGAAGATGTTCCAGAACTTAATTATGCACAGATTACAGAATGTTTATAGAGGGTCCTTGATATTCTACCAATTTCTGCCAATGTTCTTGAAAGCGCCAAACCATTTCTCCTTCTTTATCACCTTGCATACAGTGACAAGGAGGAAGCTCCGAAAGCATAGATAATCCAATCTACTTAACTCAAGTTCTAGGTCACACGACTCACGCCTACTCCATTCCATCGGTAATGAGACATCATCCCAATCATTTTACACAGACTTATTTGGTTTAAGTTCGCAAGTAAAAAGTTCATTGACAAACTTGTGAAATCAAGTCCGGTCAATGTGTTAAATCAGTAATGGAGGTTCACTAAGTTTGACAAAAGCTATACACTAAAATCTCATCAGTCTGTCCATTTTTACACATACTCTAGCAATCCGATGTCCATAATAGGCAACAGAATATAAATTGGGAACAATCGCACCACAGCTATGTTGTATATTTTTTTCAGTCACAAGTCTCATAACTAAAGAACGGTCGAGCTACAATGTCAATCAGTCTGGAAACATCCAGTAACGAAATCTCCAAGATGCACCATAAAGAAGTATGGGAGTCGTCAATTTAGATGATAAAGTACCTCAACATCACTGAGTTCATCTAATGTATCGATAGTTATATTTGCCAGTACAGCGGAAGAACCTCTACTAATCAGTCTTGGAAGACGAGACTCTATGAAATCTGCAAACACCACAAACAAGAAATTTAAAATTGTATTAGTCTATTAGGCTTACTCTTCCTGTCAGAAAAACATATAAATAATAAACCCAATAAATTTCATGCCACCCTTAAACTTATCTTTAATTTGGAAGACATTTAATATCAATGGTAACATGATCCACGATAACTTTTGCATAACTAATTGAAGGCTTACAGTTAGCTCAATCTTAAGAATGAGGTTAACGTGTAGAAAATTATGGTGATAGAAACAACAGTCTACAACTGTCAGAGAAGGAAAAAGAGTCACCGAATTATTAATGCTATTTTATAGTAGCGTAAATATAAAAAAAAATTAAAAATGGAAGATTAACCATCTCAAGAACTTCTGCTGCACAACCCCCCCCCCCCCCAAAATAAAACACACCCATAAAAGGATGCGCCAAAGTGATCCCGTCAGCGAAAAAGACGAGCACAGATGGCAAAATTATTCAACTAAACAACTAATGACAACCAGTCAACCACATTGGCACTTCAAAGTACTGATCAACATTCAACTTCTCTGAACTCTTTGGTGATATATGACAAAACACAAAAAATAACAAACCTGTCTCAAAAGCAGCATCATAAAAGCCTCGCCCAATCATTGCCAGCATTTTTAAAAAGTAATGATTACAGTATAAACCTGCATTTGACATATTGTACAAGCTGGAGTTAGGCCAATAAAAAATAATAAAGCACCCACAAACGGAAATCATGATTTGCTTTACTCCTCAACAGTCATCTAACAATGCAAAGTGTACGATGATTCAAATGGATACATTAGTGCATCTAACAAATAGATGGGATATTCGTGGAAGGGCATGAAAAAAGCACTACCTGTTCCAAGGAGAACATAAGAAAAGGGCAGAAAGACCAGCGTTATAACTATTTATTGGTGAAGGATACGGTAAGTGGTGAAGGTGGGAGTAGGCAAACTATTTTCCCTTTCTAGGATAAAGGCAATGGAAGTAGATGAAGAATCATTTGCTACAGAAGTAATGCACCACCTATCTGCTTTGCACCCAAGAAACTATGTTATGTATATGTACTGAACAAAAGCCCAGTCTAATATACAAGGCATAGATTCTCCTATATCCCCTTTCGGGATGGTAATTTCAAGCATATCTTTCCTCGCTTCGAATGAAGGAAGAGAAACTTGAATGCGCCAGGTTAATGATTTCCACGAAGACAGGATATCATGTCATCATGAATATTCAATCCACCAATGCTCCCGAACACACTTTGCTACTGTTTAAATTTCTTTTTCTTTAAATAATTGATCTAAGAAGGAAGTGATTTATTTACCAATGCCAAATGTATGAATACGCGGACATATTGTCTTCATATTGGACAGACTGCTCTTCACAGAATCGCATATACGTCTCTCATCTTCAACTGCCCCATCAGTAACCAGAAAAATCATAGGTAATGAGCCACGGGTATCTGACAACATCGCCATTGCCTGAGAGGAAAAAAGGTTACTAATTCAAGTCCTTCACTCAAAGAAACATGATAGATATGCTAGGTATGAGTTTATTTTTATTTTTATTTTTGTTTTTGACTGTAGTATGGGTTTATTGAAAAAATCCCTATAGAATGAAATTTTTGGAGATCTAAATTTCTATCATCACAGTCCAAGAATTAAATACTTATTCAACCTGGTTTCAACTGGCCTACGATATAAAATTCTGTGAAGTTGTACCCCAACGATACTTTCAAAGAGAGTATATGAAATATGAGATCCGGTTCCCTATTAATTTAAACCAGCAGCTTACAGATGAGTCCCAAAAATCAGCCACTGCGTAAACAGGAAATAAGATGTCCCAACATTGCATTGAGATGGGTAGGATATGCAAATCCTGAATCCTGACCATTGACTTGAAGCAACTATGTGTTGGAGGCAATCAATTTAGCAACAAACCCGCAGCAAACTAGTTATAGGATTACAAATGAAAACTGACCTTGTTCAATGCAACAGACATGTTGGTGCCATCTCCTACAACAAAGTTGGTGCCAACCCACTGTATGGCTTTTTCGATTGTTTCGCTAGTAGCACTCTTCAAAGACGATGAGAAGGAACAAATTTCTCCACTAAAACTTATTATGTTGAATGAATCCCCTGGATTAAGCTCAGATAGAGCAGCAAATAATGCGCTTTTGGTATCCTCAAGCGGCTTTCCTTGCATACTTCTACTCGTATCAATAACATAAACAATTTCCCGGGGAAAGACCTGGCAAAGGGCACAGTTACATAAGATAAAATAAATAATGTACAAAAGTTTCAACTGGAAACTCTTAAGTCGAAAACGAAAAATAAATCAATCCAAAAAACAGAGCCAGAAATTTCTTGCGGAGATGACTGAAAATGGGTTTAAAAGTAGGTTTCATAAGTAGGCAATCAGCACCTTGAAATCTTTATCCAAGTAGTACTTCTGAGAGTGATCTACTTCAGCAAGTACTGCCTCAATCATCATTGTACGGGTCATAATGATATTCATCTTCAAGAATACATGTCCGCACCATAGCATGATTAAATGACAGTTCTAAACTAACAACTGAATATGCTTGCAGTGCATATTACCTTCGGACACATCTTGCTGAATAGACAGCATAACTTGGGCAAACCCAGCCTCACATGAAGTCAACTAGGTAAAATTTTAACTCTGTTCTCTATAGTACATTATCACATTACAGTATAACATGCTTTGCATATTACCTTCAGACACATTTTGCTGACTAGACAGTATGATTTGGACAAACCTAGCCTCACATGAAGTGAATTAGGTGAATCTTAACTCTAATACATTATCACATTACAGTATACAATCAAACGTAAACTTTTCAAGTCCAAACCTTTCTGTCTCGTTGGTTTCCAGGAAGAATATGGACGCAAAAGGTCTCTCTTTGATCAATATCATCACTTGATGGAGATTGCAAAAGCACACTGCCAGACATATGAGCCCCAGGAACCTGGCAAGGGAAAAAACAAGATTTAAGGTACAAAGAAAATTGCCGTACGACAGTGAAAGAGTACAAATCAGTCTCCAGAGATATTCATGGCATGCCGCTGTACATTCTACATGGCTATTCTGTACTATTATCTTCAGAAAGAGGAAAATGAATAATGTTGAAACCTTGGATTAGAAATCTTACACTGTATGTGAAGCTAAAGTCTATACTTGACCACGAGAGAACATCTGCTTCGTACAAAAATGACAGACTTTCTACTTTCCGCTTTCTTTCCTGAGACAAAAAGAGACATTGGAAGAAATGCACTTTATATGTACTTGAGCATACAAAATATGAAAATGTCATGTACCTTTAAAGAATGACTAACACTCCTACACAAGACTTCATATTCACCCCCTGAATGGACATTCAACTGGATTTTCTCCCTTTTTGGTATCTTTTTGCTAGGAGGAGTCACATACTCGGGAAAGGAGAATGGTATACACAGAGAAAATTCACCACCATGATACAATAACTTCTGCGACCAACGAATCTTCACAGAAAGGTTGGTTCCCCCATCAACCTATCAAGGATAACAACTTCAAGGTCCAGTGACTGACAACAGAAGATTTAGAAACACAGAAATTAGCAAGAGTGAGTTTGCACCTGAGGAATTGTTACTAAAAATATGTCAGGCCTCAGAAGTACCCCATCATTGACCCCTAAAGTCTTCTCCTCGTCCCTTTTATCATCAGCAGCAACTACTTGAGAACGATATGATTTTCTAGGAATATCAACCTCAACACCTAGAATCGAACCCTGTTAGACAATTAATATAACGTTTGAGAACAGAGTGGAAATTCTGAAAAAGTACGACATCAGTGAAAAAAAGAAATACTATACGATGTTGAAGAAAATATAGGAAGAAAGCAGGCGTTGTTCATTCACCTCTTCCATGACCCCCCCCCCCCTCCCTCTAATGTTCCTGGTTTATTTTACCATGAGCGCCACTGACCAGGGGATTAAAGACACGTACAAGGAATCATAGACATCAAAACAATTTTCAAAAGAATGGAAGCATACAAAATTTGGCAAAGTTTACTTCATCAAAAAGCAATCATGAACAGATGACATCTTTTTTGGAGGGATGAATTGATGATATTAAATCAAACAGATCTACTTTGTTGCGTTAGCATCACCTATGAACACTGAAGCTGGAAGGCCAACCCACTGAGTGTCTACAGTAGAGTTGTATCATGAAGTAGACTTACTCTGAACAACTAAAAAACATTCTCTTGCATTTTTCCCTCTATTTTAAGTGTGCACCTAACTTTCTCAATAAGAATAACTTCTCACATACCTGTCACTCGATATTTTCCAAATCAAGCAAACAGTCTCAAAGTATCCAACATAAAACACAAGATTGAACAACTAGAATCTTTTATGTACAGTTGCAAAATTACTGTTGCGTAATTAGTAGTCATAACAAATTTAAACATACTAATTATTTTAGATACGAATACATTGTTTTAGTGATCAAGAGAAAGCTCAAGAGTACACTATAGGATCCCCCATTATGTTCTAGAATCGTTATAAGATAATCATTAAAGAGCCGGATGACATAGCCCATAAGGATGCAAAGTAAACAATCCTACCCCTGTTGTTGCTTATGGTTCACGCTTTTGTCTTACTTTTCAGTTACACAACCTTAGTTGCAACACCCAATCCTTCCAATACATCAACTAAACTAAACTCTGTCCTAATATTTCACAAAACAATTGCTTTATTTTTTACTGAAAACCGACAACAACACTAAGCCAACCAGAATTATCAAAGTTTTAGAGCCTCTTGGCTCTCACAAAGCTCCCAGCTCTCTATTTCAGAATTTGCAGCTAACATATATATAGTCAACTCTTATTTTACCAAATAAGTGAAACTCATCATGCTACCACTTTTAACTCTAAAGACGAACAATTCTCGCCTTTTATCTAGTATCTACTAACCTAATTGCAGTAATATATCCAAGAAATTGACAATAGCAATGAAACCCAAACATTCTTACATCCATCTAAATTTAACTTACTTAATCAACGATTCAACCTCAATTAATTCTCCAAATTACTCATTTCCGAATTCCAAAAACACCCTATGAAAAGCCACCAAATCAATTCGAATTATCAAATAACTTGCAACACTCCTATCAATTTCGATATACAACAACTAAAGGCACTTCTTTTCGTCACAAAAAACCTTCCTTTTGGTGAGATTATCTCCTTCCGTCTCAAATTGGTCCGAGCTTCACTAACTAGAGAACTATATAGAGTGTGTATAGTCCTATGCACACAACTACTGTCTAGGCTAAAATCGAGCGAGGCACAATCATCACACTTATAGTTGAGAATTCTACCATTAAATGAAAAAACATTTCTAGAGTAAAGACACAACATTTACATTTTACAATGTACACATACCCCCACTCGACCAGCTCATCCATAGGAAGATCGAAGAACGAGAGTACGAGACGACTAACAAACTCGATAGTGAATTAGTGACAATGTACAAGCTATGTTAGTCAGACACAGATTAAAGGATCCGACACACGTGCGTGTCCAAGTGTCCTACTTCTCTATTTCACAAGAATTCCTCATGTTACCGGCTTAAAATGAAGTGTCAAAGTGTCCTACTCGTATTTCACAATCGGCTTATAATGAAGTGTCCCAGTGTCACGCCCTAATGTCGAGTGTCCAACAAAACACGAGATAATATGAAGAGTTCGAGTAACATAATTCGCAAACAACCAACAGACCGAAGAAAAAAAAAAGTCAAATAAGACAAAAAGACTGACAGATGAGATTATTATAATAAATAAAATATATACCTGCTCGCCCATGGGGACGGCGAGGCGGCAATCAACGGACTTGCTCCCCATAACACAGTGAACACGCCACTCGCCGGAGACGGTGACGAAAACGGTGTCGTTTAAATAAGCGTCAACTTCAAGCGACACGTTGTTCATATGGAGCGGGATCAACGCCGGAGGATCGCACCGGCCGTAAACATACGGCTGATAACTCGGAATATCGGGGTTGTCGACGACGCCGGGGTCGGGGACGACGGCGTACAGCATAGGGGCGGTCGGGAGGTAGAGATTGGACGATTTCGACATCGGCGGCGGTGGCTTCGGCGGCGCAATTGATCGGTCTTTGCCATAATAGAGACGTTTCGAGAGTTTTAAGCCTTCTTCTACTGCTTCGGTGAAGGATTCTTCCGTCATTGTCGGCGGCGATGATGACGTCATTTCTCGGTGATTATGGCGGTGGCGGAGATTGTGGTGGTGGCTGTTGTGGTGGTTGAATTCTAGGGTTTCTGTTAGATTGGAGGAGAGAGAGAGAGAGGAGAGGAGAGTTGAGCTGGAGAACAGAGAGGATATCTGTGTGAGAAGAGAAGACAGTTGGGAGGAGGAAAGGTCAATGATTATTAAGGAAACTTAATTGACACACTTTTTTTGGAGTCTCTCATAGATAATCTTTATTTTTCACTTATATTACTACACCATTTCTAGTATTTAGGCTCCATGTGCTAAAGACAAAAAAAAAATGGGAATTTTGTTTACCTTATTGCACAAAATTAGGAGAAAGTTGAAATCGGCGTGTCTTTAGATTCGTATAGTCGTTAAGTGTTTGAAAATTGTAAAGTTTTAGAAATGAAATACGTAACAACATTGTCTTTTTATTTCGTGATTTCTCATCAATAACATTTTGATAAGTCAGTTTGTTTTTTTTTTGCGAACAACATTGTCTAATGAAGCGTTGTAAAAAAAAAACATTCTCTAATGAGTTCTTTCAAATAATATTCCCAATTAAAAGAATTTATTCCAAAGCAAATCAATGAGAGTGCAAAAGCTCAAAGCAATCTTAATCATATAGCACATTATTCTATTCTTATCCCACCAAAAGCATAGTAGTAAAGTATATAACTTGCTCCAAATTAATGAATAATCCATTGTTCTTTTTCATTTTTCCGAGATCACAAGATGGTGAAAGTAACACCACGTCAACAATGTTACCGTAATATAGGAAAATTTCTTAAAAAACCAGCATGGATTTTAACAAATTCTTGTTTCTTTTATTCCCAATTTCCCACGCCCAGTATTTACACAAGAAGCTAATTCTTAATAAAAAAAAATTGTGAATAATTCTTAATAAGGGTAATAAATAGGAATTAAAGATTTTTAAATTAATTGTTCCAAAAACAGAAAGAATGAATGTTAAGACCATTGGAGAAGGCAACTGGGGAAGGTGACCGTTGCGAAACGTTACCGGGCACGTGAGGGAGGTGAGCTGTAATATTAATATTTTATTTGAGATTTCTTTTTCAAAGGGACGTTACGCATAACGGTAACATTGTCACGTGATCAATGAACAGGCGCGGATAATTGAGATTGGGAATGGGGCGTCGAAATGGCGCGCAGTAAGGTCGGCACGTTGCATAATTATGATTTGCCGTTGGGTCAATTTTAATGCAATTTGTGGGCAATATTCAATCATACAATGGTGGTGGAGTCGTATGTACGATATTTCGTGTTTTACAAATTTTAACGAGTAACAGAGTGCGATTGCTCTCTTGTCTCCAATTTAAACATCTCATTTAATAAACGTACTCTTTTTGACGAACATGTACATAGTAAACTGATTAAACAATACTCCCATTATTGATTAATCGATTAGGTTGTACACCCTTGTTAAGGAATGTGCGTTTCTATATAAGGACTGAGGTGTTTAAATTGGGGCTTTGAAGTATTTTATGGGGCTTCGAAGTATTGATGAATATGACAATTATTCTTTGAGAATACTCCCTTTGATTTACTTTGTTGTTCACGTTTAACTTTCATTTTTTTTTTTTTTTGGTATGTTACTCCGTATAACTTATAAGAGCTCTCCAAATTATTGTACGACTAATACTCGATGGTTATTGTTGTATGTTGTCTTATGCCAAAGATTCATTTTCATCCACACCTTAATGAGGTTTTTTAAAATCATGCTAAAGCAAAGGGTACAACAAACTTTCAAAACCCCACTCGGATGGAGAAGTACTATATGATATGATAGATATGAATTAGGAAACTTGTGGACTTGTGGTGCCATGAAAATGAGCCCACAACATAATTTGATGGCAATAATACTCCATTAAGACAATAATTGATGACATGGTAATCATAATACACTGATAATCAAAGACTCCACTACCAAAACTCCAAAACAATCACTGAATCCGGATCCTATAATAATATCATATTTGTTGGCCGATTCAATAGTTGAGCTACCACTCACCCAACTTAGAGGTTGAGAAATCAAACCTTCCCTCACTCAACTTAGAGGGTTTGTGGAGATAGGTCGCCTTAATCTGTAGGGTCTTATGTTAGGTTAATGCCTGAATCCCAGCTCTACTATTGTTATCGGCTAATAAAAAAACTCTACTTTTTGAGCCAATACAAGTTGCCGTTGATTAACGCAAAGTCAAGAGTAAAACTCACTTTGCTCACTGATCTCAAAAAAAAAAAAAAAAAAAAAAAAAAAAAAAAAACTCGGGGTTGGTAAAAAAGAACTTGAAAAGAGTACTGAGTAGTGTAAAAAGCAGGGATGATAAAGAAATATGCAATATTCTTGAAAACAGATCGAGTACAAAAATACATTTGATCAGGATATATACTTGGCAGGTCTACAAAGTTACTGAAAAAAAATGTATGAATTCCCAGTATACAAGTTTCCAATATTTTGGGTACTAGTCTACCCTAACAACCGATTACGGAGTACTTCGTAATGCTCTTTACGATGAAACGTCTGTATGAAATGAAGACCGCGGTTGCTTCTGTCGTGGTCTCGTGGACCCTTCATCCTAAAATATACACTACTAGTTTGACAGCGGAGAGAGATATCGAACTCAACCCCAAGAAGGAAGTGTAAACTTACAGGGATTAACAGAATGATCCGAAATTAGCAGGAAGTACTCTGATGCAGCTCTCAGTTGAACACAGAAATGAGATTGAAAGGGTGTGCTTCTTACCGAGTCACCGAGGCTGGGGCATGAAACCGGAGAAGGACTTACTTGTTCGGAGTTTGAACTTGCATGTGAAGAATTTCATCATTACAACAGATGTTTGTTTCTAAATAATGCTGACAGCTGAGCGAAAAGAATTTCATTCCATGTATCAGGAACCCCAGGTAAACACCAATGCAGGCAATCTTCCATTCCAGGTGACGGTCTAATGGAGTATTTGGATATATGACCCTCGTCTCTAAGCTCGGAAAGTCCTGTTATGTCCAGGAAAGTTACATTTGTACCTTTGACAGCCATTGCAGCAGCTGGATCACTACTCTGCTCTTTTAGAACTTCTCTCCCTTTAGACAGCGGATTAATATTGTCACAAGTTCCACCACTATTCCAATCTCCATTAAAGAAGTGTCTGGGTGAAATGGAACGATAAAAAGCTCTCAAGTTCGGATGCTGAGAGAGCTGAGAATCCACCCACTTCACAATACTGTGAATCGCAAGATTCTTTGCGTCTAACATTTTCTTCTCAGGGGTGGGAACCCCGTCCACATGCATGACCCAATGGTTTCCTTCGAGTTTCCCTCTATTCCAGTGATGGCCAGTGTTAAGTACTAGAACATCAAATCTATCTAGGTAGCGACTAAGGAATGCTGGAGGACGATCAAGGTGCATTGCGATTTCAGACTTGGGGTCATTTTTTTTCAGCTTCTGCAAGTCACAAAGGCATGCGGACCAGTAAAAGAGGATGGTTGCGTTTGTTTTGGTGAAACGATAAGCCCAACCATCAGGACGTACGGCACCACGGGCTTTATCAAGTCCATACTCCCATCCCACATCAATCACGTCACGCCTCTCTTTCCCGCCACTGACCATGCACATTAAAGACTGAAATTGTTGTCGCCCAAGTGAGTCTCCAATGAAAGCCAAGGTTTTGTTCCGCATCCTACAATGCAGATTCAGAATATAACAAAAGAATCATAGTAATAACTAATTAAAAATACTGATGTAACATAATCAGATGTGTGTAGCTAAGGTTGAGGGCAGTTGCCTAAAGCATGATTTACAATAGCTTCAGAATAAGATGAAAGAATGCAAAAAAAAAAAAAAACCAAAAAAAAAAAAAACAAAAACAGGTCTCTCGGGTACTAAACCACCAAAAATGAATTCATTTCAAGGCTACTAGATCACTTAACTAGAGCATGTACTGAAGCAGACAACAGCAAGACCAAGATTTCCAGGCCAACGGAATTTGCCATCCCATAAGCACATGTGTACGAGAGGCAAACTCAACAGCAGTTTCATAATCAAAAGAGGAGGGACTAAAACATGTGGGCAAACCATCCATGATGAAAAGTTAACCATATTTTCTTGAAAAAACGAGTCTCTGTTTCACTTGCTTTTCTCTGGGAAGTGATGGGGCGAAGAAAAGTAGTAGTTAGTTAGTTACGATAACATTGAGAGTACAAACCAAATCTTAAGATAGAGACCATTTGTTCCAAATAAAAAAGTACCTAGGCCATAAGAACTCATTTAAGATGTACTCCAACTGAAAGTTTTTAGATAAGGTGGTTTCCTCGCCAACAATATCACAGAACAGCATCACAGGATTCACAGCGCACAAAGATTCTCCAACTGTAAGGGGGTTGGAGAGAGAGGAAGGAAGTACCTTCTTAAGAATTTGGATCTACTAAATTCATCCATTTCACAATCATTTGGCTGCCAGCGAAACTTTTCATATGAAAAATCAGTACGGTCTGAAATTCTGCATGCCCACATCTCTGATAGCCATTGCCTGCACCGACCACCAGAATAGAAAGGCCGGTCATTATCTGCAACCCATTTACCTTTGGCATAATTGCAGGCTGGAAATTGACAGAAAAGAGAGGATTAATTGAAATCAGTACATGCCAAACAACATCATTACAGGGAGACACAACCACAAGAACAGAAGCCTTATTCCCAAAATGATTTGGGGTCGGCTAACATGAGTCGTCATATGTAAGTATGTAACTGTCTCACGTAGGTCATAAAAGTTAAAGATCAATGTGAACAAGTTTAATAGTATTGAAACACATTTAACAAGATTTTTTAAAAAGCCATCAAAAGAAAAGGAAAGCAATAAAGAAAAAAGTGAAAAATGTATGAACTTTTATACAAATGATAAGAAGAAATGGAATCCTCTTTCCAAAATTCATCTTCTTAGTTACGGTAACTCCCCTTCACTGTCGTCTACGGGAAAACCAAAAAAAAAAAAATGACAATACAACAAAGAAGCCTTCATCATCACAGAACAACAAACCCTCGTTTTGGAAGCACAACATACTAAAAAATACACTTACCCTGGATGGGTTCTCTTATACAAAACTAGTTTGTTAATCAAGTAGCATACAGGTTTTGTTAAAAATAAAAGGGTGGTGACTGATCTTGGAAAGAGGAGCTGAGTATAAGGCCACTGTGATGATTATTGTTTCTATAAAATAGTAAGATAACGGGAATTGTATTGATATGATACAGTATTCAGGCAACCAAATATTTGGACAAACAAACTCCTTCTGAAACAAAACTTCAACAATCCCTATTTTGGGACATAGATTTCAATATACTTAGTTATGAGACATAAAAGACGGCCCTTAAAATCTTAAGGATTATTGAATGTATTCAAGGAGAGCCTATATCCCAAAAAGCCTACAGCACAGTTCACGAGTAAACACTGGTACGTGGTAACTCATCTAGGTCAAAGGAAAAAGGTCTGTGATCATACTTGAGAATATCTTGAGATGATATTGCAGTATTAGAAGGTTCCTTTTTACTGAAATATTGCGGACTTTGGTTAAATCAGTCTCAACCAGAGCAGTTGTCATAGTGGACTGACCTTTGGTAATAATGATGTATTGATGTCTGTACAGCTTATGTGAAGGTTCCCAAACAATTTTTTTTTTTTTTTTTTTTTTGGACCTTGAGCAAGCATTACACTACAAGCCTTAAATTTTAATCATAGACACCATAGATAGAAGATAGAACTCAGTAAACTACAAAGAGGAACAAACAAGAAAGGAGGCCTTCGGCACAGAGGCAGAATACACAGATACCCTCACTTTTATAGAACCTAATATCTCGTCAGAAGAAGTATTTTAGTTATGATTTGTCAGAATCACATATTAACTCGACTTGTTCGATTTGCATAATACGGTTTAAGAAAAAAAAGGCTTCAGTACAATATTGATGTCAGTTTATATTCATGTGTCCAAATTCATTTCACACAAAAATTTGATGAGCACCAAGAGACCAGAATATGTGGAACACTGGTGATTGTTGAATCCAAACATTGTTTGTCATAATCTTTATTAAAATAGGGTATCAAAACTATGTCAGCCAAACACTCAACTTGCTCTACCATGGAAATGAACTAGTCCTTCAAAAAGTACCCACTATTAAAAAAGGGCAGCCCGGTTGCACATTGGCGTCCCCGCAAAGCAAGGGTCCGAGGGAAGGGTCCCACCACAAGGATGTATAGAGGGCAAGCCTTTCCTTGTCACTTTTTGGACAAGAGGCTGCTCCCCGAACTTGAACCCGTGACCTAATGATCACACAGCAACACCTACTGGTGCGCCAAGGCTCCCGTTCAAAAAGTACCCACCATTACCGCAGTAAAAAAAGTGATGAAGCAATCTGAACTCTACAAATATAAGACAAACTCATACTTCAAAAACAAAACAAAACACATCAGATACAGCATCTCACACAATAGAGAACAAAATCAGTTAAATGTCAACTGCTGCAACCAATAAGATCACGAGTCAACAAAACCCTTTGGAAAATTATATAACACTTGCCGCTTAACTACTAAAACCAAGTGGAAAATCATTTTCACAGTAAGCACATCAGAAAATACCTCCGTTGTTCCCTCCATCATACTTCTTTGGAGAGCTAATAGGAGACTCCGGACCCAACACCTTTTCACTTGGCTTATCTAATGTCTCATTTGTTGCCACTGAAGGCAAGTTGCTGCCTGCATCCGTACTTAACTCTGGCTGAGTCTTCTGCACAGGGGAGCCAATGAGTATATCTGCAAAGCAGTTAGAAAGAAGCACCATATAAGAGACCAGAACAATCATCTGTATGTTCCTGCCTGGTTTCTTCGTAATGTCACACTCGCATTTGAGACGCAAGGAAGCCATTACTTGACAGTTGTCACAGAGAAAAGTTGTAAAGAAGTAAACTAAAGAAGACGGGATATGGAGAGTTTAAGCACATTAACAATAACTTTTAGTTATTTTAACAGTATCTGAAAAGTAATAAAAGAGCATACAATCAAAAAGCATCCAAAGTAGTCAAGGAGAGAGCAACATAAGCAGCAAAGACATCGGAAACCAAAAAAAGTAAACTACTAGATGACCTCAGCAGCATTTCAAGGAACTAATCCAAACTTAATGCTCTATACAGAAATTAGCTACTGGCATGCAATGCACACACAACCAAGTCTCAGTGATCAACTTTTGGTTCTTGATCGTTATTTAGGATTCCCTTATTTAGCTAAAGCGCACCAGTCACCACCACCTAACAAAGTATGATGCATCTTGGTAGACATAGTGTACTTATATTTATATACCTCAGCTGCATGTATAAGTAATGTACTTTAAGTGAAATGAAATGCTTTATCTGTCCAACAGGTCTTGGATAAGAGTAGAACACGGTCAGCTGGTTCTATGGTAAATTTCCAACATGGAGCTTTAAAAGGTCGCACCAAAACCTTGAATCCGCACTTTGTCCTACAATATAACCGTTTTACCTAGTATCATATTTCTAGTCCATAACGTACCACACTAAGTCGTATGTGAAAATATGTGAAAGCTAATATGAATCTAAATAATTTACAGTTTAGATTCCATGAAAACTTAACCAAATTCAAGAGCAACCACAAGTCTGTGAAGCAAACCTGAAGACGATTTGAAGATTTGGTTCTGGGGCATCAACGAAACAATAAAGGGACTTTTATCCCATCCCCAAATGACAATCGTAGTGCAAACCAATGTAACGAGAATGAAAACGAGTTTTGTCCCCCTCAAAACACCACCCTTCATCCTCTCCTAATGTCTCTCACTTAAGCTTGTCTCAAGATCAACATTGAATCATCGAATGCCACGAATCACAGCCTGAAAAACGTAAATGCTGCATAAAATTAATATTTCTAAAGTAACTGGTAATCCACTTAAGTTAACAAATCTATGCTCAACACTGATTGAATCACCGATTTCCACGCCTGAAAAACATAATTGCTGATTACAATTAACATTTCTAAAGTAACCGGTAATCCACTTAAGTAAGTTAACAATGCTATGCTCCAAGAATCAACTCGAAAACCCAAACATCAGTGTGTAGTACAAGTAACATTCTGCCTCGAAACATTAAACTCGAACACATAATTCAAAATACGCCACTAGCATCTACCATAATCATACCACATTTGGAATCAACCCTAATTAATAAGTCGACAATAACATCTTACTCAACCACCAGTTCACGATACAACTACCGCGCCACTCTCTTGTAAGACGATCTCACACTAACTTATTATTTACCTGAATAGAAATACTAACTCAAAACTCGAGTTTCGTAATTAACCTCGCAATCAGTTATTATTTATTATCGTCAGACCGTCTCATACGTATCAACCATTTCCATAAATATTCAGATTCAAAACAAACAAACAAAATGTACGGCCAAATCTACGACATATGTACTCCCAATTTATTTCACCTAATTTTATCAACATAATTCGTTAAAATTACTGAAAATTATATAAAAAAAAATAAATCAAAATCATAAATCATAAACCTACGACATTGGATCGAATTATAGAAATATAGATAAAATGGCGATAAATTACGCGATATATGGTTACCTTGTTCGGAATAAATTGGAAGCTGAGAATTAGAGTGAGCGAGATCGGAGAAGTTGGAGAGAAACAAAAAAGGTAGGAATTTGGTGGTATTGTTGGTCCAAATTAGGCGCGGGAAGGAAAGGGGGGGGGGAGGAGAGAGAAATGGGAAGTGTGAGTGGGAAGTTTTAGAGAAGAAATGATTAGTGTTTTTGACGACACTGATAATGGAGAGAGAGAGAGAGAGAGAGAGAGGGGGGGGGGAAGAGTGTGACTAGTGAACAAACAACAGAGATACGGCGTCGGCAGGTGAGGAACCAACCAAGATTGATGCATTTGGCACCGTGTGTGTCAGTGTGTGTGTTCGTGAATAGTGGGTGTGATTTTCAATGCGGATTTCGGAAGGACATGAGTCGGACATAGATAGGTTTGGTGCGGTGTGTGGTTCGTTTTTGTATCATTAGGTTTGGTGTGGTGTGTGGTTCGTTTTTGTATCATTTGAATCCAAATGTTAATTTCAAAGTTTGAAATGTTGATAATGCCACGGCTTATTTATGGATCGATCCACGTCGAATTGTATTTGGCTCCCTCGCTGAAGAGAAAACAATTAATTTTTTTTACCTTCAATATCACCCGTTCATCGCCACTCTACCTTGTCGGATGTCGCTGCGGAAACATCGGACATCGCCTCCACCGCCACCATCACTTTACCGCATGACCCAACCTGGCCCACAACTCCACCGCTCTCCATCGTAACTTTTAATATTATTATTGCCACCGACAAACTCCGAGGCCACCATGTAACATTATCATTGCCTAAAATATCATTTATAATAGGATTTTTTGCGAAAATGCACCTTATAAAGCAGATTTTAGTGTGGCTGCATATTATATGGTACATATTGCGAAGCTCCACCTCATAAGTTCATTACTTTGCGAAACTACACCTCTTTTCATTGTCCAACCAAATTAGGTCGATTTCCTTGATCACATGTTTATCCAAGTATCCAAGGTGTTCCGGATCGGACACTCAATCTCTAAAATCTCTAGATGAGGATCCGGAACAAACTTAAGCTACTAACCCACCATCTCAAATCAAGTCCATGACCCAAGCCAAGAGCTCCACTCGCAAAACATAACCAAAAAAACATCGGATAAAATTGGAACGAACCCATCAAACTTAAGAAAACCGAATCTCCTCGGACTAGTATGAAACGCAACAAAGATTCGCTCGGCCGCTCACACTCACACTTCATTTGACATCAGAATATCATCTGCAAAACCTTCAACCTCCCCAGAAAAAACATACTTACACTATAACTTTGCTGCTTCAAACTGTCAAAAAAAATGGCAATTGATTCAAATTCCAATGATTCTCACGCACTTCAAGCTATCTGCTACAAACGAGGTTTTCTCCAGCTTCTTGATCAGGTCCTTTTTTTTACCCTACAAAAAATCCATCTTCTGGGTTTTTTTGCCCATTTTTTCTTGGTAATTTTGCTTAAGAAGTACTGAATATTATGTGACTTGTTGCTTACGCTTTGCAGAGGAAACTTCCGTTGGAGACTGTTTACTTGGATATCCATAATTCTTCTGATGGATGGTATTTGCCCATTTGCAACTTCAAATTTGCTTTATAAATCAATCAAAGTTTTCATTTTTATGCAGTAATGTGTTTGATAAGTATTAATCTTTACTTGTGAAGTATCCCGAGTATGTTTGTTCTGCAATTTGCAATAATTTTGTTAGATAAATGATTTTTGAATTGTGTTGATTTTTTCAATCAATTGGTTTGACTCTAACATTAGTTTTGTGTCTCAAAAAATCCCGTCTATAACGAAATAAGGGTTCTCGGTTGTAAGTAGTGGTTACGCGTATGTTGAAAACATGGAGAGATTGTTTTTCCGGATGCTCGGTCCCTTGAGTGAAAATTTGATAGATGTATATGCATAAGCAACAAGAAAGGTTTAGTTTGAGTCAAATTGGGTTTGGCAAACATGAATAGCAATAGGAATCGTTAGAATGGAAGCGGGATTTTCGATATATGTACTTAGATGGTGTTGTTGTGTGCAGGGTTATTGCTGTTATACTCTTGGGTTATGTTTGGTTGGGTGTAATTACGATGAAATGAAATGAAATTAGTACAAAAATGGGAAAATTGAAAGGGAGAAAGAGGACTCACAAGGGGGAGAAAGTAGTTAATGACATCTAACAATGTAATGACAATTACATACGTTGAAGTTGCACAAATTCTAGTTGCCTTACTTCAATAGAGATCTCATTACACTGTAATGATGATTGCACCAACCCCCTGCCCCCCTTCCCCCTCTCCGTTATTTTTGGGCTTAATGGGTGGTAATGGTGATTTAGTGATTTTCAATGCACCCTTCTAACCAAACAATGAAATAAGCCCTTAGTTTGACTAGGTTCTTACAATATGAACTTAGGCCATCAAAAAGTTCAACATGCATCATATTTCTGATTTGTTATATGCGATTACTGGGTTTGGGGAAGGCTTTCAGCAATGTTGGCTCTTTCTTTATATTTTTTTTTTATTGTGTGTGTGTGTGTGTGTGTGTGTGTGTGTAACAATGAAATAAGCCCTTAGTTTGACTAGGTTCTTACAATATGAACTTAGGCCATCAAAAAGTTCAACATGCATCATATTTCTGATTTGTTATATGCGATTACTGGGTTTGGGGAAGGCTTTCAGCAATGTTGGCTCTTTCTTTATATTTTTTTTTTAGTGTGTGTGTGTGTGTGTGTGTGTGTGTGTGTGTGTGTGTGTGTGTGTGTGTGTGTGTGTGTGTCTTTTTTGTGTTGTTGCAACTGTAAAAAACATCTGGCCATCTCAAATATTTGTTTTCCGTCCTTGGTTTAGGTTTGCAATAAGGGTCATGGTGGTTCGCGGAGCACCTGCAATTGCGATTGCAGCTGCCCTCTCTCTTGCTGTGGAAGCATTTAACTTGAAGACATTTCAAGGATCCCCTAATGATGCAGCTTCTTTTCTTGCGGAAAAGTTAGAGTATCTTGTCTCAAGGTATGTTTGAGTAACGCGACCTTCATTTTGCTTTATCTTTCTGTTGAGTTATTGTTAGCGATGAATTTTTGCGGCCTAGTGGCTAATACCATATTCTTCACGTGTGTGTTTCTAGTCGCCCAACTGCTGTAAACCTCTCAGATGCTGCCACAAAACTTAAAGAGGTTGTACTGAAAGCGTCTTCCACCTGTTCAGAAGCAAAGGATGTATTTCAGGTTTTCTTTGCTACTCGTCTTCATTAGCATGACATTTCATGTCATGGTGTTTCTGCATTGTTCATATTTGATTGTCTCACATGACTTATGAGCCCATTCAATAGGCTTAGTGATTGCTGCAATTAGATTTACTAGTTATACTTGTCTGTATCTAGGCTTATGTGGAAGCTTCTGAGGCTATGCTGGATGATGATGTCGCTTCAAATAAAGCTATTGGCTCTTATGGAGCTAGTTCTCTTCAGAGCCAGCTGAAAGATGTTAAAAAAATGTCCATCTTGACTCATTGCAACACTGGGAGGTATATATAATCCAGAAATCTTTCTCCTAATCTCTTTTTCTTTTTTCTTTTTCTTTTTTCTTTTTTCTTTTTTCTTTTTTCTTTTTTTTTTTCTTTTTCTTTTTTTTTTTTTTTGTAAATGAGGCTTTCCCCAAATGCTTTCTATATGTTATCACTGATGACCTTCGTTACTAGTTGAATTCTTTTTTCCCTAGCTGATTTAGTGCACACTGATTGTGCTGCAATCATTATTTTGATAGTCTTGCAACTGCTGGATATGGTACTGCACTGGGAGTGATTCGTGCCCTTCACGAACAAGGAATTCTTGAGCAGGCATATTGTACAGAAACTCGGCCATTTAATCAAGTAAGTATATATATGCATTTAATTTATGTGATCAGCTATGGCATTTCACATGCTGTAACCACTATACATCACCTTATCGTTCAGGCTTGAATTCTTTATTATATCTTCCTTTTCCCTGCTTCTGACATAGTATGCTCCTTGGAGCGATCTAATTATCTACCCACTCATGCTTCCTTATCCTATTTCAGGGTTCTCGTCTTACTGCTTTTGAGCTGGTGCATGATAAAATTCCAGCTACATTGATAGCTGACTCTGCAGTGGCTGCACTCATGAAGGCAGGACGTGTGCATGGGGTCATTGTGGGAGCAGATCGTGTAGCTGCAAATGGTTAGTCATAGAAGTACTTAGTGTATTGAGTGAGCTGTAGGTGGGGGTGGGCAAATGGGGTGGATGATTTGACCATTTCAGTCGTGCAATATGCATTCTGCAGGTGATACTGCTAATAAAATCGGAACCTATAGCCTTGCTTTGTCTGCGAAGCATCATGGTATACCATTTTATGTTGCCGCGCCACTTACCTCCGTGGATTTGTCTTTGCCGTCTGGAGAGGACATCGTCATTGAGGAAAGGTCCCCAAAGGAATTGCTAAACACTCGTGGAGGACTTGGGGAACAAGTTGCTGCATCTGGAATCTCTGTGTGGAATCCAGCTTTTGATGTCACCCCAGCGGAATTAATAGCTGGAATTATCACAGAAAAGGTTGGTCCTTCTTGCTAATTCCCGTCCTACGTCCCTCCTCTGTAAGTCGGGGTCATTTTTCTTACTTGTTCTGATATATGTCACTTCATCAGGGTGTGATCACAAAAGCTGGGAATGATGTTTTTGACATCAAGGATTTTGTGCAAAGAGTAATAACTGTGTAAACTGAAAAGCACTCTACCGGATAGGAAAAACCGGACAGAGGGCTGCATCCTGTACGTTGTACCTATGTTTAGCAGGTGAATCAGAGCACCATTTTGACATTATATCATCCGGACTCGCAATGTCCATTATGCAAAGTGGAAATAAAATACATGAAGGTAACAGCTACGGCAATCATGTTGTGGAACTGTGGAAGCCTGAAGCAATAAACGTCTGTTATCTTGTGCTTGTATTTCTTTCCCAGACAATTGTGTTATTCACTCTTTGTTTTTCTCCTGAATCTGGAAACAGTCTCTCGACTCTTGCGAATAACCCGTCAGTGCACCTGGAGCTCAACCCTTTGAGAGAAGAGCATCTCTTTTGTCCGAGGGATTCTCCGATTTCAGCTATATACTGTACGATTGAACGTCTGTAGTAAGTACTGTGAAGTTGTAATCTCTTAGCTGGAAACAAACTGGAGGGACTTTCGATCCCATATGATAAAAGTTGAGGCCGATAACTGACTGGCGTTTCTAGTCGCATTTTATGTTGTCTGGACACTTTGTTATAACTCACTGCAAACTCTACAAGGTACAACCGCAAAATTGAGCATGATCTTACAACTAACGATAGAAAGTATACGAAATCCAGATTCTGAGAACTCAATGTAGGCAAGCGCATATTCCTTCGTTCTATTTGCTGTGTATTTTCACTACTTGCAGCATTTTACTGCTTTAATGTAGCAGTTTAGTTGAAAAGCCACACAGCCACACATGTTTACGAACCTGGTGTTGACAATGTTAAAATCTTAACGAGTGCCTGGTATTTAAAACCACGACAAATGCAGTTAGGCAGTGCCTTTGAAGCGCCTTTTTTGGTAGGTCAAGAAACATACAGAACCTTGCCAATTTCCGATTGCAAACTTTAGAAAGGGAAGGAATCATGCAGATGGCAAATGATATGCAAATAATGCAAGACACTGAGACTCAGAAATCTGATGAGTGTAAAACCATAACAAAATCCCCAGCAAACAACTGCTACTCGATTTTTAGCCATAATAGTCGTACCATGGTCACATTACAGCCAAGAAATACTTAAAAGAGCTAAACAAAAAAGTTCATACTATGGAGTCCTTTAAACAACATCATTACTCAATAGAGAAGATCGTCTTCATTCAGCTGCAGCTCCAGGTCCACATGATTCAAGCTCAACCTCCTTAACGGTACTGAAAGAACACAAAAATGCATAAAATTAGCTTTGCTGATATTTAACTCTTTAAGATACAAATTTCACAAATTATTTCAGAGTCGATGAAATGAGGGCTAACATGAAAGAATGAAAACAAACGATTGCTTGCATTACAATAAGAGTAAGTAGACAGCCATGCCAAAACTGATTTTCTTATCAGGGACTTGGAGAGCAGAGTGACAAAAGTGAACACTAAACAGTAAAGCACATTACAGACATCGTATATACCCGTAACAGCCAAATGCTACACTGAAAATACAAGGCCTTAACCGAAAGCATCATGAAAAGGGTATCAAACAAGAAGACAATGGAGTATTTCACAAACAGGACAGGACTGCACGAGAATGAAAACAGACGCTTGTTTGCATTGCAATCAGAGTAGGTTGGCAACCATGTCAAAAGTGATAATCTTAAAGCACATTATAGATGTCGGATATAAAAGCCAAATGCTACACTGAAAATACAAGGCATTAACAAAAAGAATCATGAAAAATGGTGTCAAACAAAAAGTCAATGGGCTATAATGCAAACAACCCAGGAATGGACTGTGTAGCAAACAACACAGGAATGGGCTATGTAGCAAACAACACAGGAATGAGCAAGAAATAGCAGACATTCATCAACAAACAGACAAAGAAAAGGATAAAGGAACACAAACCTTGATGAAACCAATTTCCTTGGCGTTGCTGCGGAAGCATTGTCTGCAGCACATGAGACCGTACTTCCTGATGATGGCATGAGGATTTCCGCAGACACGGCTGTAAAACACGAAAACAGCAGAGATTTACAATCCAATTCATATTTATAAGATGGAATCCAACACAATATTAGGATTATTCTATAAACGTTTCTAGACAAGCAGTAAGGTATTTGCAAAGAAAATTCGATGACCACTTAGATGAAGCATGTGAAAAAAGGTTAACAAAAACATGAATATTATATCACTAAAGAGCCTTCTGATAAATATTGAACATGCTCTACTTAAGAACTCAATGCAGAAAGGCCTTTTAATAACATACGGATTCTTCAACAGTGAAGAAAGAAATGAAAGTTAATAGCATCACAATTCACCACCCTAACTCGTTTCCCTATCTCTAAAATCAACCTATGCATGAAAATACTTTGAGAAACACAGAGCAAGCCTTCATAATACTTACGAAGGCAATAAGAAGACAAAACCACATCACATTGAGGCCCCAAAATCTACGAAGCGCATTATATTATGTCTCTAGAACCCGTATGGAATCACGTCCCAAGAATTCACCAAAAAGCATTACATTACGTCTCCACAATCCAACAACCACATCACATCAAATCCCGAACAAAACTGCATTACAGTAGGTCTCCAGAATACATCAAACCATTAAAATCTATCATCACCACCACCCAACATCGTAAATGTCAACTTGATACATGATGCTCTATGTATTCGGATCAAAATCAGCTAGTGTTTTACGCTCAATCAACAAGCCATGAACAAATATCTGTATCGACGAACACCGATCCAGCGACAATCGGCAATACCGATCTAACATCACATCAAAGTTCAAACCTTTATACCTCCATAAACATATTCAAACCCAAAACACCAAATCTCAGACACTTTCACATAACCTACACCTAATTTTACCACAAACTTCCATAAAATCTTCTGGATTACTCAACAATCAGCTTCAAATAGAAAACCCACAAACGAAATCAACTCATAAATAAAACCCATCATTAACGCATTCTATTCAACCAATAAAACTCCAAATCTTCATGCACACGATTCACAGAAAACAAAAACAACCACCTTCCTCAAAATCTTCTTCGTTACTCAACAATCAGCTTCAAATACAAAAACCCACAAACGAAATGAACTCTTAAATTAAACCCATCATCAACACATTCTATTCAACCAATAAAACTCAAAACTTCACACACACGATTCACAGGAAACAACAACAACAACAACAACAAAAAAGATCAACAATTTAACTAAAATAAAAATTACCCGGATAAAAACCGATCATTAAAACAAAAGGGTTTCGATCAACATAACATATTACAACCAAATTAAAAGAATAAAAATAAATTTAAGAGAGAAAAGACAAGATTAAGAGAGATGAGAGGTTACCAGGTACGAGAACCAGGGCCGTACTGCTTAGGGTGAGAGTTCCAGACGTTGGCGTGACCCATTTTCAAGAGGAGAGAGAAAGTGAGAAGAAGAAAAAAGGAGGCGCCTTTGCTCTCTGCAAGCAGCTGCTGTGAAATTTTGTGGGAGGTGTGACGATGAAGGAAGGAAACCCTAATTTTGTCAAAGGGTTTTAATACTGCTTTGAGTTCCCAATTGTATGCACAATCGTTTGTCTTGCCAATTGGGCTTTTGGGTTTTATTAAAGTTGGGTTTAGGTCATTTGGGGTGTGTCGATGTGTGATCCATGGACTACTAGTGTAGTATGTAAGTCGAGTCGAGTCGAGTTGAGTTCGGATTGTGAGTGTTATTAATTGATTGGTCATGTTTCGTGATTGAATGTGTCCCGAGCGTGACCGTGAACATTAGTTGTATATATATATAGCGTTCTCCTTGTTTTTGAAATTAAAAAGTTGTGCGTCGGGGGATTAGTTGCGCAAAAATGATGAATTTGGGTGGCCTTTCACACACAATGGTTTGAATGATTATTTACGAATTTACGAGTGATTGTATCTTGTTCATTTATCGTCCAAGGTCTATAATATCGTGTTGGGGAGTTGAGACGATGTAATTTCTCAAGCTGGTAAAATCATATGAGATCTTTAAGAATTTTAAAATTATAATCGATATAATTCAAGGCTGTGTGTTTTTGAAATATGAAGGATGTTCGTAAAACTCCGAATGGATGTTTTGACATTTGTGCTGCATTTTAGTATACAGTTATGAATATTTAGCATAATTGTTTGCAATTATAACTTGCCAACCAATTCATGACCAGGGTGCTTCACATATGAACCCATCTATTAAAGGTGAGTAGCATTAAAAATTCAATCAAGAGTGCTTCACATAGGAAATCAAACAATTGTAGCTCAGTGATTTGTAGAGTATGATGTCTTATCATCACTAGTAATTTGGAGTACAAAACACCATACACATACCGATATAGACACATGGTATATCGACTATTTATGCCCGATTTATAATCGCCCTTAGCGAGTGTTAAGCAAGTACTTTAACAAATCATGCAATCTCCTCAAATTCTGAAAATGAGGCTAGAACTATGGGCTATTGAACATGCTAATACTTCCTCGATTACACAATTTTTTTTACGTTTGGTTTATAAAGATACATGAGAACCGGGAGGAAATGATAATTCATTAAACTGTTATTTCCTTTTCCTCCCAAAACTGGCGGAATTGAACAAAAAACCAATTTACAACATAAAAACACTCACTTTCCTTTCAAATTCTCGAGAATTTTAACAAGTGATTAAGTAAACCAAACAAAAAACCATAATTCCTTCCATATCCGTTCTTTTCTTTTCCTTCATTTTCTTACCGTTCAATTACTTCCTACCAAACATGCGGTAAGTTCTTGGTTCAAAATTAATCGAAAAGTAGACCAGCTATAGAAACTAGAGGAAGTATCAATGTGTCCCGAGCGAAACCGTGAACATCCTGCTTTCGACGTCGAGACTCGCTCCCTTGTTCATCATTTAATTTGACAAAACTTCTCCTTCACACTTCCGCGGCACAGGTAATTCTCCGGCAACCTCATTTATTTTTTCCCCGATGACATGATTTAATCATAATAATGTGAAGTATTAATCTCTCAATAATCAGCTCAAATTTTAGACCGAATTATCATTAGTTTGCTGAATTATACCATCATTTGTGCACTATCACATGTTCCTGCAATTAAATTTCTCAGACGAAATTAGGGTTTAAGCCGCTACAATTTTGCCGCGCATTATTTTACATTGAACTGGAATTTTTGTGCTCGAATTTTTATTTCGGATATGGTATTTTTGAACACCAACGCAATTGTTATATGCATAATTAGCTATCTGATGGTTGATTTCACAATGTAATTCGTGGGTATCGGGTTTTCGATTGCGAGTGTGTCGATTTCGAGTAATGAAGGCGGTGAATTCTGCCGTTCATGCACTTGGGTTGTTAAAATTGTGGCTGTTGTTTTTTTTTTGTTTAAGAACGATTGTAGTGACAAATCGAATTAGCTGACATTGTCGGGTTTTTGGGGTTTCGTCGCTGGCATTGTACTCGTTGGACCTGTTCCTTTTACGATAAAAGTGCTTGTAGTTTCTATTCTCAACATATTTTTGAACTTTGGTGCATGTTTAGTGCGGTTCTCAGTGACTGCTTAACCCTGTAAGAAGCAGATTGAAACCTCGGACTATTGATTATAGTGGTCAGTTGGTCACACATGTGTTTCCCTTGTATCGTGAACGCCTTGGATGCAATCTCTAGAGCAGCATTTTGGTAAATGTGGTTGTGATTTTAGTCGTGTAGTAAGATGAAGAAGCCTCTAATACTTATTAAAAAAATCAGCGGGAGTCTGAAAGATACGTGTGATTGTTGGTTTTTGTTTATGAATGAAGATAGTAACAAATCGAATTAGCTGACGTTGTTGGGCTATTCGAGTTTTGTCCCTGGCACTGTTGTTGTTGGACTCAATAGAAGTGATAGTAGCTGACATATTTCTTGCACTTTGGTATTCTATGAGGTTCTCAGTGACTGCTTGCAATAATCAGATTGAAACCTTGACGAGTGATTATAGCGGTCAGGCGTGGGTTTCCCTTGTGTTGTGTACATCCTGGCTGTTTTGCTCCTTTATTCTTTGCAGGCAATTTCTAGTGCTACATTTTGTTAAGGGGTGCTTGTTGATTTTTGTAGTAAATGAAGAAGTCTCTGTTACCCCTTAAAAATATAAGTGGGAGTCCCAAAAATACATGTGGGAAGGAAGCCCTAGTTAAAATCTTGAGATGGCATTTCGGGTATGCTGAATTTCGAGGCAGGCAGTTGGAAGCCATTGAAGCGGTTCTATCAGGTTCTAATATTCTAGTTTCGGCTAGTTGTATTTCTAATAATGTACCAAACAGGAATAGTGGTTTTGGATTGAGAAAAAGCTCTGACGTTGTCCATTGTATCGTGTTTCATGGGTTGAAACTTTGATGTTAACCTCGTATACAGGCAGGGACTGCTTTTGTCTTATGCCAACTGGAGGTGGAAAGTCAATGTGTTATCAAATTCCTGCTTTGGCGAAGAATGGGATTGTTCTTGTCGTCTGTCCTTTAATAGGTGAAAGTCATTTGTCTTGTTTGGTCATTTTTTTTTTTATCTCTGGAATTACTTGAACGATCTTTGATTTATGGTCATTTTACAATGCTAGGACTTGAAAATATACTTACCTTCCATTTCCATGTTCAGCATTGATGGTAAGGCATGGTACTTTGTTTCACAAGCATTATTTATGTTTCTTTCATAGTCTTCCTGGACAAGACTTTTGTGGGTGGCACATATTAACTTTTAAAATGCTCCTATGCTAGGAAAACCAAGTAGCAGCATTGAAAGAGAAGGGTATTGCAGCTGAATTTCTATCCTCAACTCAAACATCTAGTGTTAAAGAGAAGGTATATCTTGAATTCAAATATTGCAATGATGTGAGAAGTAACTAGTAGATTACAGAGAAGTCTAAAGTCAAAACCTTTCTTTCCAAACAGTTTAAAAGGTGGGTGGAATGTTGTAGGCGCAACATCAAAAGGAACAATCTATTTTCATGAACGATGTTTGAGTACTAATGTATCCTTTTGGCATAGCCTTTTTCTGGTAACTAAATGAATCATATTATGTATTTTTGTTTTGATTTATGCCAGTTGTTCATTCATTTTAGAAGAACATAGTTTATAAATAAAATCTTAAAAATGTAAGAGTCAATCTTTCGGTTCATTTTTATCGAGGGTGCCGATGGAGGTCCTACCTACCAAGTTCCAGTCTGGGTCTTTAAATATTTTAAACCTTTAAATGTTTACATAGGCAGTGTTTGTTAGAGTAGAATCAGTAGATTTCACACGGTTCAATGGCCAGTTTCCAGCTAGCCTATTGCCAAATCTTTGTTCAGTACCCATGGGGGTAACTACTTTTATGTCCACCCCCACAGAGTATGTCAGTGATTAGTTTCCATTGAATGCAGTATGTTTTGTGAGAGTTAGTGAAAGACCGATGGGTACAGTAAATTCTTTGTCTGTTGCCTGAGGTTTTCGTATGAGTAAGTTCTTCCCTTAGCCTTACAAGGGCTTGTGTCCAGGCCAGTTATGATTTAAAAGGAGACGAACTGTTCTGCCTTGTGTTAATTGAGCGAAAGGCAAAATGGTGCTATTCCATTACAGCCTCTCTATGTTTTCAACGTATGGGCAATGCTTCCGTATATCCGACCCCCCTTACCCCGCCTTATGGCGAGGCTTTCAGGCACTGGGGTAATGATGTTGTTGTGGTTGTTGTTGTTGTTTTGGATTGTTGAATGGGGAATACAACTGGCGACCTGTTCTTCTGCGCTCTCTTTGTTCTGCAACTGTACAAATTTGTTGATCTTCGCTGTTCTTGAATGAAAATTAATAATATTGGTCTTCGACTTGTCTACAATTATACTTGCATTCTGTGACTTTGCTGTTTCTTCTTTTAGATATATGAGGATCTCAGTTCCGGGAAGCCTAGTTTGAAGCTGCTCTATGTGACTCCGGAGTTAATAGCAACTGCAGGGTTTGGATCAAAGCTTTCAAAAATTCACAGCAGGGGGTTATTGCATCTGATTGCCATAGATGAGGTATGCCCTTAGTTAGCCAATGGAACGTGTAATTATACCTTTCTTGGAGCATGAATAGTGGCAGTTATTCTTTGATTTAATGTCACAGGCACATTGCATATCATCATGGGGCCATGATTTCAGGTTTATGCTCAACTGCATTTTAACCAAAGTGCTTTCTGTTAGATGTTTGTCGATCATTAGCTACATTTTTTCTTATGAATTGCCAACTACTAACCGTCTAGATTTGCTCATGTGCCCTCAGTATTTCACAACTTTCAATCCATCAGGCTGCTTTTTAAAAAACTCTATACTATCTATTTTAAAAGGAATGAATTTATTTACCTGCCCTCTGATTAATTAAAGGTTCCTAAGTGTAAATATTCAACTTGGTGAAAAATGCCATACACACTCGGTTTCTTCTATTTTGCCTGTCTTATATTCTTATCATTACTGCATGCTTCTTCACGGGAGTGGTAGCTGTACTACCTGTATTTGAACTGCATTTTGGTGTTCTGACCCCTTGAGATAAAAATAAAACCATAAACTCTCAAACTAAAGGTTACATTACTTCAAAGGTCACCCAATTTTAATAGTATACAACAGCATTATCTCTATGCCTCAAAGCCTTGCCGATGGCAGGGTAGGGGAAATGTGTGGAGCTTCACCCCGTGTTGAAATACAAAGAGTATTTCCCTGGGTGACCCAAGATGAAAAATTGCATAGAGAACTGCAACGACAAATAAATACTATTTTAGAATCGGAAAAAATATATTTATATATCAAGAACAATATAAAGAATGAGGATAAAACATCCTCATAACTCATAAGAGATATAGTTACAAACTATTATAATTCTGCTGTGAGATCGGGATAGGGAGTTGCCTATACACCCGGCTGCTAACGACTTACAGTTACTACACAATACAAGCTGTAGTGATCTCAGTTTCTGGTTGTGGCAAATTAGAACAGAGAGAAGAGTTACATCACTTCTCATAGAACTGCCTCAAAGGATTGGAGAACAAGGTAAGAGAAATAAAGGCAGGCTTTCTAGTGGCCTCTCGCCTCTCTCATTACTAAGCTAACTGAAATGAAAATGATGATCAATGATAGTAATCATCCTTTCAAGCATCTGCCCTTTATGTCTCTTCTCTTTCAGACGGGTATTTTCCCTTGGACCTCAAAACCCACACACCAAACTGATTTGTGAAGAAACTGGAGTTTTATTGACTGATTCGTCCTTCCCTTTCTTCCTGAAAATAGGTGTAACAAATAGGGGGCCTCATGCCTCACATGGTTTTGGGTGGGTCCATCACATACTCATACTTAGTTTTGTGAGCCATGTGCTCCAACACAAGAGTACCCCAGTAGCCTCTAGCTTTTTTTGTTTTGGTTTTTATTCTATTTAAAATTGTAGTTGATTTACTTTATGCTCAAAAGGACGCAATTCATTTCTTGCATATTATGAGACTATCTCGTGCAATGTTCTTGGTGAATAAAGTGTCTTTGCACCTTTTGCGTAGTCTGCGGTGTGGTGTGTAACGGAGTACTTGAATGTTCGTTGTTTATAAACCTTTGTGAAGTATAAAAGAAATATCAGGACTTGTCAATGCGAAATGTTTTAAAAATTTATGATTCAAGGGAAGTCAATTGGTTTTCATGCACATCATCCTTGTCTAATATTGCTAATATTAATTTCTCATCCCTTAGTAGTATTATATGTGTGAAAGCCTGAAAGGCAATCAAAATTTCAGATGATTTGTGGGTATTGACTTTTTCTCGGAGGATTGACATGTGAGGATATTGTCTTGAGTCTTGACAGCCTGTAAGTTATGTCATTAGGGGCGTGATAGTTTACAAGAGAGCTTGAGCCTTCGAGGGGCATAAGACATGATATGTATGAATTCTACTTGTCATGCTGGATGTCAGTGAGAATAACATTTACTCTCTCCGTCCCAGCTCAAACGCCCCATATTCCATTTCGGGACGTCCTTCCTCAAACTCCCCATTTATTTTGGGACATGATTCTCCTACTTTTATTAAATTATCATATTCTCTCTCACATTATTTCTCCTACTTTTATTAATCCTCACATTCTCTCTCCTCCTTTTTCCTAATATTACCCCACTCAACTTACTATATCAATTTTTCTTATTCCACTATAAATATCACCCGGGGCGTTTGAGCTGGGACGGAGGGAGTAAATTTTATATATTCCATATGCATTGACAACGTTCAACGTATTATGGTGGGATTTAACTTTGAGAACATATGTTAAATGGTGTATACGTCTTTGCAGTGAAAGATAATACGGAGTATCTAGAGAAGCATATGATTTATCTCTTGAAGACTTGATTTACCTTCTATTTCTTGGTTTTCTTTCTTTGTTTTCTTTGGTGGTAAACCACTCTTAGATAGGCACTGATGCATTATATATACAGTATTCTGAATTTCTGACACCGATGCATTATATAAACAGCTTTGTTGATATTTGTGTTGCTAACAGCTTTGTCCTTTCTTTACCATAGGCCCAGCTACCGGAAACTATCCTCTCTGAGAGATCTCCTTCCAGATGTTCCAATTTTGGCTCTGACAGCAACTGCTGCACCGAAGTGAGCAGAAATTTACGGTTTCTGAATATTCTAGCAGTTGGTACAATTATAAAGCAAATTCTTGAACTTCCAACCATCTTAGGATCACAACTTGATACGATTTAGCCCACTGGGGATGGGCATCTTAAAACTCAGGCAGGCTGATGTTAGACAATTTTGAACTTTGGATTGGAGTCTTTTCAATATATTTGTACTTAACACTAGTTAGAGAATGAATGTAGAAACAAGTTTTCATTTGTCATAATAGTATCCTTTTTTGAAGGGTATCCTAATAGTATCTAGTCATCTTTCCTTTTCTTTCATCTCAGTTTAGAAGCTGTCATAAATGTTAATTGGGTTCAGGTTTTTTCAGCTCCTCCTGTCCTCTTTTGGAGCTATCCTCTTTTCTGCTTTATACTTTTCTGTAAACTTTTTTTTGTTCGGTTCTCTTTTTGATATCACGAAAATCTCCAAATCATCTAGCTAATATTCTTTTGTGGGTGGTAAGATGGTTATCCTACAGGCTAGTGTATTTAATATTTCTCTTAGAGATGGTTAGTGGATCACATCAGATACCTTAGGTCAACTACTGAGAGTGGGTTGTGGAGCTGTATGGCATATATTACTTATACTTTTAAGCCCATTTATTATTTGCAGTAGTAACAAGTAACGAGTAACGTAAGAGTGTGAATCACATCTCTGTGAAGTTCTACTATGGTTGTGAAACTTGAATGCTTCCTTTGCTTTGTACTGTGTTTGGCATGAATCTAGCCTCTATATTTTGCGATGTTAACCTTCATGTTCTTATTGGACTATTCATACCTTCGTCTTTTGAGTGCAGGGTTCAGAAGGATGTTATTGGATCTCTATGCTTGCGAAATCCTTTAGTTCTGAAATCATCCTTCAATCGCCCTAATATATATTATGAAGGTTTGCCATGAGATCTCCTTATCCTTTTAATTTACCTCTGCCCCCCTCCCCTGTTCCAGTCATGTTAATTATAATTCTCTTA